>CM075942.1:1171837-1235016 GCA_038030265.1 Corythucha ciliata | reverse complement strand
TAAACGTTTAATCAAATTTGCGACTCCTACATCTCTTACTTGAACCGACACTTCAATAACCCCATCGTGGTTTTTGACGGATACCCTGAAGACCGCAGTGGAACAAAACATGCAGAACGGTTGAGAAGAGCAACAAAAAAACATTCGGCAGAAGTTTTGTTCACAGAAGATATGAAACCGGAGGTTTCCCAAGAGCACTTCTTGGGGGACGACCGTAATAAGAAGCGGTTCATCACTTTGCTGAAGACGAAACTTCATTCCTGCAATATCCCCACCAAGCAGGCAGAAGAAGACGGTGATAGGCTGATCATCACTACAGCAATCCAGATATCCGCAGACACCAGCACTGTCACTGTGGTTGGGGAGGATGTCGACCTGCTAGTACTGCTGATAGGACTTTCAGCTCCTTACAACGTATACCTCACGAAACCAGGCAGAGGAAAAGCCAAAACCGTATGGTTTCACCCCTCGAGCGTAGTCGGCAATTACATCCGTGACAACATCCTCTTCCTCCATGCAGTGAGCGGATGTGACACCACTTCCACCCTCTATGGCCAGGGGAAGGCAAAAACAATGAAAGTACTGGACAAACATCCTCAGCTTGCCTCCCAGCTCATCCTGTTCAATAAACCAGCCCATGATCCTGCATTCAACCTGGGATCAATGTTGAACAGTGGTGAGGATTTCATTGCAGCCCTGTATGGTGAAAAGGTAGGCGTTCCGCTGGATGAAGTGAGGTATAAAGTGTATAAAAGCGCAATTTCAAAGAGCTCTATGAAGATGGAGTCCATCCCCCCAACCACCGATGCTGCCCATCAACATCTCCTCAGAGTTTACATGCAGGTTCAGCTATGGCTTGGAGGGAAGCCACAGCCAGAAATGTATGGATGGAAGAAAACGATCAATGGGTTACAGCCGGTGTTCACCACTAAACCACCAGCTCCGGAGAAATTGCTGTCCATTGTTGCGTGCAAATGCAGCAAAGGTTGTAACACCATGGCATGCAGCTGCAAGAAAGCTGGAATATTTTGTTCCCGACTATGCGCCATCTGTGACGAGGGAGGATGCAACAATGCGGACAATACGGATATGGACGAAGATATCCTGATAGCTGACGAAGTAACAGATGCAGGTAAGCCTTCTTTACACATTATCTTTGGTACTAAATGCTTTCCAATGGAAACTACAATATTTAGACATTCACTGGATTAAACACTTCCACAATCATTGCACTATATTACTTCTACTTATTTTCAGATGACCTCCTCCACCCTAAAGACCCATCCCAAACTGACGATCCGAACCAGGACTGTTAAATCTCCCAGCCAAGAGGCCTCGACGAAGAAAATGAGAGAAGCATTCATTTGCAACATCTTAAAATACATTATGCTGGATAATAATATCGTTTTTAGTTTTCAATTATTAAATAAATATAAAAAATCACTTGAAACGCGGCAAGCGTGCTCAATTCACAAACCGAATCAGACCACAACAGACCAGACAAACCATACAGTAGATAAGGGGTGTCGTGATAAAAATGTGAGGGTTCAAGTCTGGGTTCAATTCCCAGACTTGAACCCTGTACAGTACACAAGGGGTGGTGGTGTGCTAATTGTGGGGGTGTGGTTGAGTATGGGTAAGTTTGTGGTTGTGGGTAGGGGGACTTACAGATGCTGTACTGTACGGTATGTTGAGTTTCAACATTTCGGGACAAAGTTTATGGCTGTAGCCACTTTTTTTTTAACAAAACCTATTTTAATCGCTCAGTACAGAATATTTTCCAGGCCTTGAAAAATCTGAAAAATATGGTTTCTGACAGTAAATTTCACCAGCTTTTACTGAAAAATAATGCAATTTTCATCGAAAGCTTAGTTCGAAAGTTATAGGCAAAAACGTTCGGCCGAAGAATGGTGTTATTGGAAAATTACTCATTTTTCAGATTTCCCACTGCATTTTATTGCCACTTATCGGGGCTTTATAAAAACGCTGTACATGAATTCTTGCAGGAAATTTAACGAGCTTTCAGATGAGTTCCATTAAAGTTTAATTGGATGGATAGTTTTTGAGTTGTAGGCCGCAATATAACAAAAAACGCTTTTTTTGCAGCAAATTTTAAATTGTTAGACGTTATGGCCATGTCTTACGTTAATCTTAAAATGAAATTTCACATAATAGGTCTGATAGCAAATTCAATCAGCTTTCAGATCGTTTCTTATAGAAAAAAATTGGACAACTAGTTCTCGAGCTATTGGCAAAAATGTACAGAAAACCGTGGTTTTTGGCCCACCTTTTTTCGCATTTTTTGTTACATAACTGATACCATTGATTTTTCGTGTAAGTTTCAAGGCTTTTCTCTTATGTAAAATTCAATTCTGAACAAATTTGATTTCTTGACATTTTTCTATTGGAACCGCCATTTTCAAGTTGCAGCTGCCTTAGTCATTTTTATTAATTTTACCAAAAGTGGCTAAAATTCACCATTTAAAAAAAATCAATACCAGTGAAACGGCTGGGTCAATTGTGACAAAAGAAAATATGATTCGACGCAGAACTTGATGCTCTTCAAAAAAGAACAGGGTACAATTTTCTGTAGAATGCGTCATTAAGGAGTTGCAAGCGAAAAACTGAAAAAAGTGCCAAAAATGAGCAGTTTTTCGCGAGTTTCTCAAAACGCACAAGGAAATTTTGTTGGATCTCTTCAGATTCGTGTTCCTCACCCCAAAAAAACATAAAATAAAGTCAAAAAATCGAAGACGAGATTTTTGTCCACGTGGAACTACCGTTTGACTGGACTAAATCCCCTGATAAGAAATTCAAAGAATCGGTAATATGCCGCTAAAGTTGGGGAAAACGCCAAAACTCGTGGATAATTAAGAAACATCGCTCACGGGATAAAAACGATACTTTGCTGCTAAAGTTGAGAAAACGCGCAAATTCATTGGTATGGGAGGGGTGGAGCAAAACCGCTAACCTGCGGCTGAAATTGAGAAGAACGATGCAGCACTCGGCCAAAAAAGCGCTAATTTGCGGATAGAGTTCAAAAATCGCCCCTAACTGAGAGATTGAGGCTACGATGAGGCCAGCAAGATGTCCAGATTCAACAGTGTGCTGGCTGGGTGGAATAATGACTAAAATGTGAAATTACCCCCCTCCCCCCCTAGGACATATTCCTACCTATTCCACTGGCACAATTTTTTATGCAATCTATACCAATACTACCCATACACGTTCAATTTTATTGTACAACCCAGATATTGCGCAATATTTTCTGTACGTGTATGGTCCGCTTAAAAATCGAAATATTGCGCTATTATATTGAACGTGTAGGGTAAACGTCAAAATATTGCACAATAATTTATTGCAAAATAATTATTGTGAGTGAATGGACCTCTTAAGGCCGGCACTCTGCCATCAGACCGCACCACCATCATATGTACGGGAAGGGAAATTCAAACTAGGGCTATGTAAACAGCCGGGGTTTGCTTGTGTAGCATTACACTTTGATTTGCTTTGCTAATATGGAATGCTCTAAATGAATAATTATGTAATAAACCGTAAACTATTTTTTTTTTTAACGGACCTATTATCTGTACGGGGCAGCTCCAATTATTAGACTAATTCACTTACGCTTTAAATATTCTACAGAGCATACGTTTCGATTAAACAGGTCCCAACAAAGCGAGCTGGCAGTGGAGAGGGTTAACGTGTTCATAAATTTGTTCTTATGTAGTTTTACGTTTTGGTGTAACGTTTGGGCGTACACCGGCTGCTGTGCCGGACGGGAATGATGTGGAATCTGTTTTTTTTTTTTTTAATTTATATTTTAGTGAAACGTTACCCATTAATGAATCATCCTTATTGCATAGTTTTAAAAAGAAAAACAATATTTTAACTCTCGTTCGTTGCGATAAGCCTAATCGAACAAAATGGGACAACGGAAAAGGGGCGGTTGAAGGGGGTGGGGGCCCCTCCCTCCTATACCATCAACAGCAAAAGAGTTGAAGGCTCGAAATCTTGTTACTTTTGCCAAGGTAGGCATGTTTTCGAATGTTTTCCTAACAAAAAGTTACAATGTAATACCTACTATAGATTTGCCAAAAAGAGGTCAATCCAAAAAGCTTACAAGTTTCCGTTTTCATTATTTCATTTACACCTTGAGGCGGTGAAATCATTCACGTTTCCTAAGCACATTTTGTCTTCGCATTTAAATTTAAAGAATAATTTCACTTTGCAATTGACTTTTCATGAATGAAAATGCTAGTTGAAAACGTGAAGAAAAATTATGTACAAATACAGACTTGTGCTGTTTACCCACCTTGTTGTTTCAGTTTTCTAGCGATCTCGACCCACAGTCGCGTTCTGTGAGCTCCATCGCAGTACTTCGGGTGTGAAAAATCGTAAATCTCTTTAAATCCTTGAACTGCCTGAATGAGTCTCTCGTCGTCCATGACGCCTGCACCCTATAAATATGACCTGACCGAGACGGGATCTTGCCGAACACTGAGCTGACTGAAAGAAGCTCCCTCTCCCCAATGAAGGCTCCGCTTCGGTTCGGCAACACCGCCACGCTCACACACAGAACCTTGGGGTGGTCGACTTTCGGTCAACGCGCCGATCCCCCGATCACCGCCCGGGCCCGCCAAGTGCCTCTTTTTTCCATGCGGTGAACACGAGGTACGGAGTCGTCGCCACGCTAAAATGACTTTCCCCTCCATGCCCACCCTCACCTTGATCATTGCAGTAAAATCCCGGTGAGCCTCTGGAGTTCTGACCTGACCGTGAGCTCTTGTCCTCCCTCTTTCCTACAGAGAGAGAGAGAATGAGTGAGGGAGGATGAAAGAGAAAAAATGCCGAGGAGTAGACAAATGAAAAGGGGGGCCATATTGATCGAAGGTTGGACAACTATGACCTGGACCTGATCCGACCATACGGAAAGAGAGACCACTTTTACTTTTCATTTCTCGTTGTCTCTTCTGTTCTTAGCAAAAGAAAGTATGGGTTATTTTCTTCCTTTGACCGTTACTGAAATGAGAAAAAAAATGAAATGGTCTAGAAATATGTGTGTACAATGATTCAACGGCTCTTTGTCTTTTCAACTCTTCAAGCAGAGAGCTCTCTCAGCCTTTTTATATGGGTTTCTTTGTATGTTGGCTTCACACATTTTTGGATGATTCCCTCCCCCCACCCCCGGATCAAAATTGTTTCCCATTGATTAGAAAAAGTTCGTTCATTGCATAACTGGAAAAAATAACGATAATTACGAAATTTTAGCGTTTTCCTGTTTATTATACATACCATGTTTGTGTAGAACAGTATTCAAAATTATTCCTGTAGAAAAAAAAATATTGCCAGAAACTTTTCACAACTCTTTTCGGTTATGACATGAGATCTTTTTTGTTCGAAAAACAAATATGTACACCACCGGTGCGTGGCCCTTAATTGTCTTTTTGTTGCCACCCCCTCACGCCCCTTCTTGAACAGGTTGAGTGAAATATTGTGCTACAAAATAAAGAGATTGAGTACAATACCGTCTTCGAACATGTGTAACAAACGACTTCGAATGGTAAGTATTTAATACTTAAACAATTTTTAATTGAGTATAAGCTGTTATTAGACGAAAAGTACGCGTCTTCTAATTTCGAGGGAGAGTCCAAACCACATTTTACAGTTTAAATAAACGAAAAGAATTCCTAAAAGAATGACATGGTTCTCTTCAGTTGAGTTGACGATATTATTAATAACAATTACAAATTGTTCAGCTTTTTACTTGGAATATATTCAAGTTTAATGAACCCTGTGCCGATTTTGTAATAAATTATGTAGAATGCCATCAAAGGGTTTGTTCCGACGAAAGCCTTCGTTTCGAAAGAGTTCGAGAGGAGGGGGGGGGGATATCGAATTTCCTCTCGTCATGGTGCGTTTACATTGCGCACTTACTGCGTGCAATTTTTGTCGGACAGAAATTTTAGTAACATGAACGTTCACGTTCAGACCTAATTATAATGTGCATGTAACTGTAACGGGTAGAGGGGGAACCGTTTGGTGCTGTTACTGGGGTGAAGGCTCGGATTGAATAAGAGAAATCGTTAATATTCAAGGTATTAACACAAAAATGAATTATTAAATAACTATTACGACCTAGTGCAAACTAACAACAAAATATTTTTAAAAATCCAACTGCATTGCTCGGCAATTAGCTTGGGGGACCTCGCATTCCCCATCTGACTTCTTCCCCTTGCCCATCCCCCTGTCGTAGTTTGTGGCCATCAACCCTTGGGTTGATAAATTCATATTGATAAAAATATATTTGGAACCACTTCGGTAATGAAAGTGGAGGAAGGAGAAAACGTGATTAATCAAACGTGAGAGCGCTGTCCGCGGGCAGTGGCGTAGGTAGGAATTTGTCCTGGGGGCGGGGGAGAGGGAAAGGGGGTAATTTCACATTTTAGTCATCATTCCACCCAGCCAGCACACTCTTGAATCTGGGCATCTTGCTGGCCTCATCACTCAAGCCTCAATCACTCAGTTAAGGGCGATTTTTGAACTCTACCCGCAAATTAGCGCTGTTCACAATTTTGGCCGAGTGTATCGTTCTTCTCAATTTCAGCCGCAGATTAGCGGTTTTGGCCCTCCCCCTCCCATAGCCATGAATTTGCTCATTTTTTCAACTTGAACAGCGATGTTTCTTGATTATCCACGAGTTTTGGCGTTTTCCTCAATTTTAGCAGCATATAACCGACTTCTTGAATTTTTTTTCCAAGGGGATTTGCACTTTTCTCAGTTTTAGCTGGAAATTAACGTTTTTCTTAAGTGTTTTCACGAAGTAGGATTCTTTTTTTTTATTCACCATACGCAATGCATGAGCGATTTTTCTCAGTTTACACGACGATTAGCGGTTTCTTCGCCTATTGCCATAAATTGGCGCTTTTTTTTTTCAATTTCAGCCTGAAAAGTTGCCCTCAGAATCCGCAAATTGGCGCAAATTAGAATTTTTCTCAACTTCAACCGCGAATTAGCGCTTTTTTAAATTACAGCGGCGAAGCGTCGTAGCGTTTCAAACCTGTGAATTAGCGAATTTTCTCGATTCCAGTCACAAAATGGCGTTTGGCGCAATTTTAGCTGTAAATTTGCGATTTTTTCAATTTTTAGCCGCGAATTAGCAATTTTCTCAATTTTTAGGTTTTAAAATTAACCTTTCTCTAAATTTTGACCAGGCTGATTATTTATTTTCTAAATATTACCCGCAAATTAGCGGTTTTTCACATTTTACCACCGCATTAGCAATTTTATATAACTTTTATAGGTATAGATTATTGCTTCATTTCAGTTCTATAGCCGTGATAATTAGCGTAGTTTTTAATATTATACTATAGCCACTAAAAAGTCCTTCAGAAGGTGCGAATTTAAATTAAAAATGTATTTTTTTTTTTTTTTTTCAAACCAAAAAAATTACTTCTATCCATTCATTTCTGTCAAAAAATCGTCATTTTTAAATTATAAATTTCACGACTCTTAATTCCAGAATTAGTGAAGTTCCTCAATTTTATCAGCGAATTTTCGCTTTTTATAAATTTTAGCAGCGTTGTAGCGTTTCCAACCTGTGCATTACCTACCGAGTTTTGTCCATTTTTTTCAAGAATTGGCGTTTGACTCAATTTAAGCTGCAAATTAGCAATTTTTTTCCATTTTTAACTGACAATTAGCACTTTTTCCTAGTTTGAACTGAAAATTAACGTTTTTCTTAATTTTAGCTGCGCTAATTGGTGATTTATTCAATTTTTGTCGCGAATTAGTGATTTTCTTCATTTGTATCCGCGAATTAACGTTTTTCCACAACGTTATATCTGCAAATTGCAAATTAGCGATTTTTCCCAATTTCAGCTGTGAAATAGTGTTTTGTGCTAATTTTTGCGGCCATTCAGCATCCTATTCCCTTTTTCATATGCGAATGGGCGATTTTACGCCATCAGTAGTGAATTTGCCATTTTTGTCCAATTTTAACATGAAACCGTCTTTAATTTGTCAATATTATAGCGTGTTTTCTCAACTGTAACCAGGGGGTTTTCCCAAATACTACACTTTTGCGTTGATTTCCATAATTTATTCGTAGAATGGCCTCCATGCGCCGCGAATCAGTGATTTTTTCTTAATTTTAGTCTGGAAGTTGCATCGCGAGACCTCGAATCATCGTTTTTTAGCAGATAGCAGCTGATATAAATGGTTATAGCTACTATAAAACTGGCGCTTTCGGGGACTCAATCGAATATTCAGCTCGCACACTCTTTGCTGATATCACTTGCAACGTTATATTCTCCAGGTCGGATAGACTGAAATTCGTAGAAAGGAGCCAAATCGCTGTGCAACCGTACGACCCATACACATACCTAAAAATACTAATTTTCTGTATTTAAGCTTTTCAGGGGCCCCGTCTGATAGATGGTCCGGGGTGAACACCCCCCTCCCCACTCATAACACGGTACGCTACTGCGTGGGGTCTGATTCCAAGGAAACAGCTGGACGTACTCGGACCTTTTCGGGCTGCTTTAAGTCCAGAAAATCTGCTAAACCTAACCTCTACGCGAAACGCTCATTTTTGGAGATTTTAGATGGGGCGAACTCCCCCCCCCCCTCCGTACCTCGGTACACTATTGTGTTGGGTCTGAGGTCCAAGGAAGAAGCTGGACTTACTCGGACCTTTTCGGTTTCGGTTTGTAAAATTGGACAAAAATGGCAAATTCACTACTGATGGCGTAAAATCGCCCATTCGCATATGAAAAAGGGAAGAGGATGCTGAATGGCCGCAAAAATTAGAACAAAACACTATTTCACAGCTGAAATTGGGAAAAATCGCTAATTTGCAATTTGCAGATATAACGATGTGGAAAAACGTTAATTCGCGGATACAAATGAAGAAAATCACTAATTCGCGACAAAAATTGAAAAAATCACCAATTAGAGCAGCTAAAATTAAGAAAAACGTGATGGGATGGTATGATTCGTTTTTCTTCTAGAATAGGCCTTAGTCTTTTCAGGAGGAGTTTCTCAAAAAGTTTCGAGACTGTAGGGAGAAGTGAAATGGGTCGATACGACTTCACTTCATTAGCTGGCTTTCCCGGCTTCGCTATCATTATAACTTCAGCTACTTTCCATTGCCGGGGGATGAGCCGTAAGGCTGCGTTGATTAAATACAGTAGCTTCCTAAGTCCCCTTTCGGGCAGCTCCCGTATTATCCTGGCTGTTATCAAGTCATAGCCGAGGGATTTTTTCGTACTGAGGTTGGTCATAATTTCCGTCCTTAGTTCTTTGATCATTGCTGGCCGAATTTCCCTGTTGTCCTTGTTGGGTACGTAGGATACACATTCGTTGGCTGACTGCCGTGGATGGGTCTGGAAGGTTCTTTCCAGATGATCGGTTGATCGATTCCTTTGCCATATTTTACGTGCCCGCCTTTTCGCTTGAACCTGAATGGATGCCTCTCAATTTTCTTTTCATCTTATACCTACTTTGAATTTAGCGCTGTTTTCTATTTTCTTGATGCGCTCGGCCATCTCTACATATTTACCAGCTTGATCATCAAGTTTCTTCAGAATTAGGGAGAATAATTCCTCAGTAGATTTGTTTTTGATCCCCGAAACAGGATTTTTTATGGCGTCCGTACAATGGAATAAATACCATTATGCCGTGGATAGTTATACTTAGCGGGACAAAATTGCTTAAAAACGAACTTTTAGGATCATACAAATCACGTTTTTGTTGTTTCTTCTGTTTGTTTGACTTTTTACTTTTTTACTTATTCATTTCATTTTATTTATTTATTTTTTATTTCTATTTCTTAACTATGGTGGACTGAAGTACTCTGGGAGGGGTTTTGTTCCCCAAAGCCCTCCCCTTGGGCACGCCACTGTGAAGACGGACTGCCAGGTCATTGTTTTCTTAAGGCTAAAGTGGACGACAAGTGTGCGAGAGAGACAGAATACAGTCATATTTGCGGCACCTCTCACGGCTTGAAAAATTGACCGATTTTAGTTTTTTCAACGGATTCTTACTAGTTGAAAGCATAGAAAATTCGGAAATTAGGTCTGTGATTTTTAAATTAAGTGTAAATGTAAAATTTGGAATTTTAATTTTTTTGAAATATTTTTTAGGACAAAACTGCCTTATACCATGAAGCAGCAGAATATTCGGGAACCAAATAATTTTGGGTTTTTTATTTTCCTCCATAAACATCGCCCGAAAGAGAAAAGTACGACTTCAAAGAGAAAAGCCGCCTCAAGAGCCAAGAGTGAGAGAGAGGACTCTTGCAGGCTGAAGCGGGAGAGATCACCCGCTCACTCAAGAGGGTGGCCGATACACCATTCTGTACTGTCCCCCTGGGCGAATTATCTTCCAAAAAATGACCTTGAGTGAACTAGGGTTTTTTTTTAATCGTTGTTTTCTAATCCTTTAGACTTACTATACGCGGTGTAGGTAAAGAAATTCCGCGCATTGTGGCACGAGCCATTAGAACTAATCAGAACTAAATCAGTAGTATATTGAGGAAGGGCGTTTCATAACGAGGTTCAAAAGTTTTAGGAATTATTTTATTTTTTCGAAAAGTCCGCTCTCGCTCGCTATTTTTTATCGATCTGAAAATCACGTTATATCATTAAGAGGGCCATACACGGTCATCAAGCATGGTTTTATTAGTTGCGTTTGTCAAGCATGTTTTACGTTTGACGCCACACCCACACGGTCAAACTTGCCGTCAAGCTTCAACTTCAAACGCGCACCCAAGCTTCAGCAGTGTCCCAATACCCTTTTTTCTCGATGGTTTGAAGGTTTGTTGGATTGAAACACACACACACGATGAAATCTGTTTGCCAAACCTCATGTTTGCGAGCAAATTTTCTGGCAGTGACTGAAAACCGCCAAATGTAATGTCAAACCTTCAAACATGACTCCACACACGATCAAACCTGCTTGTCAAGATGTTTGATCGTGTGTGGCTTTAGGCGAGTTACAAGGAAATTATCATATTTTGGTTTGTCATTCATTCTGAACGTAGTTGCCTTTTTTAAGATACAGCCGTTGAAAATTCTGGTTTATTATTCATTATGAATAATACACCTATGTTTTCGGTCAGAACAAAATTTTTACAACCCACCCTCAAACTTTTTCTGTGTACGTTTCAACATGTCTAGATTCGATTTCCGCAATGTCCGTCCGCCCTAATCCGTCCGGGCCATATCTTTCCCTAGGTTAGGCTCGAAAAAACTCGTTCTTTCGCACATAAACTCCACTTGGGATCTAGTTGGTCCTAACAGCTGATCAGTTTGATCAACTAACTCCCTGGATATTTATGGGCCAAAAGCGGGTTCAAAATGGGGGTTTTCAAAGGTTTTGAAATAATAGGGGTGTGGGGTGTCGATTTTCATGTAATTTGAAGCCGGATTTGGCTACATTCATGTATAATATACCCATGTGTAAAATTTGCAGCGTTTTTATCCGTAATCATAACTGTACTATTCTTCAGGCTCTGTTCTCGAATGGGCATATAAAAATGTCTCACGATCAGTGTTTGGTTTCACTCAGAACAAAGCAAAAGAATTTCACTTTTTTGACCAAAACACGCTACTCAACTACGTTTTTCAAGTACATACGGGGTGCGGCAGATAATGTGGACCACCCATTTTTCTCCGCTATTATTGATGATATTGGAATGGTGCTCGGAGTTATGTCCCCTTGATCTTAGGTGAGGATTTCATATCTGTAGCCCAAAAATTTTTATTGAGGCCCGGTAGGGCCCAAATTTGACCTAACTTTATGAAATATGATGAGGTGAGGATTTCATATCTGTAGCCCAAAAATTTTTATTGAGCCCCGGTAGGGCCCAAATTTGACCTAACTTTATGAAATATGAAATCCTCACCTAAGATCAAGGGGACATAACTCCGAGCACCATTCCAATATCATCAATAATAGCGGAGAAAAATGGGTGGTCCACATTATCTGCCGCACCCTGTATATTGAATTTGCTCTGTAGATTAGACAGTAGGCAAGATACAGCGCTTCAAAATTGGTATTTTTTTTTTGCGAAAATGATGAAATTTTTGGCTTTGCCATATTTTACGAGCCCGCCTTTTCGCTTGAACCATTTCCCGTACTTCCACAGGATAGCTGGACCACCGCTTGTGATTGGGATCATTACTCGGCGTGCTACTCCAAGCCGCCTCTTGTAAGGTTTGCACAAAATTATGCACCTCTTTCTCTAACTGGGCAGGCGTTTGCAGACTTATTGATAATTCAACTTTGGCGTTCACAATCTCTTGAACATCTCCCAATTGGTCCGCCTATTCGTGAGTCTTTCTGTTTCTTCTTTCATTATTATCGATTCACTAACTGTCATGACTACCGCCGAGTGATCGGATAACAAGTTTTCATCGTCCTCAGTGTGTATGTAATTTGATGACAAGCCCTTCACAATGAAGAAGTCAATAAGGTCCGGTGTTTTATTCATATCCTTAGGCCAGTAGGTCGGTTTTCCTCCTGAATGGAACTCACAGTGCGCTTCTCTTCCAGCCTCAAAAAGTTGTCTTCCTTTCGGATTCTGGATTCTTGATCCTCAGTAATGGTGTTTCGCATTAAAGTCACCTCCGATAATGAAGTCTTGCCCAAGTCTGTTGAATAGATTAGCGTAGTCCTCTTTTTTCAGCGCATGTCTTGGAGGACAGTATATTGCCGCAACTAGCATCTCTCTGTCCTTCATAAAGACACTTATGCAAGCTACTTGCATTGCATCTTCTTCTATCTTTTCTTCCTCGTGATGCTTGATATTTTCCTTGATTAGGACCGCAGCTCCCCCTCTCGCTCTATCGGCAGGATGAACGCTATGGTACAATCGATATCCCTTAATTTTAACGAATGATGATCTAGTGAAGTGTGTTTCAGAGATTAAACAAATGTCAATGTTTTCTTGTTGTAAAAATATTTCCAACTCCAACTCGGAGTTCATTTGGATTCCACAGCGCTATGCGAAATGAATGGATGCCTCTCAATTTTCTTTTCATCTTATACCTACTTTGAATTTAGCGCTGTTTTCTATTTTCTTGATGCGCTCGGCCATCTCTACATATTTACCAGCTTGATCATCAAGTTGCTTCAGAATTAGGGAGAATAATTCCTCAGTAGATTTGTTTTTGATCCCCGAAACAGGATTTTTTATGGCGTCCGTACAATGGAATAAATACCATTATGCCGTGGATAGTTATACTTAGCGGGACTAAATTGCTAAAAAACGAACTTTTAGGATCATACAAATCACGTTTTTGTTGTTTCTTCTGTTTGTTTGACTTTTTACTTTTTTTACTTATTCATTTCATTTTATTTATTTATTTTTTATTTCTATTTCTTAACTATGGTGGACTGAAGTACTCTGGGAGGGGTTTTGTTCCCCAAAGCCCTCCCCTTGGGCACGCCACTGTGAAGACGGACTGCCAGGTCATTGTTTTCTTAAGGCTAAAGTGGACGACAAGTGTGCGAGAGAGACAGAATACAGTCATATTTGCGGCACCTCTCACGGCTTGAAAAATTGACCGATTTTAGTTTTTTCAACGGATTCTTACTAGTTGAAAGCATAGAAAATTCGGAAATTAGGTCTGTGATTTTTAAATTAAGTGTAAATGTAAAAATTGGAATTTTAATTTTTTTGAAATATTTTTTAGGACAAAACTGCCTTATACCATGAAGCAGCAGAATATTCGGGAACCAAATAATTTTGGGTTTTTGATTTTCCTCCATAAACATCGCCCGAAAGAGAAAAGTACGACTTCAAAGAGAAAAGCCGCCTCAAGAGCCAAGAGTGAGAGAGAGGACTCTTGCAGGCTGAAGCGGGAGAGATCACCCGCTCACTCAAGAGGGTGGCCGATACACCATTCTGTACTGTCCCCCTGGGCGAATTATCTTCCAAAAAATGACCTTGAGTGAACTAGGGTTTTTTTTTAATCGTTGTTTTCTAATCCTTTAGACTTACTATACGCGGTGTAGGTAAAGAAATTCCGCGCATTGTGGCACGAGCCATTAGAACTAATCAGAACTAAATCAGTAGTATATTGAGGAAGGGCGTTTCATAACGAGGTTCAAAAGTTTTAGGAATTATTTTATTTTTTCGAAAAGTCCGCTCTCGCTCGCTATTTTTTATCGATCTGAAAATCACGTTATATCATTAAGAGGGCCATACACGGTCATCAAGCATGGTTTTATTAGTTGCGTTTGTCAAGCATGTTTTACGTTTGACGCCACACCCACACGGTCAAACTTGCCGTCAAGCTTCAACTTCAAACGCGCACCCAAGCTTCAGCAGTGTCCCAATACCCTTTTTTCTCGATGGTTTGAAGGTTTGTTGGATTGAAACACACACACACGATGAAATCTGTTTGCCAAACCTCATGTTTGCGAGCAAATTTTCTGGCAGTGACTGAAAACCGCCAAATGTAATGTCAAACCTTCAAACATGACTCCACACACGATCAAACCTGCTTGTCAAGGATGTTTGATCGTGTGTGGCTTTAGGCGAGTTACAAGGAAATTATCATATTTTGGTTTGTCATTCATTCTGAACGTAGTTGCCTTTTTTAAGATACAGCCGTTGAAAATTCTGGTTTATTATTCATTATGAATAATACACCTATGTTTTCGGTCAGAACAAAATTTTTACAACCCACCCTCAAACTTTTTCTGTGTACGTTTCAACATGTCTAGATTCGATTTCCGCAATGTCCGTCCGCCCTAATCCGTCCGGGCCATATCTTTCCCTAGGTTAGGCTCGAAAAAACTCGTTCTTTCGCACATAAACTCCACTTGGGATCTAGTTGGTCCTAACAGCTGATCAGTTTGATCAACTAACTCCCTGGATATTTATGGGCCAAAAGCGGGTTCAAAATGGGGGTTTTCAAAGGTTTTGAAATAATAGGGGTGTGGGGTGTCGATTTTCATGTAATTTGAAGCCGGATTTGGCTACATTCATGTATAATATACCCATGTGTAAAATTTGCAGCGTTTTTATCCGTAATCATAACTGTACTATTCTTAAAATGTCTCACGATCAGTGTTTGGTTTCACTCAGAACAAAGCAAAAGAATTTCACTTTTTTGACCAAAACACGCTACTCAACTACGTTTTTCAAGTACATATATTGAATTTGCTCTGTAGATTAGACAGTAGGCAAGATACAGCGCTTCAAAATTGGTAATTTTTTTTTGGCGAAAATGATGAAATTTTTGGCTTTGTTTTGTGTGAAACCTACCACTGAGCAATGTTCTATCACAAATCGTACGCTAACAGCGCCTAACGAAGTTTTAAAGGTAACTTTTCAACTTTTTATGAACTTAAAACTTGTTTGAAAAACAACGAATTACCAATTTTGAAAAGCTGTTTTCTGGCTGCTATCTGCCCTATAGAGCTGGGCCATGTCTCAAATTGTAGCGAATTTATACTTGAAAATTGTAGTTCGCGTGTATTAAGCTGTGCACAATGATAGCTTATGATCACCTATTTACGAGTTCGGGAGTCTGTCATGCCGTATCTGGGGGCTAAGGATTTTATTATATACTTATTAATTGCTAATTAAAGTCCTCCATTTGGGACATGAATTTAACCGGTAGAACATAGTCCTGAAATTGGTCTTATTCGATAGGTTTTATGGGGATGATTACAATTTACACCTGTTGCATAAGACCATTTTCTGGACTTCGTTTTTCCGGTTAATTTAAATTTCCCAAATTCCGTGAGTTTGACGAGCCACAGGAGCAAATGCCCCGGGCAGACGCCGACAGACGATTGTATTTGTAATAAGCTCCGTAACACCTTTCGAATGAAACCAGTTTGAGGACTGTGTTCTCGGTTTCATTCATGTCTCATTAAGGACTTTAATTAACTATTAAATTAATTAAACTGATATTATCCGGACGACGATGGAAGGGCATAGCCCAACACGATTCGAGTTTCGAGAAAAAATGGCTCTCCGGCGGGATTTGAACCCGCAACCTCTGGATTACCAGTCCAGCACGCTGCCATTTGCGCCACGGAGGCGCCTATGGGAGTCGTACTCCGAGGGATAAGCTAAGCCGAACCCCACCTAGGTCCATTGTTTCTCGAAACTCTAGGCGCTTCTCCTGATCGGTAAACCACGCCGAATTTAATCTTATCTAGATGTTGTTAGATTGATATAATGAATAAATCTGTCGCCGGCATTTTAATTAGTAAATTAATTAAACTGATATTATCCGGACGACGATGGAAGGGCATAGCCCAACACGATTCGAGTTTCCATTGAGAAACAATGGACCTAGGTGGGGTTCGGCTTAGCTTATCCCTCGGAGTACGACTCCCATAGGCGCCTCCGTGGCGCAAATGGCAGCGTGCTGGACTGGTAATCCAGAGGTTGCGGGTTCAAATCCCGCCGGAGAGCCATTTTTTCTCGAAACTCGAATCGTGTTGGGCTATGCCCTTCCATCGTCGTCCGGATAATATCAGTTTAATTAATTTAATAATTAAAATGCCGGCGACAGATTTATTCATTATATCAATCTAACTTTAATTAACTATAAAATCCTTAGGCCCCAGATGCAGCATGGCCGACTCCCGGACTCGTAAATAGGGGGGGTCATATGCCATCATTTTGCACACCTTTCGTGACTATGTTCTTCCGGTTGAGTAGGACTGTCGCCATCTCTCGAACTAAAATAATAGTCCAGGAAGAGGGTAGTTCTGGGAGGAAAAAACTATAGTGTTGGGCTCTGGTCAATTGACAATTTTGACCGGTCAATTGACAGGAAAGATTTTGACCGGATTTTGACACGGTCAAAATCTACACTACTAAAATGAAGAAAAAGAGCTAATTCACACCTAAAATTGAAACAAAGCGCTAATGTATACGGCAAAAATTAAGAAAAAAACGAGAACTACACAAAAGACATGGCGACAACATATTCAATTTCAAGCTTTTTGTGTCGAAATATAAAGTTATTTCGGACTTGTATTAAACAACAGTGACATAGTGCTATGTATGTCGTGAGAAAAATAAACCGCCACGGAGCGGGAATCGAACTCGGACACCGTGTCACCGTATATCCGGTACCTACGGGAAATCGGGACCGAGCAAACAAAACGTGGTGTTGTCGTGAGGGATAGAGATAGCCCGGAGTTGAGTAGTTCCTGGTCGCCGCGGTGTCTCGGTGGTCTGAGAGCCGTACCGGAGCGATACCGATATACGGAGGTACCGGATATACGGTGATACGGTGTCCGGGTTCGATTCCCGCTCCGTGGCGGTTTCTTTTTCTCACGACATACAAAGCACCATGACACTGTTGATATTCAATTTCGTTAATTTTCAGTCCACAGCTCCCTTGTTGAGAGGTTAGCGTACCAAAAGTTTCTGGAACTGTAATGGGAGCGGGTAAACAGGTACTCGTACCATCGAGTCATATTTCAGTTTTTCCTCATTATCCCGGTCCCCACATTAAGCAGTGAGTCAACGCAGTGAGTAGGACCGCGTAACCAGGGGCATACCTAGAAATCCTTCCGGAGGGGGCGATTCCGGCAGTCCGCAGCCTACTAAGGACTGGCGGGGGACGGGTATTGTAATGAATGTCCTTCGTATTGCTGGGATTTCGCAAAAACATGGCTAAAAACGGCCTCCCGGAGGGGGCGATCCACCTATCGCCCCCCTTCTGGGTACGCCACTGCGCGTAACAATGAGTATCCTGAGTATCTGACAAAATTTGCCACCTCTTTTTCTCTCAAAAAAATGTTTGTGTCATAAATCGTTTCGTTTCCTTTGTAGGTGGCACGGAAAAATTGGTAAAAATACCAATATCAAAAAACTTTTTTTTCTTTGGCAGATTGATTGATTTTAATTTGTGTAGTTTTCTTCCTGGATGAGTTTGACAGTGATTGATGCACAAACGCACCTTGCTTATCCCGAAATGTATCCTAATTTGGTGTGAAAAAGATGTTGACCGGAATTCGACCGGTCAAAATTGTCAAATTCTGGTCAATTGACCGGAAAAGATTTTGACCGGTCAAATGCCCAACACTAGAAAAAACCTCGGGGCTAAGTTTGATGACTGATTTTAATGTTTTCAGGTGTGCTGAATCCGAATTTCAACTTTGCCCAACGATACAACCCCGGCAACATGCGGAAATTTGGTTGAATTTTAAAATTCAGTATTATTTTTGGTTTTTTCACAACGCCGTCCTGAATCTGAATTTCAATCCTCCGACCCCCTAAAAGAGACAAATCTACAAAAGCCCCCGATTTCTGTTATTGCCGAAATTGAAATAGTTCACATTAGTTTCCCACGTTTTCAGGTAATCTGAATCTGAAAATCAAATTTCCGGCTCCTTACGCTAAACGTCGTATCAAAAAATATTCTACGATACACAAATAACCTCACATTTCAGCACTTTTTAACGTGCTATTTTTTAGTACAGTACAATTAGGTGAAAAATTGACTAAACCCAGACATTCAAAAGAGCATGACAATTTTTGGTGCAAATTGTTTGATACCTTATCCCCAACACAGCATAAAAAACTCCCAACGATTCTGCCTCGGGTTTGGGAATAGCTGATGTCGGCGGAAGTTGTACTTCAGCCGTTTTTCTGGAATAATTCTGTAACTATTGGGGTTATCAAAAAAATGTACAGTACGTAATTTGAAGAGCACAAAATTTTACACAAGAAACTGTTAAGCGGGGCTTATACTTGTATAAAGTACTGTAATAGGTACCTACATGCCATATTTCAATTGAAAAGAGAGGCATTCCCCCACAGGTCCAAGTTGTGAAACTATTTCCCTCCGAAAACAACAAGCGAGTAAATTGTGAGAACCCCAACCACTATTGAGGCATCTATTGGAACCTAATTTATTCATCAATTTTTGGCACAACCTCCTCTTTTTAGGTATAACTGCAATATCTTTCCTTCCAGCTGCTTGTGGAACGGTCGCATCAAACGGCACAAATCATCCTTCTCAAGGAATAAGCCTTCTCAAAAGAGATTGAAAGTTACGTGAAATAGCATGCTTTATATTTTCGCTAAACTATCCATCGAAAATTTTGTCGGATAAGTTCTTGAAACGAAGGTGCTCAATTTTGCTAGACGTTCTTCAGATGCATGCGTTTACAATCCCTCCCTACTATTTTTTTTAACGCATCCTGGATTTCGATGAAATCAGTTCGCCATAGAAAAAGCTAGGTATACCTATACAATTTTGCGTAGTTGTTCATTCGGCTTCCACTATGCTATGCGATCAAGGAAAACAGCTCATGAGAGCTTGATGTGGGGTTTTTCTGTGGTCTTCAAATTAATCGTAATAGAATGATTAGTCAACACTGATGGTTGCACAGATATTTCAGCAAAACAAACAAAATGGCCCTGAAATGCAAACTCCAGCTCGTGCAGTGCCAACACCCTACGTGAAATCTTCGGAGATTTTTTGCACAGTGGTAGGAGGCGGGTCAGAAAGACATTGCACCAAACATTTATCAGTTTTTCCAGCTTCCAAGCTTCGGTCAATTTTCCATCAGCTTTTACTTTCCTGCTTCTGTTTCAACCAAAAGGCGAAGGGAAGGAAAAAAGTGGTGCGGAAGTTTCTTGTGCGAAACTGTGCTCTTCAAATTTGGTCTGGTACATTTTCGCGTTAAAACAAATGGTTCACTCACTCTTTCAACTCACCCTTTCTCTACTGGTCACTGGTATTCAAATTACCATATTTATTATCAATGCAGTTGAATAATTTTCAAGTCTGAAAATTGATCTGGTTAATCGTCTGGACATGTTTTCACTGATTTTCGTATTAACACACATCTTGTTGAACGCCTAATCTTAACTCGTTGGGAACGTGTTCAGGGGGCTTATTCTGTAAAACATCGAAACTTGTACACATTGCCTAGAAAGCAATGTTGCTATGATAGAAGTAGTGAAATCGGGTTGTTTTCTTTCCGCATTGCAATCCGTAGAGAATAATGATATAGCAACAGTGAAAATCGATTTCGCTGGAACCGGAGGAGTCACCAACGGTCACTAGCTCTTATGTGAGTGAGTGAAGGCATGTCGCGTTCCACACTCTATTTTTTTTTTTTTTTTTTTTTCAAAAAGTGACAGCATAGCATTGTCGTCACAGCAGCCGACTATTTTAATCCAGCTGATGTATAAGTAGGCACCTTCTACTAGAGCACATTTTTGGCTGGCATAAAAGGCCTCGTGGATTTCCTTGCAGCTTCAACTTCTTTGTTAGAAGATCTTTTGGTTTCCTCGTTATTAAAAATGTGAGTATTTTTCGTAGGTATTTTTGGCTAATTACTTCAAGTGGCTGCATTATCTGTGGTATAGGGAGAGAAAAAAGAAGATTACTTCCCAGCAGAAGGAGGTCTTAATTTCGGCGATGGAGTCCGACGCTCAGCTTTTAGCTGGAAGGCACGTTTTTTGTTGTTGTTTTTTAAACAACGATATCATATAAACTTTAATAATTTATATTATTGGTTTTATAAACTGAATTTCAATGCGGTGCTCCTATAGGTGCAATTCTCTCGAAGGGAGAAGAGTACACAAGAGGAAATGGGCGGAATTGGCTGAAAAGCTGAATTCTTGCCCAAGCGGAGTACGGAAAGAAGCGACCGACTGGCAAAAGGCAAGTGGTAATAACATCTGCATTGGTGTTCATTGATTGCTTTTATAGCCTATTTAATGAGTTTTACTGTTAAAATCATCACAATAGGTGTGGACTCAATTAAAAACGAAAATAAAAAAGAAAAAAACCGAAGCAAGGTCACACGCGCGGGGGACAGGAGGGGGGCCCCCAATGGAGTCATCTCTCTTAAGTCCGTTGGACGAAAGAATTGTGACGCTAATTGGCTCAGACACCATTGAGGGGATACCGAACATTGGTGAGCTTGGAGTTCCATTTACTTTGGATGAAAATGTCTCATTTACTCCTTATATATCACATCCCGAAGAAACGATAGAGCTCATCATAGATGATAATACTATGCATTCTGAAATTGATAGTAACGAGGTATGATACAAATCAATTGATTAGTACGAAGTAAGTACTAATTGCTCGTGTTCAACAGGACTCCACTTTTGTTGAAGAATCCGTTCGATCAACGCCCCAGCACGACGATGCATCGATAGCTTCATCCAACAGTAAATTACAATTCGCACGTTAAAAGAGCTGTATACTGACCCACACTATTCGCAGGATCTTCTGGTAGAAGTAGAAGGGAAGAGGACCGGGAAAAAGTTTCCGAATTTTGCAGGCTCCAAGAAGTATGCAATGACCGTATCGGCAAATTAACGTCGGTCCTGGAAGCCTTCGGAGAAAAGTTTATTGAGCGGCTTGATACTACAAACGAGTCCATTAGTTCTATGGCTAGAGGCCTCGATAGAATAGCCAGTGGGCTCGATAAACTTATAGACACAATAATAGAAAATTAAAAATGTATTTAGTTGTTCAAATATGTTAAAAGCTTAATTCGTTTTCCGCGGGAACGAAATTTCCTGTAGAAAAATGTCTTTGTGCGTATGAATCACGGGCTTGCCTCCCCTCATCCCGAATAACGCTTTCTGTGAAAGCGACAGATGACGAAGGCACCAAGTCAATTTCATCAAAAACCGCTTCCACCTCTTCACCACTGTTGAATTGAAGTGCCATATTGTGTAACACAGCGCATATATTCACAATTTTCCCCGCCACTTCTGGTTGATAGTGCAAAACTCTATCTTTTAGTAAGCATCTGAAAGCAAACACAGACGTGGGTGAACTTCTCGTACAGAAGTCGATGTTTTATTAGGAACCTACCTAAATCTTCCTTTTAAGAGACCTATACAACGTTCTACGATACTCCGAGCCTTGACGAATGCACTATTGAACGAGGCTTCTGGAGTTCCCGGTTCCGGGTTTTTATATGGAACCAAAAGCCATGGCTGAAGGGGATAACCGCTATCTCCTACAAATCAATATTTGACGATAGTAATTTATTGATATCGAGGGTTTAGTTTCAAAAAGACTTAACTACAAAATTATTGTTTTTGAGTTAATGTGCTTTTCTGTTAGCTTATATTGTGTTCTACGTAGTGCCAAAGGATTGTACCTCCCTGCAGTTTATTCACGGAGATAAGTTATGAAACTACAAATGCCACTTAGGTCTATTTCCTTTTATTTACTGCCAAATTTCAAGTTATAAATTTTCAACGACCCCCATTGTAAATGGTATTAATTATTTGTTTTCTTTTTTATTATTTGAGTAGGTATAGTTGAATCAAGAAAATGTAATAAAAAGGGTCGATTGAAAGTATTGTTTATTTCATACCGAAACTGAAAAATGGGAATGAGAAGTTATAGCCCGTCAAGTTAAACGTGGACCTCACCCTCCTGTGATCGGCCCCTCTAGCTATTTTTCCATGCCCCCTCCATGGAATTTCCGGCTTGATAATAACACTCATCTTTGGTAAACAGTGGGGCAACCAATTTGGTAACTAGAGTAGAGGGAAGAGAACTTGCAAGTAACCGAATGAGAGAGTGCTGGCCGCGGGTTCATGTTCTTCTTGACGGGCTATAGTTTGTTAATTTGATCAGCCGCGTAGTTTTTGAAAGTTTGAAAGTTGAGTTTTGCCGTAGTGGCGATAAGATTGCTGATGAGGTGCACCGGGATTTGGCCAGAAATGCGTACTTTCAAAAACTAGGCGGCTATATTTGTTCAAATTAACAAACAAAGTTCCCATTAAGATTTTAGAACAGCCAAATCAACAAAACAAAGATCAACGAAAAATGGGTAATTTGTATAGTTAAGCCTTATTAAAGACTTTATCAATCGTTGATTAAAGAGCTGACTAAAAAATGCAACTGTTTTATCATCAAATATTTCGTGATCGTTCACAGATCATGATTTTTCTAAATCATTTCTTTAAATTTATTAATCGACAATTGATAAAGCCGCCATAGTCTCTTTTATCCTAAACCCTCGACATATCACACCAATCAAGCTTTAAGGCAGGTTCACACCTATCATGCACGCTTCCGATCCGACACCGATCATGCATGTCGGATCGGAGATTATGGAAACCCTCGTAACGGTTAGACTATATTTGGGTTGGAAAGGCAATCTGAGAGGGCTGAGAAGCGTAATAGCCGACAATTATTCGGTATTAACGCCTATTACGGTTCCCACACCTATCAAAAAATGCATGATCGGTGTCGGACCGGAAGCGTGCATGATAGGTGTGAACTGGGCTTTATAATGGTTAGTTAGGCACCTATCAAAAAATTGCGTTCCCCGAAGTTATAGTTCGCCTTCATCAGCCTCAATATTGATGAATTCGCCCAAACGTATGCGTCATGTGACGAGCCGGGGTATTTCGGGTTCACGTTCAGTATTTTTTTTTTTGCGTCGCAAATCTGGAAAGTCGTAGATCACAAATATTGATTTTGCTGCAAATATATTTTAACTTTTTCGCAATTTTGAAGAATAGGCACTCACTACTTGGACGTTGAGGCTGTGGTAAAATTTTCTGTTTACATACGTTTCCTCTCGTCGTGTCGGCGTGACAATTGCCACGTGCGTGCCGTCAATAGCTCCTATAATGTTGGGCATATCAAGTTCCTCAAACCTGTAATGAGTAAGTCATGGGACTTAGTAAATACACAATTGTGTTTCCTAATGAACATAAAATATCAAACACAGTGATGTTTTAGGATATTTATGGAATTTTCAATTAATAAATTCGGAATTACCCTCTTTTCACTACTTCCTTTTCTATCGCGTTCTTGGGGAAAGCCACCCACTTGGACTTGAACTGTCGCGGCATCAAGTTCATGAATCTTCTAATTGATCGGCTAACGGACGCTTGCGACATAGTAGCAAGGAAGTTGTTACCAACCGCCTTCTGATATGAGCCCGTGGCGAAGAATTGCAAAGCGCAGAATATCTATAAGTTATACACGGGTTTTCAAAAGTTGATTAAGGGCTAAATAATAAATCTATTCACAAAAGGAAAAGTACTCACGAGTGATCAAAAGAATAAACCATCGGGGGGAAGGCAAGAAGACTTTTGTGAAAACATAAGACTCTAACTCTCAGTGGACGGAAGAAGGGCATCAGCAGAATATGTTCTGCTGATCATTGTTTTGACACCTATTAACGTTCCCTGCAGTGCCACCTTCTGGTTCATTCTTTTGATTGCCTATAGTAGGTACTTACTTGAATAGCTGGGTTAAGACTCGTACTTCTCACGCTGGAGTAAAGAGGAATCATTTCCTCCATTAAAACTCGAACTCCTTCCCGACTCAGCCTAAAATGTCTCCGAAATTCCAACTCACTGAGTTCAAAGGGATTTAATTCGCCCCTTAAGTTTCGCCGGGCTAAAGAAAATTGGCGAGACAAGTGGATATTTTCGCTTCTCTCAGCTAGGTCGGTTGCCATGACAAACATACCTCCGCGAGACATTTTTAGGAATCACAAAAAAGTAAAATAACAGAAAAAACCGCAATCACTACCACTCGGAACTCAAAATAAAAATAAAATAAACTACACGAAACAATGACGGTAAAATGAACAATGATAAAAGGGGTTGATAGTTAAAAAAGCAACGTTGAAATCGAATCAGTCGATATAGCCACATGGTTTGGAGGTGCTTCTATAATAACCGACTATAGTCATACTCCTTAGCAACGTTGCTTCAAATTCAACGTTTCTAAAGATACAGAATGCCGTACAGCAACGTTTCTTTGAGAAATAGCAACATTGCAATCGAAATTTGATTGCTATCGTGTTAGAGAATAAGGCCCCAGGTAACTTATTTTGAAACGTCATTTTTGTTTCTTTGGAAGCCCGATTTTGGTCCTTTACCGCTTACCCTGCCCTTCGAACCAGCATTCGCCACTGGCTCGTTGCCTAACCCACAAACAATAAGATATGAATAGCTTGGGTTTGGAGCAATGGCTTAGTACAAATGTCACAGTACCCACAAACATAATATGTATTCACAATATAAAAGGTAGGACAAGTAACATTTAAAAAAAACAACAAAAAATGAAATGCACTAAAAAAAAACGTAGTTCCCATTGAACCAGTGTTGAGCGTGAGTGAGTGGGTGGGTGGGTGATTCCTCCCGCTTCCCCAGAGACTCTTGCTATTGAGGCGGCTTTTCTCTTTGAAGTCGTACTTTTCTCTTTCGGGCGATGTTTATGGAGGAAAATCAAAAACCCAAAATTATTTGGTTCCCGAATATTCTGCTGCTTCTTGGTATAAGGCAGTTTTTTCCAAAAAAATATTTCAAAAAAATTTAAATTCCACATTTTACATTTACACTTAATTTAAAAATCACAGACCTAATTTCCGAATTTTCTATGCTTTTATCTAGTAAGAATCCGTTGAAAAAACTAAAATCGGTCAATTTTTCAAGCCGTGAGAGGTGCCGCAATTTAGGGGCGAAAGTGGCGCGATCTGTTGACTCAGAATCACACCAAACCACCGCGGACTTTAGCCTTAAGATCGAATGTAGTTAACTTCGGCAACATACCTCTCATGTTCCCGCGAATCATGTGCAAAATACCAGTTCTGGGATCAAATTCGGCTCGTGCGCCAAAAACGATTCGCTATGTAGTAAAATGTCTCTAACCTACCTCTGAGAGAATTCCCTCGATCACAAACGAATAACTTGAATTCATTTACCCCGTCGTGCTTACCCGCGCCCTCTTCAAGCTTTCTCTCCTCTCTGTACACATTCGCACACCGTGAACAATGTTCAAAACTCCGCGTGCTGCAAAAGCCGCGCTACAGTTTTCAACGAAATCTCACAATGACAACGATGAGGCATACATTTTTACTCGATCACCGCATTCACCACAATGTTTTTTTTGCTTTTGCTGGGCCTGTCTCTCCCAATTCATCAAGAACTGTACAAAAAGGAATCTGTGTCGTATCGATGTCGACAACCGTCCAGAAGAATTCCCCAAGTAACAATATAGAGAAGACGCGGTTGGGGGTGAGTTTCCATTATGCATTTTGGAAATTAAACCCTCCTCCCCTTTCATTGCTAACCACAAATCCAAAACAGTTTGCCAATGCAAAATAGAAGATGAAGGAAGAAAAATATATATTGGCTATTTTAATTTCACGGTTGAACGAGCTCATTCTGGAATTTTCACTATTCAAGCAGAAATAAAAACCAACTTTTCACAAAAAGAATCAGAGGAATAATTGGATCTAGACGCTTTTTTTTTATGTATAGGAATTAAGTCAAAAACTGAAAGAATAAAAACTGGCATATAGATCATTGTCGTTATTTACGGGATCCTAGGGCAACTCCAAATCTGATTTGATTTTAACTGCCGGGTTTCAAACTCGGAAATACCCTCAAACAATCAAGGCCTTAACTAAAACATCATCCCTCTCTGAGCTGGCGAATAAATTTGTTTTTATCTGTGGAAAATAATTATAGCGAACAGCCGCTTTGTTTCATTGCTTTCAATGCTGATTTCAGTGACGTGATACAGTAATGCGTGATGTTGAATTTACTGAGAATTTTGAGCAGCGAGCGGTTGAAGATAAAGTGAGGTGTGTGTATGTGTGCCGATTGTTGATTTCATGGGGAGTGCAGAGGCTGCGTGGAGGGAAGCCTTTTGATGGGTATATTTGGAAGCTTTTATCTGGCTTGTATTGATGCGTTGATGATGATGGTAAAAGAAATGGACGGGGTTGGTTTTCTTTATTACGTATGTATGGACTAGATGGCATCGAAGTATATCCAGAGAGTATTTTCCCCAAGTAACATTAAACACCTTTAAACATTTTTATGAATTTTCCAATTTGTCAAGTTGTTCGGCTTACTGAAAATAAAACGAAGGATTCTTTTAAATAAATTAATTCTTCTTCATGGGGAATTGTTCTTCGTGGGGAACACTCTCTGCTGACCTTTCAAGTAGGATCTAGATAGGCACGATTAAAAATGATCGTAGACTATTAACCGTCGAAAACTAACTAATGTGCAATATAAAAGGTATAAGGGGAGGAAGCATGAAGACATTTAAATTAAAGCAAGAACTGGAATTATTTGATCTTTTTTCGATATTTCCCACCTCTTTTATTTCCCTCCCTGCCCCTTTCTATGTTCTCAGTCACAATTTTAATAACGTCAGTTCACGATCCCATTCCTACACCACCTCCCCGTATTCTCTCCTTTAGGTCTCTGTTACCCCACCCCCTCGAAGAACGGAACGGAAGGCAAAAAAAAAAAAGAAGAAAAAAAAAAAAGTGGGGCGGGTTTTTCCCTCGGACCCACATCTTGCTTTGCGGGGGGGTGGTTCCGCGTTTTGAGCGGGTGTGAGGTGGGAGTTAGGGAAACGACGAAGCCGCACAAAATCCTCTTCGAAGTCTGGTGCTTGGGGGACTCTCTCTCACACACACACGCTCTCTCTCTCTCTTTTTGGAGAAGAGAGAGCGTCATTTTTAAGGGGGCCTCGTCTTGGCGAGAAACTGGAAGCCCTCAAAACAAGAGAGGAAACCGGGAGAGGACAGTAAAAAAAAAAAATAATAATAATAATAATAAGATAACGAATAAAATTGAGTAAATAAGTAAAAAAAATCAAAATCAAAACCAAAATCAAAATAGGAAACTAACAGTTTTTCCGTGGGAGAGACACCGGGAGACGACGAAATTGTTATGAAAATGATGGACTTGTACCACAATCCAATGATTGAAACAAACAGGAGGTAAGCCAATTAAAATTGTTGCTTGCTATTGTAATTTTTGAAAAATCCAAAACCATGGCATTATTACCAAGATCTCGCTAAAGTATCGTCATCATCAGTTTATAAAAAGCTATGAAATAACAAAAACGAGCGAATTCCACCCACAAACGCATTAGACTTTATTATTCCAGCTAGAAAGGCAAAAACACGCGATTGAGAGCGAAAAGAAGTGATGGTTACACTATTGTATGGAGGGGCCACCCTCAACTGTTTCATTAAAAGATGGAGTGAGAAGGGTTAATCATTGTTTTATAAGCTTCTTAATGTGTAATGCGAATGAATGTTTTGTTTTTATATCTTCCAGGAAAATAGGAAAACTCAAAACAAAACTTTTTTTTTTTCTTTTCACAGTAATCTCACAGCCCCTGCTATAAGCCGGACCGCTTTCTGTTTAGCAAGGCTTTGGAATACAAAATTGTTCATTTAATTAATCGCGTACAACCATATAGCTCAAACTAAAATACCACGCTTTGAAAATGAAAGTAGGAAATTAGATCCTTCTCTCGAGTGGCACAACAATTAAAGACTGTGCTGTTTCAAGTATTTCAAAAACTTCTTTCTTTTGAACTCGTTGCAATATAAAAGTGCCTGACTTGTGCTATGCCCCTTTTCCCCTCCAACCCTTTTACTTGAGCTAAATTGATGAAGATTCATCGTAAAAATCAAATTAATTTGAATTATTCGAGTGAACTCTCAAGTATCTTCGAAAATTGATCTTTAATTTGTCATTCATGTATTCTAAAATCAACATGAAAAATATCTTTCATCGTACATGCGTTCCATTATTTCAATCAATAATTCCTTAACTTCAGCATTAATCTTGAATCGGCCTCAAGTCAGACCGAGTCAATGACAAAGAAAAGAAAGGGAGAGTGTAATTTATTTAACGGGCCGACAATGGCCGGACTAAATGGGAAAAATTAATAACGTATTTAACGTATAAAAAAACTTGTAGTTCAATACGGTTGTTGAAATATTATGAATGGGTGTCGAAGACGAGCTTGAAGAAGCGTAATCCGATTTTCACGGAGCTTGCTTAATTTTACATCTTGGAAACTTTCTTTGGATGAACTACATTGGGCCTGTTGGTACAATGGGGTTTCTTCTCGTTAAATGGTTTCCGACGCCTCTTGAAATTTGAAATGTATTCAGCAGGATGCGAAATTCTAGACAATTAGTGGCGTTCCATGGACCATCAATCTGATTTCTTTTAATCGCACTGAAGATGATTATTATCCGAAAAATGCATTCAGTGGTCTATAGCAATCATCAAAATAACTAATTTTATTGGAGTGACGGATTACACCTCTCTAAAAAGGGCTACAGACACGTGGCACGTGAGGATTTGTGCAATCGTCATCGCGTGTTTCGTCTCCGCTTTAGTATTAGCCTGCGTCTGGTTATGTATAGTTTGAATACGATTTTAAATCGTATTCGATAGACAACTTTTTTTTCTTTTTTTTTTTGTAGGCGAAATTGTGATCGCCGACTGGCTATAGAAACTCAAAAGTAACGTGATGCAAGACACCAAAAAATGAATTGTCAATTGTGACGTCATCACCATGTATTAGCCACTTTTTCGCTCCGACGAATTCTATTCAAAAATAAAATGAGTTTTCGCGCTACCGTGACTAAAATGTCATTTTAGCCACTGTTTTGGAGAGTAAACAGCTGTCTAAGGTTGCATTTTAGCCACTGACTTGAAAATAAGCGAAACTGAGGTTATCAGACTGTTTCACCATGGGTTTCACAGTCTTTCCATTTGTATAAGTGAGTGAGATGTGAGTTCGTCGACGTCATGAAAGGTGTTCGCGTTAATGGAGGAATTCGTCCTCTACTTTTTTCTCGCTGTCCCAACGGACGAGTTCGCAACTTTCTGACTTTCTGCTAAAGTCGTCTGTTCGTCACACGTCGTGCCGTAAAGCAACGATGATGGCGAGTGGGCTAATACGTAATTTGCGGTCAAAATAGTGATAAGCCCTGACTGAGAAAAAGCGCTAGTTGGTGGCCAAAATTGATAATACGGGCCTTTCCGCATAAAAATGAGCTAATTCAGGGCTAAAATTCAGTCATTTGAATTCGCGGATGTTTAAAAAACGCTGAATCGTGGAGAAAATAAAGGAATAGCGCTCAATCATAGCTATAAAATGGAAAAATAGTGAATTCACGGTTTCCGGGGGTAACGGGGTGACGTTGTAATGCCACAATTTTGGCGCCTGCAATAAAGTATATTATTATTATTATTATTATTTTCGCGGCTAAAAACGAAATAAAGAAAGCGCTCATTCGCGACTAAAATGAATAAAAATCGCACATTCATAGCCAAAATTGAGAAAATTCACGGTTTCCAACGGCAACTGGAGTGAAATTGCTAATTCGTGGCTAAAATCGAGCTAAAATCATATCGTCTAAAAAAATGCGTGAAGAACGCTAATTGAGAAAAAGCACTTATAAACAGCTAAACTTTAGAAAAAGCCAATTCGCAAATAAATTTGAGAAAACAAATTGGGGGAAAAAACGCAGTGGCGTGTCCAGCTTTGATCTAGGCGGGTGGGCAGCTTCACTTGAGAACAATTCAGATGCATTCCAATGCCTACTGCATGCTTATTTAAATAAATAAATAGTTTCTCAGTGGGCCAAATATGTGAAATGAATCATTTCAATGAGGTAACCCCACGAAATTTGTTTTTCCGCAAGCTCAAAACCCACGAAATTGGGGTTTCAGTTCTTCAGAGAGAAGACACCGCGAAATTAGTGTTTTAGTGATCTAGGGCCCCCCTAAATTAGTATTATAGCTAGCACATCCCACGGGATTTGCGTTTCAATGAGGCAGAATCGTGAAAATATTTTCATTAGTGTACTAAAACCACGTAATTATGGTTTTGAATGAGTTATATCCCCGCAAAATTGGGATTTCATACCATTTCCGCAAAATGTTGGGGTTATAGCGAGTGAAAATCCGGGATATTTCATTTCTTCAGTGAGCCAGGCATGTGATTTTTTTAAAAACAAAAATACACAAAATTGGGGTTTAAATTAGCCAACCCCGAAAAATTAGTTTTCGCACTTTTTCGCACATATTACCCAGACAAAAGAAACGTTGTTCCAGACGTACTTGACTTCTTTCTTGGTAAGGGCACAAACAATCTATGCACCCAACCTACGCTGATACCTGACCTTAGTTCTGATCACTTTCCGACCATAATTATGCTTGGCACTCATCACGAAGCTTCTGCTCCAAGAAACAATTTAATGAACACCCATTCAACTGGACTATATATCAGGAAGCACTTAACACAGCCTCAAGCCTACAACTACCCTTAAAAACACCATCAGACGTTGACAAGGCAGCTTCAATATTTACACGCAACGTACAGTTTGCTGCTAATCTTGCTAACTCACACAAATCAGTGTCCACCCGACCTACTGGCTTCATTACTCAACCCCACATAGCTGCTCTACATCGCACCAAATGCCAGGCAAGGGCCCGGTGGCGTGCCACAGCCTTTCCAGAACACAAGCGGGCCTACAACAAAGCCACAGAGGAACTAAAGAACGCACTAATAAGGGAGAGGACTGGACAAAGGAACGCAGAGCTGTCCCAACTCGAAACAACAAATGGATCACTTCACGTATAAAAGAGCTGTAGTCATACCCAATCTAATCCTCCAAGGACAACAAATAGAGACAGCTGACTCAGTCAGGTACCTAGGTCTTACACTAGACAGCCGTTTAACCTGGAAACCCCATACAAGTGAAACCGTTGGCAAAGTGCGTTATAGAATTCGACAACTCTATTTCCTACTGACAAGTGCCAACATCCCTCTTGATGTCAAACGACTCTTATATCTGACGCTGATTAGACCGATTTGGCTGTACGGGAGCGACATCTGGAGCTCAGCCTGCAACACTCAGATCAAACGCATTGAAACCGTACAATCACGAGCGCTGCGTTTGCTCACTGGTGCACCCTGGTACGTGAGAAATGAAACTCTTCGCACTGATCTCTCCATAAACCCCGTTCTTCAAACACTCTCAACAACCTACAACAGCTTAGCGAACCGCATAAATGCTCACCCGAATTCCCTCGTCAGTGGCATCCTCTCTAGTCCTAGACCTCCTCGCGCTTCCAGACGCCTGAATCGAAAATGGCACTCGGACCTTCTAACTCAGGGGTGTCAAACTTGCGGGCCGCATGTGGCCCGTGAGCATCTTTTATGCGGCCCGCGAGCACCCCTGGGTATTTTTATTTCTTTATTTTTTGGAACCGGCTGTCAATAGTTGTTGGTAACTATAAAATTAATTTGAAAAAATTGTGAAAAAGGGCGAGTCCTCACCTCTTTTCTTGCTCATCCTTATAAGCTCTCCTGCTCCAAAGTGTGTTCAAAAGCTCTATGTATGCGTTCTGTGGAGTCTACTCAACCCAACATATTTATTCCTTCGAAAAATGAAGCGTTTTGATATGATACATGAAATCCACAGAGGCATAACACATGGTTTGTGAGGGAGGGTTAAAGCCCCATTCACATGAAACCATTTTCCATGCAATATCGCGAGCGATCTCAAAATCGTGAGATCCTTATGAAAATTAATCACGGAACAATCGTTTTTAATGATAATGTACACGATTTTTCTTACAATATCGCGCACAATTTCATTGAAAACACCTGTTCCGTGATTAATTTTCGCTAAGACCATATGTTTTTGAAGAGATTTCTCGTGACATTGCCTGTAAAATTGTATCGTGATGGCCCACTATCTCGATAACTGCTTCTTGAATACTGTACCCTCCATAAGTCCATACATAGGTGACCCGTACCCCTAAAATTTAAAGAGGCTGAGACAATTTTACTAAACAACTATGGGAGAGCTAGACAAGACATAATAGGTCGCTCTTCAGGAAACAAAACAAAAAAAGTCCTAAAACTTCCTAATACTCGAGTACCTAATTCTAGTTTGTGGTGCATAACGTTGGGGGGGGGGGGGTGTTGTGACTTTTGTGTGACAATCATGTAATATAAAATTGCACGCGAGACATTTCTTGAAACATATATTTTTAAAACACTGACTGGAAAAAGAAAAAGAAACATAAGATGACCCATATGCTTTATATGCCAGTAGAGGAGCCAATAAAAGTGACATTTGAAGTCAATATACAATAATTCTCCCTCCCTTAATGAAAAAGTACGAGAAAGGGGAGACTAGTACATTACGTAATCATTGTAACGTAACGGCGGGCATCTGACACGATGAGGCCATCTTCTTTGTTCGTCCAGTGGCGGCTCTGCTAGTTGTAATGCTCGGGATTCATTTGCTGATGGCGAACGCGATTGAGGAGGATGTGGTGACTCAACGGGCAAGTTTTCTGGGAAGGGTGGATTGTCTTGAGGTGCCTGCGTCTCAGGAAACCTCGGGACGTTGAAAGATTGTACTGGTCCGAACGTCACTCTTTTGGAAGGAGCAGGAACAAGCGTAGACCTCATTTGATTCACGTGTCTCTTGACGATTTTCCCTGAGTCCAGAAAGACTTGATAGTGACGAGTTCCGAGTTTTTTCTTGACAGACCCGAACTTCCAGGTAGGCTTTTTGTTCTCGAAATAACGGACTTGGACCCTCTCTCCCTCTGAAAAAAAACGGGAAGACGGCAGTAAGTTGGAATTAGAGGCACTTGAACTGTTGGGGAAGATGGCATCTAGGCGAATTCGAATTTTCCTGTGAAGGTACAGTTCTGCTCGTGACTGACCACAGGCGAGAGGGGTAGCCCTGTAACGAAATAGAATTTTCCTTATTCTTTGGAAAACGCTGTCGTGGTCGTGTGACGTGGCCTTCAGACGGTTCTTGAGAGTCTGCACGTTTCTTTCGGCGAGTCCATTTGTCGCGGGGTGGCCAGGGGCTATGAATTTCTGTAAAATTCCGCGGGATTTACAGTATGACTGGAAGGCTTCACTCTTGAAAATAGAGGCATTGTCCGAGACGAGAAAACGTGGATAACCGTGAACCGAGAAAATATCTTCTAACAGAGAAATAGTTTTAGAACTGGACAGGGATTCAGAGATAAGTTTTACTTCCGCCCATTTGGATTTGGCGTCAACGCATACCAGAAAAAAATATCCTTCGTAAGGTCCGGCGAAATCGATATGCAATCTCTCCCAATTTTCCTGAGGGAAATCCCAGGGATGAACAGCGACTTTAGGAGGATTTGATTTCGTTTGAGCGCAGTTTTCACACTCTTTCGATGTCCCTGTCGATCATTGGCCAATAAACATACCGTCGAGCTAACTGTTTCATTTTCGTTGAACCAAGGTGTGTTTCATGCAGTTCTTGAAGAATACTGGAACGTAAACGAGAGGGTATAACTACTCTGTCATTACGAAAAAGGATACCGTCGAAGAGAGTGAACTCAGAGTCTTCCGCTTGATTCGTGATTTGATGAATTATTTTACTCAATTCCTGATCTTTATCCGTCTCCGTTCGGATTTGCTGCGCTGTTATCTCGCTATTAGAAATCTGGAAAATAACCTGTGAACATATTTCATTGACTTCATTTCCGATATACTGGTCAGAGTAACGCTGAGAATTATGCGCTGGAGCTCTCGAGAGACAATCGACGTTTTGATTTTCCTGTCCTCTTTTGAATTTTATGACATAATCGAAACCTGAGAGGAAGGAAGCGTATCGAAGTAATCTAGACGATGTCATCTGAGGTAGAGCCTTATGATGGTGGAATATTCGAGAAAGAGGTTCGTTATCTGTAACAAGTACGAAAGTATTGGCATAAAGATAGTTATAGAAATGGTGAACACCGAATACTATAGCCAGAGCCTCTCGAGCTAAGCGAACGTGAGGCGAAGGCTATAGGCTTTTCGAAGCCTTCATATGTGTGACTCAAGACCGCGGCGATCCCTGTTGGGCTTGCGTCTGTAGTTAAAACAATGGGCAGTGAGGGGTTAAAAGGGACGAGAAAACGGTCGCTACAGAGTTCTTCTTTGATGTTTTGGAAAGTTGACTCGCATTGAGGAGTCCAAGACCAACGAATGCCTTTCTTCAAGAGGCAGCGAAGATTGTACGTCATTGTAGAGAAATCGGGGATAAAACGAAAATAATAGGTTGCAAGGCCCAAAAAACGTCTCAGTTCATCAGGATTTGTAGGACGTGGCATATTCCGGATGGCTGAAACTTTGTCTGGAGACTTCGAAATTTTGTTATGTTCCACGACATGACCGAGATATTCAATTTTTTCTAGAAAAAAGTTGCATTTACTTTTTCCAGAGAGTCAAGTTCCCGGTCGACGCGGTCCCTCAGAGCATACGGTACATTACGCTCTTTAGTGAACACAGGGTTTGCACCGGGTCGAAGTTGAAGGTGTACTGTTATTCCGGGGACACAGCCAATTTTCGCCTGAAAAATTTTGGAAAACTCCTGGAAAATATTTGAGCAACGGCATTACCTGAGTCAAGTTGATGAACAGGAATTGATTTTTTTGTATCGTTTTCGATTTCTTTTAGCTCAATGCCCAAGTCCCTGATCCATTGTCTACCCAGTAGAGCGGCATGACCATCTGGGACGATGTGTAATTCACCATCTATTTCTTTCCCACGGTAGGCGACAATGACGCGGACTTTTCCTTTCGGCTCGATAACGTTCCCAGAATATGAGCGAAAGGCGACATGCGAATCTTCCAACGTTAGATTCAGGTTGAGGAGCTCGAAATCGGTTTGAGAAAGCAGAGAATATTTTGCTCCTGAATCAACCTCAAATTTCTGTAGTTTCCCGTTTATCGCGACTGAAACAATGTATTTATCTGAGTCAGGGTTTAATTCGAATAGGTCGACGACTTGAAATTTTGAAACTATGTTTAGGTGGTTGATGCCATAAGAAAATGCTGTTCCTGAAGAATCGTTGGACAAATTGTGTAATGACGAAGATGTTGGAGAATTCAATTTAGATTTCATCAGAGTTGTAATGCAGACCTTTGCGACATGACCGACTTTTGAACATGAGCCACATTTTATTTTAGAACGGTCGGACCGACATTCATTAACGCGATGGTCATTTTTACCGCATCTGAAACAGTTATTTGCGATACCGAGGGATTGATAATTAATTTTACGATACCGAGAATTGGAATTTCGAGTGTTGGATGATCCGACATGCGTCCGTGAACGGTCAAGTGAGCCTGATCGGAACCGTGTAGAAGTACTGTGTACTTTGTTGGTGTCACAGTCGAAAAAGTTTGTATGGCTTGAACTAGGGCGTTGGAACTGCTTGCTTTCGATTTTCGACGCCTCGAGAGCTAGGGCTTTTGCTAAAATTGCATCGAATTTTGCTGCGTTCGACTGTAAAATTTGCTCTTTTAGCCAATCGTCACGTAGACCTCGAATAAACTGGGCGCGGAGAAAAACATCTGCAACTGACAAGGATTGGTTACATTGGCATTTTACGTTAAAATCGCAGTCAGACAGATCCCTCTGTAAATTCGCGACATACTCTGCTACAGATTCGTCTTGTTTTTGAAAAATACTGAAAAAACAGTGTTGGGCAAGAACGACACTTTTCCGGGGAATTAACATTTGTTTGAATGCTGTGACCAAATCTGGATACGAAAGGTTTTTAACCGATTTTTCAGGACCGAGAAATGCTGCGAGGTTATTATAATGTATAGAACCGATTGAAACACATAATAATACTGCGCTATCATTTCTTCCGACGTGATATTCTTCATGGAATAATAATTTTCGAACCGTTCAAGATAAGACGAAAATTTTTCACGTCTTGGTTCGAAAACCTCGAAAGGCGCGACTGACGAAAAGTTTACCTGACCATTTGGATGCTCTGGACGAGTACGATCGAACAGTTGCTCGAGAAGAGCCCCTTGTTGTTCTCGAAATAAAGTCAAAATTTGTTGAAATTGCTCTGCGTCCATGGTAGAACGAGACTGAGAAGACCGATGAAAATTATGACGAGGTTTTATCCCATCCTCGTCGCCAACTGTTGTGACTTTTGTGTGACAATCATGTAATATAAAATTGCACGCGAGACATTTCTTGAAACATATATTTTTAAAACACTGACTGGAAAAAGAAAAAGAAACATAAGATGACCCATATGCTTTATATGCCAGTAGAGGAGCCAATAAAAGTGACATTTGAAGTCAATATACAACAGGGGGTTAAAAGTCCCTACAATTTCCAAGTAATGGCCCGCGGAGAATTTGAGTTTGACACCACAGTTCTAACTCCTTGATGCCCCAAAGGCACAAATCTGTTACAAATGAACATTTTTTATATTTGTATTTATCATCATATTAACTATTAATCTTTTTACTTCTTGTTTCCACAGTATGGGTGGAAGGGGATAAGTGTGAAGAAAAAATTTGGGTGAAAGTAGGCCGAAAATGGAGCAGAACGCCTCCTTGTTGAGTGTCCTATCTCAATCCGTTCAGGAGATACAATTTTTTAAGTTATTTTACAGAATGCCCTGACTTTTTTCCGAAAAATCGCTATTTCACAGCTGTTATTGCACGATATAAAAAATATAACCTCAGATTTGGAATCTGCACAAAATTTCCTTACTTCTGGCCGCATTTTCAACTTCCAAAAGGTACATGCACGCGTCATAACCCCCCCCCCCTTGTTTTATTGAATCTGTGAAAATCTACAAATACAGGAGATTTTCAAAAATTTGCTGCTGTATTTCAACCTTCTCAAGCGATTTTCGGCTCTCGTAGAAAACTTGCCTGTTTTCTAAGCTTTCAAACGGTATGCCTGCTTACAGGGTTTCGTTGGGTTTTTATTGAGGAATCCTTAAATGAGTGAACAATATGGTGGTTTACTTTTCGGTCAATTGCTAAAATATCGAGAACGATGATCGTGTTTCATGGGTTCATGAAGAATTTTTTGTGGTGGAGAGAGGGGACGCCACAATACAACCACACCACACCCAACCCAGTAAGAACTGCCATCTGATCGGCCTAAAATACAAGCACATACGAGTTTGTGAGCTTTAAATTATTTTCACAACTAGATACACGGATGAAAAATGGCAGGTTTTACTAACAGAGAATACACCGATATGCATTTCATATACGGTCTGTGTGGGGGAAACGCTTCTGCAGCGAAACGGGAATATCAAGCTCGGTACCCGGGAAGAGAAATACCTTCCACAGTTACATTTAGCCGTCTGCACCAGCGCCTTTTGGAAACGGGATCCGTCCAGAAAAAGAAGAGAGAAGAAGCCCCACCTGTTCACGACTTAGGCGTAGAAGAATACGTTCTAGAGAGAGTTCAGGAAGATCCAGGCATTAGTTCAAGAGAAATTAGCCGCGAAGCTGAGGTATCGCATTGGAAAGTGTTAAAAATTCTAGACAGGAACGATTACCATCCATTCCATTTCACCCCAGTTCAGGGTTTAGAACCACGTGATTTGGAGCTGAGGGGTCAGTTTTGCTTATGGATGCTAAACCGAGATGCGGAGGAGCGTAATTTTTTTCGGAGAATTCTGTGGACAGACGAATCGTTATTTACAAGGGAAGGGATTTTCAACTACCATAATATGCACCAATGGTCTGAAGAGAATCCTCATGCCGTACGGGAGGATTCATTTCAACGACGATTTAGCCTGAATAACGTTTGGGCAGGGGTCATTGGAAATCGCCTCATAGGCCCCTACTTTATCGAAGGGACGTTGACGGGGTCGGCGTATTTTAATTTTCTTCAAAATGAGCTCCATTTACTCATGGAGGATGTGCCATTAGCCATCCGGAATGGCATAATCTTTCAACAGGTACGTGATTTTACAATTTCATTCATGCCAGTGTTTAAATGATAAAATTCAACAGGATGGAGCTCCTCCCCACTACTCTCTTGCAGTAAGGAGGTGGTTGAATGACCATTTCGAGACGTGGATAGGACGAGAGGGAGTCATTCCATGGCCTCCTAGGTCCCCAGACCTTACACCAATGGATTTTTTTGTATGGGGCTACCTAAAACAAGAAGTTTACTCGACGCCTGTTAACGACGTCGAGCAGCTCAGAAATAGAATCTTGACCGCCACCGCTAAGTTGTCAGACATCCTTTCCTTCGATGTTACTGTCGGCGGAATGCGAAAGAGAGCAAGGGCGTGTTTAAGAAGCCTAGGAGGTCATTTTGAAAACTTTATTTGATTTCAACGGCAAAAACTAGGTATTAAATACATACAAATAATTAATCTTTTTTCTGCTAAAATTAATCATCGGCTGTATTTTTATCAGATTTGATGATGTAGATTTTACGTGGTGGGTGGGGCGAAATTGTATTCATGCGACACCTCCCTTCCTCTCGTACACGCCTTCATGAACCAGTAGTTTTGATTGATATTATAGCAATGGAACGAAAATTTGACCACCACATTGTTCATTCATTTAAGGATTCCTCAATAAAAACCCAACAAGCCCCTGAAAGCAAGCATACCGTTTGAAAGCTTAGAAAACAGGCAAGTTTTCTACGAGGGCCGAAAATCGCTTGAGAAGGTTGAAATACAGCAGCAAATTTTTGAAAATCTCCTGTATTTTTAGGTTTTCACAGATTCAATAAAACAAGGGGGGGTTATGACGCGTGCATGTACCTTTTGGAAGTTGAAAATGCGGCCAGAAGTAAGGAAATTTTGTGCAGATTCCAAATCTGAGGTTATTTTTTTTATATCGTGCAATAACAGCTGTGAAATAGCGATTTTTCGGAAAAAAGTCAGGGCATTCTGTAAAATAACTTAAAAAATTGTATCTCCTGAACGGATTGAGATAGGACACTCAACAAGGAGGCGTTCTGCTCCATTTTCGGCCTACTTTCACCCAAATTTTTTCTTCACACTTATCCCCTTCCACCCTGTATATTATATTATCGTCCTATTGTTATCGTTCCAAAAAAAAAGAAAAAAAAGAATTTAAATTTGTATTAAGTTGCCACTGGGCAACGCTAAATACGTCAAGTGCCAAGTGATATTTGTATACCTCATTACCATGTATCAAACTTGATAGTGGACTGCCACAATAAAGTTTCTATAAAAAAAAAAAAAAAAAAGTTGCGAAGTAGCTTTTTCTCAACTTTATCCGCAAATTACAGTTTTTTGTTGTTGATGTGCTTCACTTTTGCCCTGAATTTACCGCCTTTTCTTAATTTTTATCCACGGACTTGCACAAAATCAGCACATACGCATTCTTTTAATCGCAAGAGGGCCACCACATACCGTGAATCTGCGGTTTCATTTCCAATTTTGATTTTGAAAGTTGCATCGAAGTATACCGCGAATTAGATCATTTTATCATATTTACGAATGAGCGCTCTTTCGCGAGTATAGCATCGAAAAATACTTCTTTTTCCAAATTCTTAGCTGCGTACTTACCTAGAGAATAGCACACATTTAGCCGCCTAAGAACCAACAGAAACTAATAAGGATCAGCGAATGTACGCCAAATAGCCGTTCAACTCATTAAGACTCTTTTTCACGTTTCACAAACGTCTCATTCATCAGCTTCCAGCCGAGGGCCACCGAAGGAGCCAGTTCCCGGGCCTTGGCAGACATGACTAAATCAAGAATTGTGGTGGGCGATTCTAACCGAGACCTGTCCCAGATTCATTCAAGTTCCTGCGATGCTGCAGGAGTTTGTCGGTAAAACTTCTTCAATCTGTCCAAACTCGAGTTCCTGATGGTATAATTCAAGCCTTAATTGTTCTTGCTCATATTATGTTGTGTAAATTATTTTGGTTCAGATTAAGCTCCTTTTGTTGTCACAAAATGTCCTTTTTCTTCAAACTTAACTTCGACGTTTCTTTACTTTGGAAACTCTTCAAAGGGAACGTCGCTCGACCGCACGAGTTTTTTGCCTTCTTTTGTCCATCAACACAATCATTTGTCCAATATAATAAGTAATTCGTCTCCCTCAACTGCTTTTCTGTTCAATTTTCTTCATCTATGTCGCGGGGGGGAGGGGGAGACCATGTCTATGGCTCATCGACTTGTAAGATACGGGCAGCTTATCAGGACAGGTTATGACTATGAGGTCCAAAGTGAGAAAACCGGCAGTGACCGTCGAAATTGATCGATGCGCCAGACTGAGTCAACGCTCCGCAACCACAGCAGAGGTCCAACTCCGGACAAAAAAACAAAACAAAAAAACAACCGTCCCTAGATTAGAGCCCAGCCCTTAATTACATACCCTAACTCGGAAATTGGGAATTTCAGTTAGCTATTGATTCTATGAGGTAGGCCTTTTTTAACCAATAATAGGGCGCAAGTGGACCGAAATAATAATTAAAAACAGAGAGTGGCCTTCTCAGCCACCTCACACAGCACGTCTTGGAACTTAACAGTATTCTCACCTTTGAACACAGCAGCCAAGTGAAAAATTGTTAAACCGGCCACGCGTCCACATTTTTTGTTGGCTGGAATGCGTTTAGAATTAAGCCTTCTAATGGCCAAGAGGGGAAACAAAAAAGTGTATGCGATTTAGGAAAAGACGGGAAAAAATGGCAATAATAGCTCCGGTTATGCAAGTAGAGTTCCTATAGAACATTTTTCCCGACAGTTCTCCTATTTTCACCGAAGAGTCACGGAATTTCCTGTTCTTCACTTTTTTCACTCAATTTTCTACATGCATTCACATGACTCGCCCGACTTCTCTTTATATCTGTATTGCTATCTCTTTTGTCGTTAACAGGCTTCCTTCGCCAAACATAGCCGGAACAAAGTAGGGCGCACAAAGCAGAGAAATGGACGAATTGATGCACAGGAAAGAAGACGCCACCGCGTCACAGTCCCTTGTACATTACAATTTGGACGACGGCTATGGCTCATCAAATAGTTCGCCGCACAGTAAGGAGTTTTAAAATTAATTTCCCCCCCCCCCTTTTTTTTTTGCCTTCCTGCATAAATTTAAAGAAGGTGTGATAAAGGAAATATTCTTCGTACTCTTAGGAGTACTCTTTGGAATTTTAAATGTTCCCAACTAGCCCTACAATTGCGGGGTGGAAAACGGGAAGAGTTTAGAATCATAAGAGAGGTTCAGCGTTGGAAAGTGATGAAGAGGGGGGGGGGAGGTTGAGCCGGTAGAAAATTGAGATGTATCGTGGAATGCTCGGCCTTTGGAACTCTCTGCGTCCTTTTATTTGATGGGAGTTGTGTGAGGGGGGTGGGGGGGTGGGGGAGAGAGAGAATGTAAGGAAAAAGGGGTGCCGTTTTAAGGAAGTAAAGGACGTCCTGGCATTCGAAAATTAAGCCCAACCCCCTTCATTCTATCACCTGGTGGATGGTGAAGGGTGAACGGGGAGGGGAGATAATCCTTTGAAGCAATACTCGAAGCATTCTAGAGGGAGGCCGCGAACTTAAAACACGTTCAACTATCAAGGGGGATGTCATCGGTGGCATGGTGTGGCAGGGGGATGGGTCCAACATTTTTCAAAAAAACTTTTGTCCTATAGGAAGGGAAAAGGTGGTTGTCATCCTTAGTGCAAGACAAAAGTAATTTCCGGAGATACATCAAATAAGGGCTCATCGTTTACTCCCAAGTAACAAAATTTTGTTTTTAAAATATTGGATTTTTAAGTTTACAAACATTGTTAAAATCCTGTATAATGTTTGTATAACACTGCAACAAGGTTGTTAAACCATTTCTAGTCCCACCTTTTCGTTGCACTGACAATATATCAGCAACATTTCAAACATAATTTCCCAATATTGCACGTCGGCAGTTCAAAATATTTTTATAATATAAAAACAACCTAATCATATTTTTAAAATATTACAAAAGTGCGCTTTGTAATATTTAGCAAATATGTTTCACTGAAACAATAGTGTGTTTGCAATATTTGCATATTAACTGGAGGGGATTCGATCAAGGTTATATAAATAAATTTCAGGCAAGTAAAATACGTGAAAAATAAGTAGGTATGTATTAATTAGTGAAAATTTTAAAACAAGCATACTAGAAGAGAAAAGCACCCTCAAAAATTTCTCTTCCGGCCGCTTTGGTAACTATACGTTATAATTCTGGAAAACAAGAAAACGATGTTAAGCAATGAAAAATGTAAACAAAAACAAAGACTAGAGAAGAACAAAAACTCACGACGAAAGAATGAAAACCATGGGAAGCACCTTTAAAAAAACTTCTTCATTCGCCGAGGTCGATGGAGTGAATCGACCTGCAAACAAGAAACCATGCAGATTTGAATGTAAGAGTTGAATACGAAGAAAACGCAAGAGTGAAAAGATTACTCACAAAAATAAAATAATAAAAAAAGAAAAAGGTACTGTGAGCTATCCTAAAAACTCTGTCGGGGAAGGGCATCGTTCTGAAAAGCAAGAAATCAAATCAGTACGTAAAGAAAAATGCGAACAAAAACAAAGACTAGAGAATAAGAAAAACCCACAAACAAAAGAATGAAAACATTGGAAAACGTCTTTAAAAAATTCTTCATTCGCCATCATGGAGTAAATCGACCTGCAAACAAGAAACCATGCAGATTTGAATGTAAGAGTTGAATACGAAGAAAACGCAAGGGTGAAAAGATTACTCACATAAATAAAAATAAGAAAAAATAAAAAAAGGCACTGCGAGTCATACTCAAAACTCGTGGGAAGAGCAAAAATAAAACCTCAAGATGGGGAACGCAACTTGGCTCTACGACACAATTTCGCTATTGCGGTCGTCAGTGCCGAGGCACTTTCTAAAATGCAATAAAATCATTACTTGAATGTAAAATACGTTCATGGTTCACACGTTTGTGACAACTTTTACCTCTTGCGGTCTTTTCGCGCTTGGGCTTGAGTCAGCCATGCCCCACAAATTTGATTAATTTTGTCTATGGTGGAAGTCGGCCAAGTTTTTTGAGTGACTCCTAAAGTCAATGGAACTTGGATTTAAGCACTTGAGCCCCGTACTTCTCCCCAAATACATACTCAACAATATTTTATACAGAGCGGTCTTTATGAAAGGCTGTTTGTCTGATGCCTTACGGGCCTGTCCTTTTAGCGTATATTCAAGAGCCAGCTCATTAGTGATAAGTTGTTTGTTCACGCTAGCAACGGTACGCGAGAGCGACGATTTCTCACATGTAGAATATAAAGCTTCAACCTTTGAGGAGAAAAAAGTAACGAAGTCCAGAATTAGAATCAGTGAACCATTATCAATTTGCAACATGCTCGGTCTTACAATTTTCTTAAGCAACGCAACTTCGCTTTTTAAATCTTGTTCGAAAATCGCAACGTCGTTCAAGTTTTTTAGGGGAAATATGTCGATGACATCCATATCCCACGAGTTTTCTTCATGATTCTTTGTTTTGTCGCTTAAAGATATACTGAGAATCTCTTCTCGGATGGCTCTTAGATTTGTCGACAGCGAAAATATATCACCTGCGGAACAGAATAAAAATGATTAATTATTAACAAATTAATATTTTAAAAAGCCTGATGACCTTGGTCGACGATGTTCGTTTAAGCGTTGTTAAGGGTTTAAACGATTTTGTATTCAAAATACTAAATTCTGATTGGGCGTTTAAGCTCTCAAGCTCAGCTTAGTGTTGAACGGAACTTTAAACCCAAGTGGACGACTCGGCCCTCACGCGATTAAGGCCCGTTTTCACGAACTTCATCGACCAAAATCAACACGTAATCGTGACAATTCATATATGGGTCATTATGTGGCAACAAATCACAATTAATTTTGATAGTGAAAATGAGCCTAAGAGTAATAGTATACCGTATTTGACCGACAACTTACTCGAAAAATACTATCGTGGTCTGTCAGACAATACCTATGTTGCAGCAAGGTGCTTGGAGCATTTCGGAGCAGAGTTGCCATGGGACCAGCCAATAAAAAGTAATCAACTTAAAATTTTATTGGAGTCCCAAGGCAACTCTGCTCCCAACATGTTCGAAACACCTTGCTGGAACAGACCTTATAATAGGTCTTTTCGGGCGATCTACAAAAGCTGCAAAAGTTATAAATTTTGAGGTTGTTTGCATAGCAACACGGGTTCAATTGCTTTAAAAGCTGCACATCTTGCAAAATTTGTAGCTTATTGCAGGTTTGGAGAGTCGCCCGAAAATACTTATAAGAGCGTTAGCGAAATTAACAAAATAAAAAAACTGAAATTAATCGGCTGAGAAATTTTGCTAACGCAAGCGTTGATTTACAGAATAGAGGGGCAGCGCACTCATCGGCCAAGTTGTGAAACCGTGCAGTGGGGTAGGTTTTTTGGCAACACATTTGGCGACTTAAAAAAAAAAAAAAAAAAATTGGAAAATTTACTAACTGCGAAGAAAATCTTACGGAACGCGAATCCGGCTGTCAACCTGGTAGCAAACCTAACCCAACCCTCTGCACGGTTTCATAATTTGGCTGATGAGTGCGCTGGTGCATTTATAAAAGTCGTAAATAACTTACATGAGATGGCGCAAAGTGTCAGGCCCAAATCAACGGTATTCGGCGAGTTATTGTTTTCTAATACGCATCTGTGTTTTCGATTTTTTTGGCGACAAACAGACGGTCTGATAAAAGATGAACGAGGAGTTGCGGGACACGATCCGCCATTAGTAAGGTTCTCCTTAGCAATTCTGGACTCAATTGTTGAAGGTGGGGCTGGAAAGGAATCGATGATGATGCTCACTCGTTATTTTGCTTTAGAATGAATTATTATCCCAGGGCGCATGAAGAAACAATATTACTTGTTCCGATGGCTGGAAGGTCTGGGAAGGGATGACTGGGAATAAAGGGTTTCTTAACAAATCTGTTTTGGCGATTTTCTTCTACGTCGTCATCATCGTCATTTGTATCACTTGAAGAGCTCTCTCTCAGATTTCTTTTTCGTTTGCCTCTTCCCCTGTCCTCAGTTTCAGACATAGATTTAGTGGCCTTCCCTTTCGTGAGACGAACACAATTAACTAAACACCTCTCGTAGTCATCTGATTAAAAGATTAGTAGGCTGTTATAGGGATCACAGAAAAATAGGGACTTTCACAATTTAAATTCAATACAAGTACAAACCTATATCTTTCTTTATTATTTCAACCCCGAGTGTTTGCCAGTCTTTTTCCGGAGTTTGGCAAGTTTTCGCCATTCGTGTTACCGTAGGTTTGCTTTTATCGGGGTAAAAGCATGTATTTTCATCCTTCACCCAGCGTGATAGCACGCAGTCATAGAAACCGTCGCTGATGAACTTTACGACGCACCACATAGTGAACCTGAAAGTAAACAATCTAGAGCTTGATATTTACTTGCGCAGCGAATTATATTTGACCTACATTTATATACTTTGTGGAGATGTAATTTTTGACCATTCATACATAAAAATACAAGAAAGCGAGAAACCTCACAAGAATAAAAAATAAAAAACACTATTTAACAAATAGATAAAGAAAACGAACGTAAAAAGTTGAACTATTCAAATGTACAAATTAGAATACAATGAAAAATAACTAACTAGGAAAAGGGAAATAAAAAATATTAGTTCAAAGGCCCAGGGTCTAATTCAACGAAGAACAAGACCATTAGAAAAAAAATGAGATTGTTTTGGCCTAGATGGTCTTTATAATTTTTTCCCCGAACTCAGGACAACGATACGAGGGACTTGAGCTGGCTGCACGCATACGGTACTAGCCAAACAACGAGATCAACATTTTTCAATTTTCATTTGTTCGGTTTCTAGGCAATCGAGACTTTTAGCAACACGTCCGCTATCGCTAACGCGAACGATAAATCAGTCGTTGTAAGAAACATTTGATTGGTTGAAATGTGAAAATAAAGTTCCCGGAGGATTTAGCTAAATTTCACTAACGAGGAACTTGCATGAACGCCCGATTTGAGAGGAAAGTATAACGGTGAATTGGCACATGGGCAGAATGATATCAACGGTAGTTGCAGCCCGATTGGTGGTCTGGTGATTTTTAAATAAATTTCAAAGTTCTTCTGGAGTGGATGGATGGTGCGAGGGAGAAATGACGTCAATGTCGTTTTGAAGCATATGAGGGAACTCTTTTTTTTTTTTTTTTCACACATAACAAGAAAAATTGACCCTCAGAAAACACATCTTCCCTCCCCCCTCTCTTCACCACCCCATACATTTCATTAATTGTTCTTTGACGCCGTGAAACCCACACTCAAAATTTTTAAAAATTGGCTTTAAAAAACCCTTGATTGATTTCAATGTTTAATGTGAGCAATTGTCTTGTTGAAGAGCCCTCTTCAAGAAACACCAGTGCTTGAAAAATGTGCAAGTTTCCCATCCCGTTCCCCATTGCTAGAAATTGGAAATATTTTGCTCGTTACTTGGCAACACCGCATGTGTGTAGCCGGCTTCATGATCATTAATTTAGCAGGCGCTATCGTCGACACGGGCCGCGTGAAATCGAGTTTTGTACCCAAGTCCTCGTGGACGCGAAAATCAGTCAACGAGAAATGTTTATAAATTATATAAAATCAGTGCTGGATTTCGAATTTCCAATGAAAATCGCTCGTGTATAATAATACCGGAGCGTTCGGAAATGCTAAACTTAGTCACTCCTGCCGCATCTTGCGGGCTTGCTTCTACAGGACTGCAAGTGCAACGCACATTTACTGAAAATTACTGGACAAATAGGTTGCTACGCAAACATTAATTAATTAATAAAATAAATCTTGGCAGTGAATACGGTTAGCAGGTCTGAACTATGTGCTTTGTCGGGATAAGAATATTATGTTATAGGCGTGCACCTGGGGCAGAAAGTGGTTTTGTTCAGAAACGAGAGAAAAATTTGACGGACGAGGCATAGCAAAGACTGGCCGTTTTTCGAGGCCCTAACAAATTATGCCACCTTACACACAAATTGTTTATAGCACGTTACAAAGTGAATAACATGTGGCCACTACCATTCACTCCAACGTATTTTGAACTCATCCCAAGAAAACGCATTTAATTGAGTGTACCCGGGGTAATAATTATTGCTCCAGCATGCGCAATATGATGGGAACAAATCTGACTAGTTTCTTCCCGGGAAATCAAGTGGAAAAATAATTTAAAAACTTACTGGAAAAAGCAGTTGACCGCGAGGAACGACGAACGAGGGTACCTTATCGGTTATCGACTCTAATCCAACCGCGTTGAAATGTGTGTTCGCGGGAACTTCACTTCCACTTCCACTTCCACTGTCTTGCGGGCGTATTATAAGTATAACTTTCGCAGCTCTGGTTGTTACGTCATTGATCCAAGTCCACCGAATACAATAAAATATCGCTACGGCAGCTGGCTGAGTGGCTGCCGCGGGTATAGCGCATTAGAATTTGTACTGGAGTACTCAAACCATTAAATCATTGTTTAAAAAGTTAACTCTTATAATAATTCCCCCCCCCCACCATAACACTTGTGAGATTCGAGGAAAAATAGATCACCAGGATTCATCCTGATAGATATAATTTGCTTGCGATGACACAACACCTCGAAATAAATAATAAGTAAATAAGGATTAAGGACTACGGATATATGTACGAAAACGTGAGGAAAAATTATCATTACCCTTATTATTACGGCCCCTATAATATTTTTGTGGTTTGATTTTACTTGGAGCTTGAAATCGTATCATATAGTTACGCCAGATTATAAATATTGCGTCGATTCTTCCCAGATTGTTTTCGAGAAGCGAACGAGTAAGCTATAAAAGTTAAGGAACGTAATGCTAAAATAATGTTGTCAAAACATTACAAAATACATTGCATCATAATATTGTGTAAATATTTTTAAAATAGTTGGATGAAACATATTGCTTTTCAATATTTTAACAATATTGTTGAAATAGCGCTTTTCAGAGGAATATTGCGGTTATAAAAATTAATGTTTTAAAAATATTGTCGCTACATTCTCTTGTTACTTGGGCTGTGAAACCTTCAAGGAAAACTCTTGTCACTTTTTTTTTTTTTTTTGTCAAAAAAGATTCCTGTCCTTCGCTCCTCGAGTATTCCTTTGAATTAAAACGAATTAACAAGAGTGGGAATGGATAACAATTTTCAATTTTCGTAATCTCGGCTCGTCAAGCCGTGAAATTAATTTGTTTTTGCCAGTGGAATTAAACTTCCACCGTGCTCACCCTCGAGGCCCGGCAATTAATGTTTGTCTAATTCGAGTTGTTTTTGATGTAGCTATTATTGCGCTCTGATGAGGATGGAAGTGGTCGAGATTCCAGGCACTTGAACATTTCAATCAGGATTTGACTTCAATTGCCAAAGAAAGGGGTGCGGGAGCGAGAGAAGCCAAACAAAGTGTACGTTTATTTTTCATGAAAAGAGGACGCCACCGAGGGTGTAAAAGTCAGTTGAATTGTGAAAAAAAAAATCCCCCCTCCCTTTTTTACGTGTTTAACCAGTGGAGGGAGGGGTGCTATTTTCACAATGTAACCAACCAGCTTTCACACAAACGGAGGCTTTTTCTTTTCATTCGCAGGCTCTAACCAAACCACCTTTCCACCCTTCAAAAATTCTTTTGTTTCGTATTTTTTTTTCGAAAAAAAGAAGAAAATCTGAAAAAAAGTCACTGGGTTACAGGAAGTGGTTGGGGAAAGAGAGTCGGGGATTTATTAACAAATTTCATTTTCGCACAATAAACCCCAGAATGGAGTGGGGTAAACTACGAAAGAATCCACGCTTTAAAGCTGGTTTGGAAGTGCTTAAAAGGGCAGGGTGAAGGGAGTATTTTCATTACAATGCACTCGGCCGAAAATTAGGTTTCATTTTATTCCAAACCCTTCTTTAACGTCATTGTGTTCGGCTTTAGCTCACAGCCAACCTGCGTGCCCGGCGCGGCGTATGCCTGATTATGAAAATCAGGATTTTCATAAAACTTTTAAACAATTATAATTGAACCTATTTCTGAATTATTTGGACCTGTTGCTCGCTCTTTTACCGGGATGCCACCTCATCCAGCGAGAGATTATAACAATCTCTGGTCCCAATAAAAAAAAAAAAAGAGGGTGGTCATTTGGAATTAGGGTCTTGAATGTAACATAAGTAGGTCTTTTGTTATTTCTCTCAAGATCTGGATAATGCAGGAATCGATATCACGTTGAGACATTTTCTTTCTAAGGATTCTTTTACTCTCTTTTCTTAACCCTACAATATCGTAATTTGTAACCAAACGCGGCCGAGCCACGTAAAAATAGGCGCTTTACGAAGACCCTTTGGGCCGTGTCACCTTTAAAGCAGGTTGAATGCAATTTGCCAAAGGGCACTTCCCTTTTAAGGCAATGGAAAAAAGGTTAAATTCAGTTAAGTTTTTATTGTCCTTGCAGCTTTTACACCTTGTATATTGATTGATACTGTGTGAGAGATAGTCCACCTTTCCATTAAACCGTTGGCACTTGACATCATGTCATCCTTTGATGCTGGAAAGCTCAAAATCCTTCATCTTAATCACAAAGAAAGATATCGCAGCTAATAGTAGGTGCAGCAAAAATCAACGTCAAAAACTGCTGTGTTTTTGAAACAGAGACTGAGTTCTCATTGTTCTTCGGGTGAAATAACGTATACGTGAACCTGGCGGAACACATATATCACGAAACATGACGAAAATGTCGCCATCATTCGTTTGTTTACGTTTGTTTAGCCTTGCAATATACAATTTTTTGAAAAACAAAATGTGTGCAGCCAACATCACGCAACGGCACACATGACCCTGTGTGCCGTTACGTGAAGTTGGCGGCACACATTTGTTTGTTGTTTTTTTATTTATTACTTGTATGTTGCAGGGTTAAACAAACGAAAATTTTGGCTAAATAAACGTAAACAAACGATGTTGCGTCTGAATACGTAGTGAAACAAACGATTGGGGTCATGTGTGCCGCTGCGTGAAGCTGGTGGCACACATTTTGTTTTTTGTTTTTTTTTAATATATGTGTATTGCAAGGCTAAACAAACGTAAAACAAACGAATGGCGCCATTTTTCGTGAATATGTGTTCCGTCAGGTTCACGCACATGGGGAAATAGGCTCTACGTACTGTAGAAAGTAATTTTTGCGGAACTTCAGTTGGGCATGCATGCTTCATTATCGCAGGGCCATGAAATTCAGCTTTAAGGGGAGTTGTACATCTGTTTCCTCGACCCCCCCCCCTCCAATCATACCCCGCCGAGTCGGCGTTACGTAAATTATCGCCGTATTTCTGAACCAATCCTGGACTTCAAGGTCGCATTTAAATCTTCTTTTTTCATATTTCACCCCTAAAATAACTGTAAAACGCCCTTAAACTTTTGCCTTGAAAATTCACACTTTTTTTTTTTTTTTTTAAATAATGATAACTTTATTTGTACTGTGTACATTTCAGTTTTGCTAACAATATTATTAGTAGAACATGCAATTCTAATTCACATGTAACGTGTGAAGAGGTATGTATCCACTGATACGCCTCTTATTAATAGGAACAAGTGCTGATATACTTCACAAAAGAAAGGAGTGAATGATAATAATGTTCAACAATAAATATAAATAATGGGGCAGTTATAACAGTTAGTTTATCACAGGCTTAATGTCACAAATCACAGAAGTTTCAGCTGATTATGTCAACTGTTCGTTTTCTTTTGAGTCTTCTTTGGTCTCGAGCTGGTGGTTGGTTTTCCAATAATTGCTGGAGTTCCGTATTGTGGTGGGATTGGAGTGAGTCAAAGTATCGACGGCTGGTTTCCTTGAGTACCTGGACTACCAGTGGTATATCCATATCAGAGTGAAGAGTGGAATTCCGAACGTACCATGGTGCTTTGGTGATTATCCTGAGGATTCTAGTCTGAAGGGTTTGTATCTAAAAAAAGCGCGAGTGTACCGACTTCGAGCGGAGAAGTAAGTTTCGACCATTTAGGACGAGCTTGAAGCTGCGACAAGTACTCCTTCCGCCATCTGTTCCAAAAGCAACCTTGAAGATGCCGAACCAATTCCCACCTCTTTAATTGATTTGTTGGCGACTGGTCGTCTGTGGGGAATGGAATAGAAGCCAGAGGGGCCGAAGTTAAAAAATGGCCAGGCGTTAAGGGCTCCAAGTCGTTGGGGTCCGTGCTCATGGGAGCAAGCCTCGAATTAAGGCATGCTTCGATGCGCGTCAAGACCGTAGTCAACTCTTCGAACGTGAGGACAACTGACCCGAGAATTCGTTTAAAGTGTGTCTTGACCGACTTAACAAGAGACTCCCATAAACCCCCAGCGTGGGGCATGGAAGGGGCGTTAAATCGCCAACGAATGCCTCGACGGGAGTGCCAGTCGCTAAATATTTCATCATCTGAAATGTTGGCTCAGAAACGTTTCAACTCGCGGTCAGCGCCAACAAAATTGGATTCATTATCCGAGAACAACTCCAAAACTACTCCTCGTCTGTTTATAAATCTATCCAGGGCGGCCAGAAAGGCGTCTGTGGTCAGCGATGACACGGGTTCCAGGTGGCAAGCTTTGGTTGCCATACAGACAAAAACGCAGACGTAGGTCTTGATGAGAGGTGCCTTTCTTAAATTAGATGATTTGAGGGTCAGTGGCCCTAAGAAGTCTAGTCCTGTTTTGAGGAATGCCTTGCACGGTGCAACTAAACTGACTCTTGCCGATGGAAGATTTCCCATGAGGGGGGGGGGGGCTCCGGTTCCCTTGGTTTCGCTCTGAAACATTTCATGCACCTAAACCAAACAAATCGAATTCGACGGCGGGCGGACAGAATCAAGAATTTTTGAGCGATCATTGCCATTAGGGCCGAGGGACCGGGATGGCCGAATTGTACGTGGTAAAACGCGATGATTAAGTCTGTCAAAGGCGAGTGACAAGGAAGGAGAATCGGATGGCGGACACCGTAGGGAATTCAGAGAGGACAATCGACCTCCAACTCTCAAAATCCCATCCTCATCTTCGAAAGGGGACAAACCTCTAACTTGTTTCGGTACATCCGAACTATGACGAAGTGCGTCAAAAATGTCCTTAAACTCTTTCTTCTGGACGTGTAGGACGAGTAGTTTCGTGGCCTTGGCCAATTCGTCAGTTTTCAGGGGTCCGTATTGGCGCAAGGGGCGCTTAGTCACGGCGCGTGAACAGTAGGATAGGACGCGTTGAAGCTTCAGAAAGCTGGAAATTCGAAGTAAAATGGCGTCTAATACGCTATTTTCGTAATGAACTACGAAGGAACTTTTTGAAGATGGTTTCTCCTCTAAATTTATGTCCCCTAGTTTGGAAATAGGAGGTGGTTGAAAAAATGACCAGGTGTCAGGATCACGTCGGAGCCACTGGTGGCCCTCCCACCAAAGATCGAAGTTCACAAGAACACTGGGTAATAGACCCCGCGACGCCGCATCAGCAGGATTTTCTGACGTACGAACGTGCCTCCATTCACGTGGATTGGATGCCTGTTGAATCCCGTCGACTCGGTTCGCGACGAAGGTATGCCACCTGGATGGATTAGACTTTATCCAGTACAGTACGACTGTGGAGTCCGACCAATAACAAGTTTGACTGATTTCCATTTGGCTTATCAGGTCCGGTTTAACGGTAACGGTTTTTAAAAGCTGAGAGAGTAACCACGCGGCGCACAACTCCAAGCGCGGGAGGGAAATTTTCCTTTTAGACGGGACAACCCTCGTTTTACTTATCAGCAAAAACGTTTTGACCGATGATTCTGAACGGGCAAGAAGATAGACAACAGCCGAATAAGCTGATTCGCTCGCGTCAGCGAAACCGTGGAGCTCAAAAACCGGGTTTTCATTTATTTCCCTGAAGCCACGTGGAAGGGAAAGACTTTCAAAGGCAACGAATTCGTCGCGTAGATTTATCCATTGGGACTCAAGATCGGGAGGCAAAGGGTCATCCCAATCGCATTTTCTTGCCCAAAGTTCTTTAATAAGGAGTTTCGCCATTAAAACGCTAGGCGGGAGATATCCAAGAGGATCAAAAAGACGAGCGACGAACGACAGGATTTCTCGTTTTGTGCCCTTGCCCTCAGAAGGATTTACCTTGAATGTGAAAACGTCACGAGACGGTTGCCATTGAAGGCCTAAAACTTTCAAGAAGGGAGACTCTGCGTCGAATGAGACGCTGTCGGTGTCAATTACTGGCCCACTTTCTCATTAGGAAACCGCCCTTAGCTAACAAAGCCGTTAATTCTTTCCTTAGCGCCTTCGCCTCGTCGACGTCGTTAAGACGTAATGAGGTAGTCAACGTACGTATTTGAACGCAGGTGAGACGCTGCCAGCGGAAGAGAGTCACCTTCATCGTCACAGAGCCTTTTTAAAGTTCTTGTAGCCAAAAACGGCGAACAGCTGACCCCAAAGCTAACAGTGGTTAGTTTAAAAGTAAGAATTGGGTCTTGATCATTAGATCGCCAAAGAAACATTTGATAGTCCGAATGGTCCGGGCTGACGCGGATCTGGCAAAACATGCGTTTTATGTCGCCAATTAAGACTACGGGGTCTCTTCTAAAGAGCATTATGATACTTATTAAATTTTTCTGTAGCTTCGGACCAGCAAGCAAACAGTCATTTAGTGAACGGCCGTTGGACGAAGGGGCGGACGCGTCAAATACCACGCGAATTTTTGTGGTAATGCTATCCTCCTTTAAAACACAATGGTGTGGAATATAGTAGCCCGAACTGGGGTTTTCTACTCTTTCGACGTAGCTTTCGTTGATGTACTCGTTCATAAAGTCGCTGTACTGCTGTCTGAGCTCCGGATGAGCTTTCAGTCTACGCTCTAACGAAAGAAATCGACGGAGAGCACATTCCCGTGAGGTCCCCAAGTGAGGCTCACCGGGTGGAAAAATCAGAGGGACCTCATAACGGCCACTAGGGAGACGCTTGACATTGTCCAGAAAGTACTTTTCGCAGTAGGCGTCAGTTGGATCAGCGACAGGAGAGGTGGGCAACTTGTCCAGGCTCCAAAATGAAGCAACCATTTCTTCTAGCGACAGAGTGGTAAACATAGAGACTACGGCGGGACAAGAAAAACAAGCACCGGAGGATGAGTCAATAACAGGACCCATTAGAACCCAGCCCAAAAGAGTCTCAAGGGCGCAGGGAGCACCAGTGGGGCCGGTAACCCTTTTGCCCGTAAAAAGTGATGGATATAAATCCGCACCGATTAAAAAATCTATGCCACGACTGCGTCCGAAAGTTGGGTCTGCAAGGGGCAGTTTTTCGATGTGACTCCACGAAGTATTAGAAAATGTTGTCGTTGGTAAAGGACCAGATATTTTTTCAATGACGAGAGCAGAGGTCACAAACGAAGGGGTAGTACGACCAGATGGAGCAAACTCAAATTTGACTGCCCTTTCGGTAGAACCAACTGAGGTTTGAGCAAGACCTTGAACAACAGTAGGCGACTTGAAGGTCTCGAGTTTTAATTGAGACGCCAATCTAGAGCTCACAAAGGAGCACTGGCTTCCTGAGTCTAGAAGGCCCCTGAAACGGGTCCATTTACCGTCATGACCCTTAACGGATACCAAAACTGTGGCCAGCAGCACAGAGCTAGGGCCAGGTTGCGCAAAATGGGCTTTTACTACCGTCAAACTGGACGAACTTTGGGGAGATCCCCCTTTACCGGCAGTAGGACTAGCCGGAGGCGTAGAAGACGCTGGCGTCATACTAAAACACAAGAGGTCGTGATGCCGAGATTGACATTTTGTGCATTTGTGGGCACTTGAACAAGAACGTGAAATATGATCAGCGCACCGACAAACTGCGCAGTGCCTTGCCTGTCTAACGGCAGTGTAGCGCTCACGTGGGCCTAAAGCCAGAAATTTCTTGCACGTAGGAGACGGGTGTGTCGTGCGACAGAGGGCACAAGTAGACGGATTAGCGGAGAGCATGAAAGATTGACGGGGACGATCAGTCTTATGCTTCGGCTTCGACGGTGACGGAACTAACTTGGTCGAGTTGGAATAGTTGCCAGACGCTTTCAAGGCTTGAACACGTTTTTCTAAAAATCCCATCAACTGAGGATAAGTTGGGTTTGAAACCCCGTGACTATTTTCAAAAAGCTCGCGAGTGACGGGATCAAGCTTTCGTAAAATGAGGGTAGTTAAAATGAAGCACCACTGATCGGTGGGGTATTTGAGGGTTTTGAGGGCTTCGACACTGGAAGAAATAGTGGTGATAAAATTGATGAACTAAGTCCGGAGAATGGTCTTTTGCGACACGTTTCATGCGACTGAATACGAAAGTGATCGTCTGCCGGTCTCTGCCTGGGCACTTGCCGAGGGCAAATGCTCCAGGCAGACTATTACATTTGTAATCATCTCCTTAAAACCTATCGAATAGGACCAGTTACAGGACTGTGCTCCTCAGTTATTTAAAATTTACCGAATTACGTGAGTTTGGCGAGCCACAGAGGGCAAATGCCCCAGGCAGACGGCGGCAGACGATCATATTCGTAATCAGCTCCATGAAACCTTTCGAATGGGACTGGTTTCAGGACTATGTTCTTCCGTTTAATCATTTTCCTCCGGTGGAGATACACTGGTCACTAAGGGCAAATGCCCCAGGCAGACGGCGGCAGACGATCATATTCGTAATCAGCTTCATAAAATCTTTCGAATGAGCCTAGTTTCGGGTCTATGTTCTTCTGGTTAAATAAATGTCCCAAATTAAGGACTTTAATTAGCTATAAAATCCTTAGGCCCCAGATACAGCATGGCAGACTTCCGGACTCGTAAATAGGGGGTCAAATGCCATCATTTTGCACACATTCGGTGACTATGTTCTTCCGGTTGAATGGGACTGTCGCTAGCTCTCGAACTAATAGGCTAGAGTAGTGGACTGTATGTATTAAAAGGGGAAAATGGAATAAAATAAACAAGGAAATTTGGTACACACCTGATTTCTCTAAGGGCACCCAAAGGGTGCGAAACGTTTCGACATGAGTCTCGAAAATCGTCCAAAATCGGAGTTAAAACACAACCGAACACGTGCGCTTAAAAAAACAACTCACTTCGCGGGTCGACGATTAAACCAAGTGTGTTTGTGAGAGGATACAAAGGTGTAAAAAAAGGAGAGGGGGTTAGGATGCCACTAAAAGGCGCCATCTTACGGATGGGGAATAAAAATTAGGGAAATACAAAAGAGTACATAAAAACACAAAGTAAACCTACGTAACTAACATTAACGAACACATCCATATTGCCAAATTGGCCTTATGAGAGCTAAATGCATCAGACGCTTGGTGGAAAGGGCTAGAGCTGAGCTGGTGAGTAGCGGCATAAGAATGTGCATCCTCGTTCGAGCTTTCTTATTGACGGAGGTTATATGCTCGTGCCAAGTTAGTCTCTTGTCAAGAATTAGCCCCAGATATCGAACATTCGAACGATTTGATGGTGAGTCAATTTTCTTCGGTACGTGAACTTGACAAGAGTGGACTTGGAGGGATTGACCTTTACTCGCCAGTGGTTTGCCCAGTCTTCGATCAGACGGATGTGCTCTTGCAGTGTTCGGCTTGACTGTTCGTAGGAATCACTCTTGGCTAGGACAGCGACATCGTCGGCAAACATGGCAGTGATGACAGCTGGGTCGCTGGGGAAGTCATGCGCATAAATAAGATACAAAAATGGACCCACCACACTTCCTTGCGGCACTCCAGCATTGATAATATGGGACTTTGATTTGACTCCTCCATAGGTAACTGCGTAGGATGGGGGGGGATGGGAGGGAGTATGTTCCAACTCAATCGGTACCTTTTTCGATTAGGGGGCAATCATCGCGTTTTTTGTACAATAAGCCCTTTGGTACAAAGAGTTGTGCAATGTGTAAAGTGCTATCGATATGGGCATTACAAAGATCAATGCAAAGGTGCAACAAGATGCAGTAGGTGTGGTTCTGCTCACGAAGTTAAAGATTGCACTGAAGCAAATGTGAAATTAGTATATTAATTAAACTGATATTATCCGGACGACGATGGAAGGGCATAGCCCAACACGATTCGAGTTTCGAGAAAAAATGGCTCTCCCAGCCATTTTTTCTCGAAACTCGAATCGTGTTGGGCTATGCCCTTCCATCGTCGTCCGGATAATATCAGTTTAATTAATATACTAATTAAAATGCCGGCGACAGATTTATTCATTATATCAATCCAAATGTGAAATGTTTACATTGCAAGGGTCCTCATTCAGCCAAAGAGAAAGGGCAATGCCCTCAATTTGAAAAAGAAAAAAAAAATAAAAAAGTCACGTCGGAATCAAACATTCCCTACTTTGAGGCAAAAATGAAGGTAGAGGGTAAATCATTTGCTGTTCCTCTTCAAGCTCCATTGATTTACAGCCAAACAGAATTTCCAGCTTTAGGTACAGATAATAACTCTAATGCTCGGAAATATGCATCATCAAGCTCATTCCCTCGGTCAACTAAAAGAATGCTCTCCCCCCCTCCTCAATCAAACAAATCATTTAATTTCTCTCCTCAGTTGAGTAAGCACGACCTTTCTTTAAATAGGAAACAGGTAGAGGGCGGCTTAATCCCCTCAAACCCTTATCATCCGAACCAATCGGAAAAATTTGCTGTAAATTCAGAATCATTAAACAAAGACATAGTTAATATAGTTCTTTCCCTTTTACGAACTATCGGGTATGACAATTCTAAATACACTGAAGATGACATCATTATTTTACTCAGGGAAAAGACCGAGGGTGTTATTTCTAAAAAATAACACTCACCGTAATATTTTATGTTAGTTTCTGAACTGAAGATAATTCAGTGGAATGCGCGATCATTAGCGTCCAAATTATGTGAGTTAGAAAGTCTCTTAACACTAGACGATTACATCGCAGCAGCGATTTCCGAAACATGGTTTATTCCAAACCGTACCTATCGGATGAAAGACTACCAAATTGTTCGTAAGGACCGGAGTGACGGCAAAGCAGGAGTTGCACTTTTGATAAAACAAGGGTTTTCTTTCAAAATTATTGATAACTTATCGGTTATAGACGGGCTCATGACGGTGGGTATTTCCTTGCGTCTGCCTACGGGGGATTTTCTACATCTAATTTCGGTATACAACAGCCCAACAAACAATCTTTCTGAGGCACAATGGACTAACTTCTTTAACTCAGTTCCTCAACCATCGTTGATAATGGGTGACTTCAACTGTCATAATACTGCGTTCGGATCCCACTTCTCACAGAGAAAAGGTGTCGAACTACTTAACGCGGCTAATGCTACAAATATCTGCTTTTTAAATTCAGGTTCCCCAACCTGTGTGAACTCCCAAAACCCCACTTATTTTTCTGCGATTGATTTAACATTCTGTTCAGCCAGCATATCACCATATTTTTCTTGGGAAGTCCTCGAGGATCCTATGGGATCGGATCACCTTCGAAATATTACGAAATCCCCTCGCCTGCTAATGCCGTCGTCCTAACACCGGAAAAATACATCTCCATAGCATTCCCAGATCACTATCAAATATTTACAGATGGCTCCGCTACTAATTCTCATGTAGGGTGTGCTATCTTTGACCCCTTGCTTAATTCTGGAAAACAATTCATATTATCACCCACCACTTCAATCTTTACAGCTGAACTGTTTGCAGTGCAAGAAGCTATAAAATACTTCCTCGAAACTGGACATTCGAAATTAGTAATCCTTTGTGACAGTAAAAGTGTTGTAAGTTGCCTGGAAAATATCACAATTAGCTCGAAAACTCACAATATCATTATTGAAATTATTAAATTAATAGCGGATATGACAGACTACAAATCTATTGTTCTAAAATGGATCCCCGCTCATACGGGCACAAAGGGTAATAATCGAGCGGATCACTTAGCGAAAACGTGTCACCTCAATCCCGCTGCCATAATAGTGAACCAGTCCTTCCCATATTTTGATCATTTTCGTCCACTCTTGTCTTCACACCTCAAATTATGGGAACATTAATTATTCTCAATATCCAATAAGGGCGCTTTCTACAAAAAAATGTTTCCCAAACCCTTTACGAAAAAATGGTTCTCAGGAGAATACTTGAATAAAGACTTTATAAGATCAATAAGTCGGTTACGGTCCAACCATGGACTGTGTCAGCAGTACTTACAAAAGTTGGGTGTGACCAGTTCAGGCAGTTGCGATCGGTGCGAGGCACCAGGGACGCTGGAGCACGCGATAATAGAATGCCTTTAATTATGACAATAGAAGAGCCTCGCTGTTCCGTGAATTGAGTGACCTGATAGTGTCCCCATTCAACTATCAGTCCATATTAGCCTCCAATTCGGTTGAAGTTTTACAAAAGTCTTTACAAGTTCATTGTCCATATTAATCTCAAAGTATAATTTAGTAACAAAGCACTTAATCCTAACATCAATGTAACTCCCTCACATTCTCGTTCCATGCCTTAAGAAATAACGCTTCAAAGTAGCCTCTGGCGTCAGGAGAACCTGCGTAAGCTAACTAAACGATAAATTTTAACATGAAGTCGCCTATTGAGGGATCCCTGGCGTGGGAGAAATCCCCCTAAATCCTAATAAAAGGTAAACATTAAACCCTAATCTCCTAATCCTAAAAAGTATATATTATGGCTGTATGATTTCTTAATCAATGCCAAAAAAAAAATAATAATAATAAAAAAGCTTAAATAAAGATTTGAAAATCAACAAAAATGTATTTTAAAAAATTATTTGAAATATTAAAAATTAGTTTTTTGGTTTTTAATTTTTTTTCTTTTATCAATCGCTTGTGAGCTTTCTACAGTCACAGTCCAGGTCACTCGAAAAATACTCAACCAAAATTACCTGCACAAATATTCTCAGGTTCGTTTGTGCAGGGAAGAGTGTTTGCTTCACCTAATAGACGCCGGTATTGGAAATTCTGCTAAAAAGTGCAAAAAACAATGCGATTGCAGTTATAAAATTTAATATTCCACCATACCAAATTGAAAAAAACGTAATTCTCATGGATTTAGCTCATTCAAAAGTCAAAACTCAAGAAGGCCACGGCGGAGGCCAGCTCAGCGAAGCATTTAATTTCTTCTTCGAACACGATAGAATCCAATTGATTAATGCAAACAAATAGTTCTCGTACCGAGTAAAAAGTAAATTAAATCAATCAAATACCTTTTTATATAGAGCTATGCGAGAATGTGCTGCAGAAATCAGAAATGATGGCTGTAGACAGCTGGTTAGATTCTGTTTCAGGCATTTGCTTCATCGTATTAATCCCGGCGTGAGAATAAATCGCTTGGTTTTATGCAAAAATCCAGTGACGAGGAGCAACATCGAAATCTTTTAATTGCCCCCAACCATTTTTATCCTGTGAGGAAAAATTGCATCAGTATTCATACATAATGTACTATAATAGCCTAATAAACTAGAAGAGGAAAATACACGAAACATGTTTATGGCATTGGGCGGCAGGAAAAACATTGTTTCAAAGACGAGAAGAACACAAGAGGCAATAATACTTTTTCACAAGCCCTTAAAATAATTAAAAGTAAACTTACCGGTTACTGGGAACGAGCAGTTTCACGATGAAGACACTAAACACGTGCTGACGTGCACACTCACGCGACCGAGCGGTGGCCTTGGTCCGACTACCAAGGCGCAACCGTAACCCCCTCTAATGAACCCACCACCATACTATCATGACGAGGGGAACCTGTTCGTTGTGACTTCAAGCCCCTCCTGGGGATTTTATTTTTTATTTTTAACTCATAATTGTTGTGTCAAGTGAGTGGAGGTGGTGCTGGTGGTTTGTGGAAGGGGGGCATGACCTTAAAACATGAAATGGATTCATGTTTTCAATGGAATAATTTCATTTTCATTGTGATCAAATTACATTAATTTGGCGTAACAGAAGCTCCATCAGGAACAAATTTCATTTTTCTGTCCTTTGAGACGATTTGGATGCGATTTTCAGGTGTCTAAAATTGTCGAATCTAAAAAATTTTAGGTACTTCATCAAATCGTTCCCATAAATGTCGTCCCCAAGTTCAGGTTTTTCTCTATGAGCTTCTCGTTATTGTACACCCGGTACACGTCAGAAAAAGAAAAAAAGCGACAGAACGATGGCACGACGAAAACCAATTTTTTTAACCCTAAAGTTTTCCATCAAAAATACGAAGCCAGTTTGGACTCGATGTTCGATTTTCGAACATGAAAGTAATAAAGTGGAGGTAGTTTCCAAAATGTTCCCCCTGATGATGCATAACAATACAGGAGAAAAGAGGGTAATGAACTGAATAAGACTATTATGTATAGCAGCCAGAGAAATTTGAAAATAAAGTATTAAAAAACGTTTTTAAACGAATTGAAAAAAAATTAATTTGCGCTAAGACACAACCTATTTATTAAACATTTAGAAATAAAATATTGTTATTTTTACGTTTTAAACACATTTAAAAAATATTTGATAGCCAAACATTTCTTCATCAAATATTTTTGCCGAAATTAAACGTTTTTAAAATGTTTGTTAAACCAACTTTGCTACTTGGGTAGCGCTTTTTGTCAATTTCATTAGCGAATTAGCTTTTTTTCTCAATTTTTGCCGTGGATTAGTGTATGTCCCAATTTTAGCAGCTAAATAGCCATTCTTCTCAATTTCAGTCGTGAATTAGCATTTTTCGAAAATTAGCTGTGAATTAGCGGGTTTTCTCTTTTTTTATCCGCGAATGGCGATTTTTTTAGATTTCAGTTGGGAATTTGTCCTTTTTCTCAATTTTAGCCCCGAATTAGCGTGTTTTTTTCTATTTTACAGCCTTAGCGGGTTTTCTTGCCTTTTAGCGCTTGCAGACAATCAAAAACTGGGCAACGTCTCAATTTTACTAACAGCAAGTTAGCGTTTTTTCTTCATTTTAGGCATAAAGTGGCATCTACATATACACCGCGAATCAGCGATTATTTCTCAATTTTGATTGAGAATAGCATATTAGCACGCCTTTTCATCTTTATCCACTTACGGACCTAAAAAAAACAACAACAAAAAAACTGGGGAGCAGCGTATTCTCATAATTTTAGCCGCAAGTTACCGTTGGCCGCGTTTTCGCTCAATTTGAGCCTTCAGAATAGCGCTTTTGTGGGCTAAATCGACTATTTAGCTACACTCTTCGCTGATCACCTGCAAGCACTCCATCTCCTGGGGTCGGATGGATTGAAAATCGTCGAAAGGAGCCAATATCGCTGTCCAACTGCATGCCACAAAAACGTAGATCCTTAATATCCGTATTTTTTTAGGCCCACATTTTAGGGAGCCCGGGGCGATCCAGCAGCCCCCTCGCCCCTTATCTCGGTACGCTACTATAATTCACGGACAGAAGTGAGAAAAAGCGCTTCATCGCGGCTCAAGTTTCCTTAAAGCTTCCGCAGATAAAGTACAGAAAAAGCGCTAATTCATGAATGAAACTGAGAAAATGGCTCATCAGCGGTTAAAATCAAGAAAAATACGAAATCACCGCAAAAACTCAGAAAAAATGCTAATTTA
>CM075942.1:1144202-1171337 GCA_038030265.1 Corythucha ciliata | reverse complement strand
AGTATTTAAAATACATTTTTGAAAGTATTTTTGGCTTTGTATTTAAAATACATTTTTGAAAGTATTTTTGGCTTTGTATTTAAAATACATTTTCAAAGTATTTTGCCCACCCCTGACTGGGGACACGGTGTATTTCCGGTTTTTAGCCGCTAATTTTCTTCAAGATATCGTGAATTTTCTCAATTTGAGCCACCAGAATAGCGATTTCGGGGGCTCAATCGAATATTCGGTCCGCAGTCTTTGCTGATATCACTTGCAACGTTATATTCTCCAGGTCGGATAAACAGGAATTTGTGGAAAGTAGCCAAATCGCTGTCCAACCTGTCCGACCTTTTCAACATAATACCTACATCCATGGATAGCCTAAAAATCCATTTATACGTATTTAAGCTTTTCGACCCCCCCCCCCTCTCTGGTCACTAACCTCGGTACTCTACTTCGTGGGGTCTGAAGTCCAAGGAAGCTGTTATGTACTAAATACGCGCGTTAGTTGAGTGATCTACACTGAAAAATCTTTCTATATTTTATCGTATTTTTAAAACCTTAATAATAACATAAACATGTGTCGAAACAGATTCATAACATTCTCCCGGGCTTAACATGTTCCACTTTGCTACAATCGTAGTCGTTCAAGTAATTAGGTCTTCTTCGAATTCGTTGAGACCTTCTGAGAGAATCGGTTTCCTCTTCTTGGAGACCGGAGTTTGAACGTGGCGAGGAGTCGTGTTGGACTCTTTCGGTGTGGGTAGTGGTAGGGTGCAATGGCGGATCCTGTGTACTTTCCTCGCATACCGGAGAATGCTCAGCTTGCACTTCCTGCTCGGTAGGAGGAGGCTGCGGATTGTGGTGCCTATGAAACCACACTACTGCCTCCTCTTCAGGTTCCACTTGAGAGGGTTGTTTTTCTGTCGCGAAACATTTTTTTGGAACTTGACTGCTCCTAATTTGGTCGACGTGCCTTTTAATTGTATGACCATTGTCAAGTTCAATGCTGTAGTGAAGATGTCCCAATTTCGCTACCACTCCCAAGTAACAAAATTTTGTTTTTAAAATATTGGATTTTTAAGTTTACAAACATTGTTAAAATCCTGTATAATGTTTGTATAACACTGCAACAAGGTTGTTAAACTATTTCTAGTCCCACCTTTTCGTTGCACTGACAATATATCAGCAACATTGCAAACATAATTTCCCAATATTGCACGTCAGCAGTTCAAAATATTTTTATAATATAAAAACAACCTAATCATATTTTTAAAATATTACAAAAGTGCGCTTTGTAATATTTAGCAAATATGTTTCACTGAAATAATAGTGTGTTTGCAATATTTGCATATTAACTGGAGGGGATTCGATCAAGGTTATATAAATAAATTTCAGGCAAGTAAAATACGTGAAAAATAAGTAGGTATGTATTAATTAGTGAAAATTTTAAAACAAGCATACTAGAAGAGAAAAGCACCCTCAAAAATTTCTCTTCCGGCCGCTTCGGTAACTATACGTTATAATTCTGGAAAACAAGAAAACGATGTTAAGCAATGAAAAATGTAAACAAAAACAAAGACTGGAGAAGAACAAAAACTCACGACGAAAGAATGAAAACCATGGGAAGCACCTTTAAAAAAACTTCTTCATTCGCCGAGGTCGATGGAGTGAATCGACCTGCAAACAAGAAACCATGCAGATTTGAATGTAAGAGTTGAATACGAAGAAAACGCAAGAGTGAAAAGATTACTCACAAAAATAAAAATAATAAAAAAAGAAAAAGGTACTGTGAGCTATCCTAAAAACTCTGTCGGGGAAGGGCATCGTTCTGAAAAGCAAGAAATCAAATCAGTACGTAAAGAAAAATGCGAACAAAAACAAAGACTAGAGAATAAGAAAAACCCACAAACAAAAGAATGAAAACATTGGAAAACGTCTTTAAAAAATTCTTCATTCGCCATCATGGAGTAAATCGACCTGCAAACAAGAAACCATGCAGATTTGAATGTAAGAGTTGAATACGAAGAAAACGCAAGGGTGAAAAGATTACTCACATAAATAAAAATAAGAAAAAATAAAAAAAGGCACTGCGAGTCATACTCAAAACTCGTGGGAAGAGCAAAAATAAAACCTCAAGATGGGGAACGCAACTTGGCTCTACGACACAATTTCGCTATTGCGGTCGTCAGTGCCGAGGCACTTTCTAAAATGCAATAAAATCATTACTTGAATGTAAAATACGTTCATGGTTCACACGTTTGTGACAACTTTTACCTCTTGCGGTCTTTTCGCGCTTGGGCTTGAGTCAGCCATGCCCCACAAATTTGATTAATTTTGTCTATGGTGGAAGTCGGCCAAGTTTTTTGAGTGACTCCTAAAGTCAATGGAACTTGGATTTAAGCACTTGAGCCCCGTACTTCTCCCCAAATACATACTCAACAATATTTTATACAGAGCGGTCTTTATGAAAGGCTGTTTGTCTGATGCCTTACGGGCCTGTCCTTTTAGCGTATATTCAAGAGCCAGCTCATTAGTGATAAGTTGTTTGTTCACGCTAGCAACGGTACGCGAGAGCGACGATTTCTCACATGTAGAATATAAAGCTTCAACCTTTGAGGAGAAAAAAGTAACGAAGTCCAGAATTAGAATCAGTGAACCATTATCAATTTGCAACATGCTCGGTCTTACAATTTTCGTAAGCAACGCAACTTCGCTTTTTAAATCTTGTTCGAAAATCGCAACGTCGTTCAAGTTTTTTAGGGGAAATATGTCGATGACATCCATATCCCCCGAGTTTTCTTCATGATTCTTTGTTTTGTCGCTTAAAGATATACTGAGAATCTCTTCTCGGATGGCTCTTAGATTTGTCGACAGCGAAAATATATCACCTGCGGAACAGAATAAAAATGATTAATTATTAACAAATTAATATTTTAAAAACCTGATGACCTTGGTCGACGATGTTCGTTTAAGCGTTGTTACGGGTTTAAACGATTTTGTATTCAAAATACTAAATTCTGATTGGGCGTTTAAGCTCTCAAGCTCAGCTTAGTGTTGAACGGAACTTTAAACCCAAGTGGACGACTCGGCCCTCACGCGATTAAGGCCCGTTTTCACGAACTTCATCGACCAAAATCAACACGTAATCGTGACAATTCATATATGGGTCATTATGTGGCAACAAATCACAATTAATTTTGATAGTGAAAATGAGCCTAAGAGTAATAGTATACCGTATTTGACCGACAACTTACTCGAAAAATACTATCGTGGTCTGTCAGACAATACCTATGTTGCAGCAAGGTGCTTGGAGCATTTCGGAGCAGAGTTGCCATGGGACCAGCCAATAAAAAGTAATCAACTTAAAATTTTATTGGAGTCCCAAGGCAACTCTGCTCCCAACATGTTCGAAACACCTTGCTGGAACAGACCTTATAATAGGTCTTTTCGGGCGATCTACAAAAGCTGCAAAAGTTATAAATTTTGAGGTTGTTTGCATAGCAACACGGGTTCAATTGCTTTAAAAGCTGCACATCTTGCAAAATTTGTAGCTTATTGCAGGTTTGGAGAGTCGCCCGAAAATACTTATAAGAGCGTTAGCGAAATTAACAAAATAAAAAAACTGAAATTAATCGGCTGAGAAATTTTGCTAACGCAAGCGTTGAGTTACAGAACAGAGGGGCAGCGCACTCATCGGCCAAGTTGTGAAACCGTGCAGTGGGGTAGGTTTTTTGGCAACACATTTGGCGACTTAAAAAAAAAAAAAAAAAAAAAAAAATTGGAAAATTTACTAACTGCGAAGAAAATCTTACGGAACGCGAATCCGGCTGTCAACCTGGTAGCAAACCTAACCCAACCCTCTGCACGGTTTCATAATTTGGCTGATGAGTGCGCTGGTGCATTTATAAAAGTCGTAAATAACTTACATGAGATGGCGCAAAGTGTCAGGCCCAAATCAACGGTATTCGGCGAGTTATTGTTTTCTAATACGCATCTGTGTTTTCGATTTTTTTGGCGACAAACAGACGGTCTGATAAAAGATGAACGAGGAGTTGCGGGACACGATCCGCCATTAGTAAGGTTCTCCTTAGCAATTCTGGACTCAATTGTTGAAGGTGGGGCTGGAAAGGAATCGATGATGATGCTCACTCGTTATTTTGCTTTAGAATGAATTATTATCCCAGGGCGCATGAAGAAACAATATTACTTGTTCCGATGGCTGGAAGGTCTGGGAAGGGATGACTGGGAATAAAGGGTTTCTTAACAAATCTGTTTTGGCGATTTTCTTCTACGTCGTCATCATCGTCATTTGTATCACTTGAAGAGCTCTCTCTCAGATTTCTTTTTCGTTTGCCTCTTCCCCTGTCCTCAGTTTCAGACATAGATTTAGTGGCCTTCCCTTTCGTGAGACGAACACAATTAACTAAACACCTCTCGTAGTCATCTGATTAAAAGATTAGTAGGCTGTTATAGGGATCACAGAAAAATAGGGACTTTCACAATTTAAATTCAATACAAGTACAAACCTATATCTTTCTTTATTATTTCAACCCCGAGTGTTTGCCAGTCTTTATCCGGAGTTTGGCAAGTTTTCGCCATTCGTGTTACCGTAGGTTTGCTTTTATCGGGGTAAAAGCATGTATTTTCATCCTTCACCCAGCGTGATAGCACGCAGTCATAGAAACCGTCGCTGATGAACTTTACGACGCACCACATAGTGAACCTGAAAGTAAACAATCTAGAGCTTGATATTTACTTGCGCAGCGAATTATATTTGACCTACATTTATATACTTTGTGGAGATGTAATTTTTGACCATTCATACATAAAAATACAAGAAAGCGAGAAACCTCACAAGAATAAAAAATAAAAAACACTATTTAACAAATAGATAAAGAAAACGAACGTAAAAAGTTGAACTATTCAAATGTACAAATTAGAATACAATGAAAAATAACTAACTAGGAAAAGGGAAATAAAAAATATTAGTTCAAAGGCCCAGGGTCTAATTCAACGAAGAACAAGACCATTAGAAAAAAAATGAGATTGTTTTGGCCTAGATGGTCTTTATAATTTTTTCCCCGAACTCAGGACAACGATACGAGGGACTTGAGCTGGCTGCACGCATACGGTACTAGCCAAACAACGAGATCAACATTTTTCAATTTTCATTTGTTCGGTTTCTAGGCAATCGAGACTTTTAGCAACACGTCCGCTATCGCTAACGCGAACGATAAATCAGTCGTTGTAAGAAACATTTGATTGGTTGAAATGTGAAAATAAAGTTCCCGGAGGATTTAGCTAAATTTCACTAACGAGGAACTTGCATGAACGCCCGATTTGAGAGGAAAGTATAACGGTGAATTGGCACATGGGCAGAATGATATCAACGGTAGTTGCAGCCCGATTGGTGGTCTGGTGATTTTTAAATAAATTTCAAAGTTCTTCTGGAGTGGATGGATGGTGCGAGGGAGAAATGACGTCAATGTCGTTTTGAAGCATATGAGGGAACTCTTTTTTTTTTTTTTCACACATAACAAGAAAAATTGACCCTCAGAAAACACATCTTCCCTCCCCCCTCTCTTCACCACCCCATACATTTCATTAATTGTTCTTTGACGCCGTGAAACCCACACTCAAAATTTTTAAAAATTGGCTTTAAAAAACCCTTGATTGATTTCAATGTTTAATGTGAGCAATTGTCTTGTTGAAGAGCCCTCTTCAAGAAACACCAGTGCTTGAAAAATGTGCAAGTTTCCCATCCCGTTCCCCATTGCTAGAAATTGGAAATATTTTGCTCGTTACTTGGCAAACACCGCATGTGTGTAGCCGGCTTCATGATCATTAATTTAGCAGGCGCTATCGTCGACAAGGGCCGCGTCAGTCAACGAGAAATGTTTATAAATTATATAAAATCAGTGCTGGATTTCGAATTTCGAATGAAAATCGCTCGTGTATAATAATACCGGAGCGTTCGGAAATGCTAAACTTAGTCACTCCTGCCGCATCTTGCGGGCTTGCTTCTACAGGACTGCAAGTGCAACGCACATTTACTGAAAATTACTGGACAAATAGGTTGCTACGCAAACATTAATTAATTAATAAAATAAATCTTGGCAGTGAATACGGTTAGCAGGTCTGAACTATGTGCTTTGTCGGGATAAGAATATTATGTTATAGGCGTGCACCTGGGGCAGAAAGTGGTTTTGTTCAGAAACGAGAGAAAAATTTGACGGACGAGGCATAGCAAAGACTGGCCGTTTTTCGAGGCCCTAACAAATTATGCCACCTTACACACAAATTGTTTATAGCACGTTACAAAGTGAATAACATGTGGCCACTACCATTCACTCCAACGTATTTTGAACTCATCCCAAGAAAACGCATTTAATTGAGTGTACCCGGGGTAATAATTATTGCTCCAGCATGCGCAATATGATGGGAACAAATCTGACTAGTTTCTTCCCGGGAAATCAAGTGGAAAAATAATTTAAAAAACTTACTGGAAAAAGCAGTTGACCGCGAGGAACGACGAACGAGGGTACCTTATCGGTTATCGACTCTAATCCAACCGCGTTGAAATGTGTGTTCGCGGGAACTTCACTTCCACTTCCACTTCCACTGTCTTGCGGGCGTATTATAAGTATAACTTTCGCAGCTCTGGTTGTTACGTCATTGATCCAAGTCCACCGAATACAATAGAATATCGCTACGGCAGCTCGCTGAGTGGCTGCCGCGGGTATAGCGCATTAGAATTTGTACTGGAGTACTCAAACCATTAAATCATTGTTTAAAAAGTTAACTCTTATAATAATTCCCCCCCCCCCCACCATAACACTTGTGAGATTCGAGGAAAAATAGATCACCAGGATTCATCCTGATAGATATAATTTGCTTGCGATGACACAACACCTCGAAATAAATAATAAGTAAATAAGGATTAAGGACTACGGATATATGTACGAAAACGTGAGGAAAAATTATCATTACCCTTATTATTACGGCCCCTATAATATTTTTGTGGTTTGATTTTACTTGGAGCTTGAAATCGTATCATATAGTTACGCCAGATTATAAATATTGCGTCGATTCTTCCCAGATTGTTTTCGAGAAGCGAACGAGTAAGCTATAAAAGTTAAGGAACGTAATGCTAAAATAATGTTGTCAAAACATTACAAAATACATTGCATCATAATATTGTGTAAATATTTTTAAAATAGTTGGATGAAACATATTGCTTTTCAATATTTTAACAATATTGTTGAAATAGCGCTTTTCAGAGGAATATTGCGGTTATAAAAATTAATGTTTTAAAAATATTGTCGCTACATTCTCTTGTTACTTGGGAACTATTTGCCAATTATCAAATCGATTATTTGCTCAAAACACATCATGTTGTTGTTTTTTCGAACATTTCATCTCACATTTGCTCATGGAATGAGTGAGATATTTAAATTGTGAATGTTGCGTGTTGGAAAGTTGAGAAAAAGGAGACGTTTCTCTTGGGCTCGACGATCCACAGAGCAATAGCGACACTGTAATTATTCGAAAACAGTTTTCTCGGCCAGTATTTTCAATCACCTCGATTTCTATTAGGAATTCGAGCTGATTTTTGGAAAAGTCGGTTTCGCGGCAACGCGGCGCTTTGGTCGCGCACCGTACAGCGTAGCTTTTAATTTTAGAAAATGTTGATGTTTTTTGCTTTCATTCCAATGGAATGCCCTCAAGACATAACTCGACAGCAAAAAGAGATAGGCCACTACCTAAATAATGAGAAATTCGTACTGCATATTGTGTGTACGTCATCAATTTTTGCTCAACCTCAACTGGTTCACCCTGTACAACCATGAAAATTCAAAATTCGCTACCAGTCGATCTCACACAGTCACATCCTTCCCTTTTAACGTTTAACCCTAAATCCAGCCAGGACATTATTGAGCAATACTCAATATTTTCAGAGTAAGGGGTGGATTCGCCATTTTCCCCTGACTTTTCTCATAAACTCACGGAATTCCCTAACATTTCCCTGACTTTTTGAGTTTTAGAAAATTCCCTGACAATTCCCGGTTCTCCAGGTTTTCCAGGTCTGTAGACACCCAGACCCGCACAAGTGCGACAGTAAACATGGACCAGCCACTTTTCTCAACTATTACTGATGAATAAGACATAGGGGAAGGGTCCCTACCTTGGACAGGGGCATACCTTGGACACTTGATGGTTTTTCCTGGATGCTGAATGCTCAATGAGCCCTAACAAATTCGAGTAGTGCAAGGTGATGTGGCAGAACGTTTTATTTAGTTATTAATAATATGGTAGTTGCTTTACTGGAGATAGAAGTGTTCGTTTAAATTTGGTGGTGCCAACTAAATTTTAGCAGCAAACTTTTATGTCTCCTGCCGCACGTGTAAGTAATTTTCGGTCATCTCATTTTATTGATAATGATAAAAGAGGCTCTTGGCCGTTTATTCCATTGATTGTTTTACTGATTGATCGAGGTGATTGACCAGCATTCAACTTTTTATCCCAAAAGTGAGAGTATCCAACCTTGGATAGTCAGAAGTGTTCCTATACCTTGGACAGTGTAAGGCTTGTACTTTTTGCATGCTTAAGGCCCATGATGTATTTGATTGGATTGATTTTGGATGCCGAAGAGCAAAGAATGCCACGAAAAGAGCTCGTTCACCATCAGGCGCCAGCCAACTACCAAAAAGAAACGTGTGCCTCAACCAGAAATTTTTTTCTGAGGAGGAGTTCTAGACCGCTTGGTTCATGGCCTTTCAACCTTATAAGCTTTCGATACCAAGCCATGTTATCAACTCATTTTCAGTGAAAATTAAAAAAGTTTTGTTCTCGAGATTTTATTTCTGTAGTCTTTGTGATTTTTCCCTGAAATATAATAATATTATATTTATAACGTCCTATTAAACTCGTTAGAGTTTGAAATAATACTTTTCCTTTTAATCCTAGTGGAGACGAACCTTGAACAATAGGTGTCCAACGTTGAGGGCCTGCATGTCCAAGGTAAGTGACCGGGTTCGAACCTTGGACAGAATGACACTTTTCACTAATAAATGTTTCACGCATGAGTAGGTCGTCCAAAAATCTTGTATTCACAGAAATAAGTAGTTGGCAAGTGGCGCTACCAGAATGTATAAATGAAATGACAAAAATTTGCCACTAAGCCATGGTTTCAGTGGATTGAAAAAAAAAGTGTCCAAGGTAGGGACCCTTCCCTAGTGCATACTAAACACGTTTCAAAAGTAGTGTATTCAGAAAGTGAGTGATGACGGCTAGGGATCGACCCATGGTAATCTTCATTGCGCAAACATACAATTCCTCTTTGACCTTAGTTTGACCTACCAAAACTAGACCTAGTTTGCACCTGCAAAAGGAATAAGGAAGGATACGTTCCACAGCCTGTGGCCTATTTACTATTAACAATTTTACACCGAACAGCCGCCTCAGAATTTCGGGAAATGTTTCTTTACGCAAAGTCACAAAAATCGAATTGGTGGATATCTGTATGGATTGCATTTTTCCGGAAATAGTCGATCCGCGGAAATCCATGCCGATACGAGAGCCCAGCCACAGGATAAAATATTTGTGTAATGTGCGGGCAATCAACACATAGAGGGCAATTTTAGAGGAAGGCACATACAAAGCGACGAAAAGCGAATTATGACAAGCGCTAATTCATGGCTAAATGTGAAAAAATCGTCAATTCGTTGGCAAAAGTAAGAAAAGGCTCTAACTTACGGTTAAAATTGAGAAAAAGCGCTCATATAAAGCAAAAAATTTAAAAACACAATTCACGATTTCATGGCTGAAATTGAGAAAAAGCGCTAATTCACTGCTAAAATTGAGGGAAAACACTAATCCATGGCTTAATGTGAAAAAATCCCAAATTCGTGGACAAAATTAAGAAAAGACGCTGATTCACGGCTAATCTTGAGAAAGACGCTGCAAATTTTACACATGGGTTTATTATTCATGAATAGTCAAATCCGGCTTGAAATTACATGAAAATCGACACCCCACACCCTTATGATCTCAAAACCTTTGAAAACCCCCATTTTGGACACGCTTTTGGCGCATAAAACGCAAGGGAGTTATTTGATCAAACTGATCAGATGTTAGGACCAACTAGATCCCAAATGGAGTCTATGTGTGAAAGAACGAATTTTTTCGAGCAATCCTAGGGCAAGATATGGCCCGGACGGCGTACGGCGGACGGACATTGCGGAAATCGAATCTAGACATGTTAAAACGTACACAGAAAAAGTTTGAGGGTGGGTTGTAAAAAAAAATTTCTGACCGAAAACATAGGTGTATTATTTAGAATGAATATTAAATCAAAAGCACTCATTTAAAGCTAGAATTGAGAAAACACAATCAACGATTTCTGGAGCCAACGCCATGTGGCGTGAAATTGAGTGGCGCTCATTCGGGGCTAAAATTGAGGCTAAGCGCTAATTCATTGCTATTATGTGAATACATAGCCCATTCGCTGCTAATGTGGAGAAATAGCGCTAATTTACTGCTAAAATTGAGGGAAAGTGCAAATTCGAGGCTAAATGCGAATAAATCCATTAATACACTGCTCAAAAAGAAAAAACATCGCTAATTCGTTGCCCAAATGGATAAAAACAGTAATTCACTGCTAAAATGGAGAAAAAGCGCTAACTCCTGGCTAAATGTGTACAAAGTGCTAATTTTTGCCCAATTGTGACGACATCGATAATAACTGCAAAAATTTGGAAAAGCGCTGAATCGTTACCAAAATTGAGAAAAAATGCTTATCGCTTAAATTGAGAAAAACCCATAATTTAACGATACATAAAAATTAATTATATTTCTTGTTAATTTAGAGACTGATAGCGTTTTCCATTTCCATAAAATTCTGTTCTGGAGGCGAGCACTTCCACCCGTCTTCTCTGAATTACATCATATGGTAACGGAGAAGACGGGTGGAAATGCTCAGCTCCAGAGCGGAATTTTATGTAAATAGAAAACGCCATAAGAGGCCTCATTGAGATTTCCACCACAGGCCGTGATAAATGTAGTTTCCCCAGTGATTACACTTAAGCCATGCACATGCACATGCGGTGTTTGCCAAATAACGAGCAAAGCACTAATCAATTTCTAGCATTGCCAAGAAACCGACCAACCGAAAATTGAAAAATATTTTGTTCGTTATTCGCCGAGACGGCTCAACTTCCTTGGGAATATCCCATGAGGGCAATCTGAGAGTATTCCCAGAGGGCAGTCAAGGAATATGCACAGGGACACCCTGTCGGGGGGGGATTACAGAATGTAAATTTTAATTTGCTGGATCAAGTGAGTCTGAGGGAAAATTTTATTTTCTTGGCATGCGGAAGGGCCGAGGAGGGGCAGTTATTTGGTCGGAACTTTCTCATGGTCGGAACATTATTATGGTCGGGACTTTATTGTAGTTTGAACCTTTTACGGTTAAAGCTGGCCCTTGCCCTTGCAATAGCAGCATCTGTCTACCAAGAGATAAAAATGAAAATAATAGGTAGAGATTTGTTGTTACTTTCCCAATAAATGCGACAGATTTTTTGGCCCGGAAATATTTTCGGCCAGATCGGAGAACGGGTCACAGTTCCCGGAGACTCCTGGCAAAAACCGGTGATCTGGCAACCTCATGTCAACATTGCATAATATGTCTTGGATTTTTAAAATGTTCATGGAGTACCTATAAATTAATATTGTGTTTACCAGGACGCTTATATTTTGTGTTTGAAAAAGTGCACTCCTTTTTCCGAGTCTCCAGTGGCGTATCCAGCATTTTATCAAAGGGGGGGGGGGGTCGAAGCAAAAATTATCAACTCCCTGGAAAGAGAGGGGGGGGGGATTTTACACCTCCAGTGAAAAAGAAAGATATATGTATAGGAGCCATTTTTCGTGTTTCTTTTCCCGGAAGAATGAAATCAAAATCTTCAGCGGGAGAGGGAGGTCCTTTCCCCACCCTGAGTTTCTTATGAATTTTCCTGCTGCTTTTGTAGTGTTGTGATAACTGTCGATTCGCTCGCTCTTTCAAACTTAATTTAATAATTTTGTTCATTTTCTTACCTCTATTTTTCATTTTTTGTATTTATTTCTTATTTATTATTATTATTATGGCCTTATTATGACACGTGGATCCGCCACTGCGAGTCTCACTGTAAGCGAAGTGAAATGAAGAATGGTGGCCTTCAGAATTGAGCGTTGCCGGATTTTTACTCGATGCCTAGCGTGTGGAACTTATCGCGTCTCCTTCTTGGTTCTTGACAAAAAAAAGAAGAAGACGGAGAGAAGAGAGACCCCTTCGACCCCTTTCCATAAGTCACCGTTTCACAACATTACCCTCTTACTTCAAGGAAATCCCGCAGTGCGCCACCGTCAACTACGGCCTCTCGATTTTCTGAAACCCCCCCTTAAGGGTGTCTCGAGGTTATAAGAGCTCTTACTAACCTTCAGCTTAAGACTAACTCTAAGGGGGGGACTAACCCGTAACTCGAACCTGAAATATCAGGGTTAAAAAAAAAATCGTCAAATCCTCAGGGTAGATTTCAGTCGGTCCGGTGTTGGAGTGTAGGTTAGTTAACACTTGGAGTTTGGAGTGCCTTCGAGTAAAGAAAGCTTCCGTTTCACCAGTAATTTGAGGTGAGAGTTACCAAACCTTCGGGTTTTCCTCCATACACTTTACTACGTCGACGATGAAGACATTTTGTCGACATTATTTCAACTTTTCCAGGAGATAATTCGAACTTTGGGGGGGGGGGGGCATGCTCAGGAGTAAAGACTTCGATGGGGTCGACTTTTCATAACAAAGCCTTATACAGTTATAATTTTCGGGTGAGAGACCGTATGATCACTGAAATGTATTTCTGTTCATTTCAAGCCGTGTTTGTCTATTTGATTTCTTCGACTACCTATTATTTGGAAATGGAAGGAAGTTCGAATAATAACAATAAAAGAAAGCGGAATGCGAATTTTTCGAAACGAGAAGAAGAATTGCTCGTGGAGCTCGTGTCGAAAAGAAAAGCGACATTAGAAAACATAAAAACTGACCGTGTTATGTGGAAGGAGAAAGAAGCAAGCTGGAAGGAGGCGAATTTAACAGCGTCGGACTTCTGGTCCCCCGTACGGCAGAGCAGCTCCAGCTAAAGTACAAGAATTTAAAAAAGTCCGTCAGAAAGAAGAATGCGGAAATAATGTAAGTTCTACTATCACATAAATAATAATTATTGATTCCGAGAGCTATTTCAGTGACAAAGAAAACGTGCGGTTCGTTGAGTGGGGAGATATGACGGAGTCAGGGATGGTGAGTGAACGTGGTTGTTGGGGATGAGAACAATAAAGAAATCAGCGTGTTTAGAGTGCCGAGCTAGCAGAAACCACCTTACCAACTCGTCCTTTCTCACTCGTAACTATCTCCAGTGGATAGTGTGTAGTAGTAGCATGGGTTACTCACTATCCATGCCCCCGCCTATTCTGAGTTGTCGGGAGAAATCCCTCATGTACGGGTTATCATGTTATTTCTTATTCGGCGTCCTTGAAACCTGATTTCGGCATTTTTCCCCAACAACTCTGAATAGGGCTCCTGCCTAGGCGGATCTAAGGGGGGGACATAATTACCCCCCCCCCCTGGAGCTGGCAAAATCGCTCTAAATATATGGGAGGGTTGGGATAGGCAGGTGGAGGGGGCGTAATGGCGGATGGGGAGGGGTTTCAATTACCCCACCCCCCTAAGAGAGGTGCCAGATCCGCCCTGGCTGCCAAGGGCGGATCTGGCACCTCTCTCTGGGGGGGGGGATCGAAACCCCTCCCCTCTCCATTTACAACCCTACCACCTTCCCTCACCATCCCTCCACTATGATTAGGGTGATTTTAACAGCTCCAGGGGGGAGGGAGTAATTCTGCTGCCCATCCCCTTAGATCCGCCTACGGCTCTTGCTCGGTATTATAAGCGTTAATGCATGATTGCATGGTAATAAAACCTCAATTGCCTAACAAATAGTGCTTTATCATGTTTTCCACGCAATTGGCATTGCGTGAGTGCGGTTACGCCAACATACCTATTCACACAGATCATTAGCTGCCCTAATCATCCCTTCTCTTCGGTTTTCTAGGATGGAAGGACGAAAGACTGGTGGAGGCTCCAACATGAGCCAGCCACTCAACGAAACGGAAAGGAAAATAAAGGAGTTAATTAGCCTTTCAGTGGGAGGAATGAAAGCAACTTTCGACAGTGATGCGTTGCAGTTCCAGAAAATTGGTGATTAAATTTTATTGAGTTGGTTACCTATCCTATTTTTACATCCTCAACTACAAAGCTGAACAGGTAGTAATTATTACGGATATACTATACGGATCAGTCATTGTAGGAATGCAATGGAAGTGAATTGAATGGTACATTATTGATTTTGTAAAATTATTTATAGATACACTATCGTTGGTTGCGCCGATGGAAGACCAACCTCCAACGGCAATTACCACGTACGAAGTCGTGATGGAGGAGCCTTCGGAGGCCGACGGTGCTGGGGCTTTTGAAATTCCCTACCAAAGTACCTCGCAGCAGCAAGGTAGAACTACGTATAATAATTGAGCATTATTGTTGTTATTATTATTATTTATTTATTTTTTTTGGCATCGACATCGTGGTTATTAGCCGTCTGCACGGTAAGAATTCTATTCACTAATTTCACAAATGCTTTGTGGGTCTAAATTTTGTAGCCGTTTCTTCCTTTATACATATTTTTATTTTTCTATCTTGTATCACTTCTAAGGACTTATACTTTGTGTGTGTTTCCAGATATGCACGCGACTGTTACCTAGTTCTCCGATTCTTGAGACCAGATTGGTTCCATCGTCTACAGTTCATTAATATCACAGTTAATTGGTTTGACTAGTATCAATTATTGAATTGCGTATCACAGGGCCGACTAGTTATATTTCATGGTACAGTTCTATGGCTCTCAGGTAATTTATAATTACTGGGGCATTTTCCAGAGTAAGAGCTTCATTGAGAGACTCAGGGAGCCTACAAGCTTCTCTGGCTTCTTCATATAAGGGACAATCTAGTAGGAAGTGTTCTACTGTTAAAGGTGCATGACAGCTCTCACATATTGGGTGCTGAGCTCTAGTGAGATGGTAAGCGTTCGTTAGTCTGGTATGACCTATACTAAGTCTCGTGTATATTATGCTCTCCTTTCTTGTCAATTTTAGGTCAGACAGATCGTTTTGGACTTTGGGGAGAACCTGTCGAAGTTGTGTGCCGTTACAATCCCATTCCGTCTGCCACATGTTCCAAACTCTCCGTTTGATGTGGTACTTCTCGTCCTCCAGTGTCACGGGGACTATCTCGACGTAATTCTTATCAGATGCCAGTTTTGCTAGTGAGTCCACTTTTTCGTTCCCCGGAATCCCCATATGACTCGGAACCCACATAAAGCGAGTTTTCCGCCCTGTATCTCTCATTTTCATCAACTTTTCGCAGATTGCTTGAGCAAGCGAGTTCTTAGTAAATCTGTCTTGTATAAGCTGCAGTGAGTTATATGAATCTGTGAGGATCAGAACTTCCAGAGTGACAAGTGCCATTGCTTGGTCGGATAAACAGAAATCCTTATTAGAATTCGGATCCTTATTAGATTTCGGATCCTCCAGAAATTATTATTATTAATATTATCAGTTTTTAAGCCATAATACTTGATAAATGTTATATTTTTAGGGTTTTGGCTTTTTTTTTTTTTTTTTTTTTTTTTTTTTTTTTTTTTTTTTTTTTTTCGAAAGCTCAGGAAACGAAGAAGTAGAAGAAGAAAAAAAAAAAAAAAAAAAAAAAAAAAAAGCCAAAACCCTAAAAATATAACATTTATCAATTATTATTATTACTATTATTATAGGCATCTTCTGGCGCGCCTCGATGGTGTAATGGACACAATACTCGCTTCGCAACCCTACGGGTCTGGGTTCGAATCCAGCTATTGGCCATTACACTATAAGGCTGTGGCGAGCTGTGACACGGCTCACTCGGCTTCTTATGGGCGTTCACGGCGGTGCGCGTATGACAAACCGCGCATTGTCCGAAACGCCCGCGTAGCACGGGTGTGAAGTGCACAGCTGATGGAGTTGCAGGGTATGGTGTAAGAGCCGCAAGAGCTTAGGCGCCAGCGGCCTCGCTAGATCCGAGTCCGTACTCTAAAACAAAAGGCATCTTCTTCTATGGCCTACTGGCTGATGACCTAGCTGGTTTAAAAATTATTATTCCTTTGTTCCAGAGGAATATTCAAGTCAAAATCAAAAACCACGATGGGATGTTGTGACACCAGCACTCCTGCTACAAAGGAAGAGCACTCCTGTCAGAGCAAAAAGTAACTTTATATTTAACAATATGATGATGATAAGTAACTAAAATACATAGGTATATATTAATAATACTTTTTATTCAATTTAGTAATTGCGGAATCAAATTTGTTAATAATTAATTTCATAGAGCAACATTACAAGAGCACATCAGCAGAAGCAGAAAATGTCCTGTTAGGGAAAGAAGAAACGCTGAACGTCCAAATGAGATGTCTGCAACAAGACATGGAAGTTCAAGAAGAAAGGAAGAAAAATTTGGAAATCGAAAGAGAGAACCTGCAGCTAGAACAATTTAAAAAGAAATTAGAAATAAGAAAATTGAAACTGGAAATTCAAGTTCTGCAGAGGAAAATGAAAAAAAAAAAAAAGTCACTGCGAGAAAATGAATATAAAATAATTTCAGCGTTACGGTTTATCGCGTATTTATCTACCACAATATTAAATAATGGTGTGTAGTCACACTGATCCAAGATCTTCAGAAATGTATAATAAATCCAAGTTGGAATGCACGAGTTTCAAATTATTTATAAGTATTTAAGTAATAATAGCAGCTGCTGTCGAACACAAATCAAGATCACTGTGACCGAACCTTAGCTTGAAAGCTATATACAAATTCTATACAGGGTGGTTCGGGATAAGTGTGACAAAACTTTTTGGCTAAAACTACGTCAAAAGTGGAGTAGAATGCGACCTTCGCGGAAGTCCTACCTTCATTTTCCTAGGAGTTATGGTTTTTTTAGTGTTTTTATTTCCTAACTGAATTTGCTCCAGAAAAATGTAGATTGCTCGACTTCGGTTACGATTTCCTAAAAAAGTGACCACAGTTTCGGAAACTATGGAAGATTTCCCGTGCAATGATTGTCATTACATTGTTCAAAAGCATCACCAACCACTAGAGATCTGGCATTTTTCCCACGAAATTCAAAAAATCTCAAATTCTTTGGGCTAGAAAATCATATGCTATTTCCAGACGGTTACCTGAAACGTCTGGCCAAGTATCACAAAAACTTGCCCAGTGTCTGAGCTTTCCAATGGTGCCCTCACGATCTAAATCATCAATCTCCTTCGACGCAAAAAATCCCTTTTTAGATAAAAAACCGTGAGTTTCATGTTTCCAAAATGTCAACTGTTTTAAATTTTCCGGCAGCCATTTTCCTTCGTTTTCATCTTCTTCTTCTTGAAATGTGTCAGAAACTGATAATTTTATGATTTGTTAGCAAGACCTGCTCATTTGCTTTCTCTCCTCCCCCGCCGCGTTCATAAAGTATTGGTGAACCCAGTTTAGAGTTGAACCTATCTCACAAAACATGGCCTCAAACTTGAAAAACGGTCGACTCTCTACTGTTGAACGCATCTGTGAGTGCAATTTCCGTAAAAATGGCTGAATTCACTGTGAGAGAATACGTCGAAATGCACCTCGTTTACGGGTACTGTGGGTGCAGTGCTCGTGCTGCTCAGGTGGAGTATCGAGCTCGATATCCAAATCGTCGTGTACCCAGCGCTGCTGCGTTCACGCGCTTACATCAGCGCCTTCTAGAGACTGGCGGGGTTCAGCGGAGGTCACGGGAGGCACAGGCGCCTGTGAGGGACGAAATCTATGATTACATACTGAATAGAGTAGAGGAAGAGCCTACAGTAAGTTCCCGAACGATGGGGCGGGAACTGGGAGTTTCCCACAAAACGGTTTTGACGGCGCTTCATAAGTACGACTTTCGGCCTTACCACTTTACGCCTGTGCAAGGCCTAGAACCCGGCGACTTCGTGCGAAGGGAGCAGTTTTGTAACTTGCTCCTACAAAGAGATCGAGAGGAGAGAAATTTTTTTCAAAAAATTCTGTGGACGGACGAGTCACAATTCACTCGGGAGGGTGTTTTCAACTTTCACAATTGCCATTCGTGGTCTGACGAAAACCCCCATGCGACCCGGGAAAATTCCTTCCAAAGGAAATTCTCAGTTAACGTTTGGGCTGGCGTGATTGGTAACCTCCTAATTGGTCCAAAATTTTTCGAAGGCACCTTAACGGGGTCGATGTACCTGGCATTCCTCGAAAATGAATTAAACGGTCTGCTGGAAGATGTACCATTAGGGGTACGCGCCAATCTTATTTTTCAACAGGTATTTCAGAAAAATTCTTGCTATTTTCAATTTTAATGGTAATTTCTGGAGGACGGAGCTCCCGCGCACTATTCAATTAACGTGAGACGGTGGCTCAATGAAAATGAAAATTTCAGAGAGTGGATTGGTCGAGGAGGAGTTATCCCATGGCCTCCAAGGTCTCCCGGTCTCACACCTCTGGATTTTTATGTATGGGGATTTTTGAAACAAGAAGTCTATTCCGTACCCATTTATGACGTCGACCAGTTGAAGGAGAGAATTACAGTCGCCGCCCAAAAGCTGAGGGAAAATCTCTCTACGCGCGTGACAGTGAGAGCCATGCGAAAGAGAGCTAGAGCATGCCTTAGAAATCGAGGTGGTCATTTTGAAAATTATTCATAGTTTTTTTAAATTTTTTCCAATTGTAAAAGTTATGCTTGAATTTTCCATAGTAAGTTCTTATTTAAACTATGATGAATGAGAAGAGTGAAAAGTTAAATTCATTCTTGAATTCATGAGTACCTTATTTTATTGATCAACGAAAATAAAGAGAATTTAACAAGGCTCACAAATAGGTAGTGGCGGTGGGGGAGGAGAGAACGCAAATGAGCTGGTCCTACTAAAAAATCATAAAATTATCAGTTTCTGACACATCTCAAGAAGAAGAAGATGAAAACGAAGGAAAATGGCTGCCGGAAAATTTAAAACAGTTGACATTTTGGAAACATAAAACTCACGGTTTTTTATCTAAAAAGGTATTTTTTGTGTCGAAGGAGATTGATGATTTGGATCGTGAGGGCACCATTGGAAAGCTCAGACACTGGGCAAGTTTTTGTGATACTTGGCCAGACGTTTCAGGTAACCGTCTGGAAATAGCATATGATTTTCTAGCCCACAGAATTTGAGATTTTTTGAATTTCGTTGGAAAAATGTCAGATCTCTAGTGGTTGGTGATGCTTTTGAACAATGTAATGACAATCATTGCACGGGAAATCTTCCATAGTTTCCGAAACTGTGGTCACTTTTTTAGGAAATCGTAACCGAAGTCGAGCAATCTACGTTTTTCTGGAGCAAATTCAGTTAGGAAATAAAAACACTAAAAAAATCATAACTCCTAGGAAAATGAAGGTAGGACATCCGCGAAGGTCGCATTCTACTCCACTTTTGACGTAGTTTTAGCCATAAATTTTTGTCACACTTATCCCGAACCACCCTGTATATCAAATTCTTCGGGGAGTTGATTGAAGCCATCCTTCAGTGATGCTGTCAATCTTTTAATCAAAACGTATTCTTCTCAGAAGTAGTGAAGAAGTATTGAGAAAAAGAAGATGTAAGCGCGAACAAAGATTAAAATGACTTCAAGAAGTTCAAGACAATGGCAGCTTAACGTTATTTGACTCTTGTTGCTGTTGCCCATCAAACCGGTTTCTACACGATCAATCAAGCTTGAATCAATCACTCGGATCCAGCATTTTATCAAGAGCGTGACCGTCTTGGGCAAGGGTGGCCTACCCAGGGCCTGCGGGTCACTTCGGAGCCATCCACAGTGGCCCGCCTGTAGCCAATGGTAAATTATCATGTTTAATATAAGACGTTTGTTCAATAAAGTTGATGAGTGGAGCATTAGCCCTACCTAAACGCTATGTAATACTGAGGGGGGTGGGGTAAATGCACTAAGTCAGGATCAGAGGCTCACACTCAGTGAATGGAAAATTAATTTCCAAGACCAACGGTCAGGACAGCACGTCTCTCTCTCAAACTCAAGTCACTGTCCCCTTTCCTTTCAGGCAGTCTCGCCTGTGTGGACAATAGTATCTCACGGTACAAAGGTCGTAATGAGGCCTATTCGTAATAATGGTGGAAAAACAACGTCGGCTCCTATGGCTACAATTTTTCGCGCCCACTATTCCTCGCCGTTTAAGCGCTTTTACTAATAATGTCAACCCTTTTATTTCGTTCAATTTTTGCCGAATTAACTGTTACAAAGCTTATGACTTATAGCGTTTTCCATTTACATGAAATTTTGCATCGGGATAGCTCATTTTCACCCGTCTTCTCAATTACCGTAAGATTTAATTCAAAGAGGACGGGTGGAAATTTGCTGCCTCAGGAAAAATTTTTGTGCAAATATGAAAATGTCTACCCTCCTTTAAAATTATGTTTGCCACCCCATATCGTTGCGGACTCTTCGAATCCGGGAGGAATGCATCAATAGGAATTTAGCCACATTTGAAAAAAGGCAGAAATGTACCGCTATTCTGACTTTTTCAAGCTTTTTTTTACTGTACTATTTCTATTCATTGCGACACCAAACATTGCACATAAATCACTCAAAATGGCAAAATCATCATGCTAATCCCGTACAGTAACCACGAGGCCCCTTTTAACCAAGGGAGTACCCGGGTCGATATGCTTGGCGACATAAATTGAGCCAAAAGACAATACAAACGTAAGACGACTGTGGGTAATAACGGCACACTTTTTTTTTTATTTTTACTTGAATAGTTCAATATTAAGGGGGAGTTGTACATGTGTTTCCTCGACCCTCCTCCAATCTTACCTCGTCTACTCCGTTAAAGGGGTGGGAAGGGGGTTCTTTCTCTTCGTATCAGCTGTCCGAATGTCGTGAATCTTATATATACTTACTAAAATGCAATCTCCCCTTGAGGGGAATTTAATTATAACAACGAAAAACGACAGAGAACGGTGAGAAGCAATATCAACTGAATGAGAAGATAGGCCTCTTGAGGTCACGAGGAACGTGTTGTGCGGGAAGGTCTTACCACCTGGTAAAAAGAACGCCGCGGCGTGTCCCTAGTCCCTACTCACTACGAAAAAAAAAAGAAAAAAAAGTCGGCCTGGTATGCTTCAAAGTGGGGAAAAGTCGGAAAGGGAACCACCGAACGGCAAACCCGCTGAGACACCCGAGTGGGTGGAAACCACCCACTGACTATATGATCAGCGCGACTACAGGCAGACCACAGACGACAGACGAGAGAGAGAGAGTGAGTGACCACTCGCCCCAAAAGACATCGGAGCTAGGGATGTGCCGATCCAGTTATTTCCTCTTCTTGTCACCGTTCCAAACCGTTACTGCTCCGCCTGTGGAACAGTTCCTCACTACCGATACTGTTCCAGTTACCGATACTCTAGAATTTGTTGTACTGTACTCATATTTGTCTTTCTTTTTTGTTTGGTATAGATTAGTTAAGTATATCTTTCCTGCATTTCTACAGTAACGTTCTACGGTAACGTTCTGAGTATCGGGAACGAAATAACGAAAGCGTTCCAAGCGGGGATGGAACTCACGTGGATCGGTAACGTTTTGAAGTTTCACTGCTCCAGTATCGGGAACGAATATTATAGAAAGCGTTCCAAGCGCCCGCTTGGATCGGTAACGGGTGAAGTTACGAGTATCGGGAAGCGAAAAAATATCGGTGGAAATGGATCGGTATCGGTAACTAGCAAAATCCTCCTTTAAAAGTTTTTTTCAGAGAAGTGGTAGAGACAAGATTCTCACCGTTCCCGCCAGTAGCGCCACTGAGCAGTATCGTAAACGTCTTGGAACTTGTAACAGTTCGTTCCCGATACTCCCCGAGATTAGGTTCCTCGTTCCCGATCCACGAGTATCGGCACATCCAAACACCGGCTGTATTGTTCAATAAAGTTTATGGTCTACGTGATGAAACTCTATTCTCTTCCTGAAAATAGAGACTGTTACTGAAAACTGCCGTGACATTATTTTACAAACTTCAACGCAGCACAGGTAAGTCTTATGCGAGGGAAGATCCGGATCACATAAATTCCTTGAATACTCATAGGCTTCTTCTTCCATCAGAGTTATAAGAACTGGAACTTTCCTTTCTTCTTATACGACGTTAACCACGAAGTACTCTTTCAGCCTTTCTTCATAAACCGTCCAATTGTCAGTGCCAACGGTGAATTCGGGTATTCTGCCTACATTTAGCGACCGATATACGACAGTCACAGCCGGTTTCGAGACACACGCAGCTGGCGATTCGTCTCTCTCCGGCGCTGACCTTTTGGACTTGAGGATTCTCGTAGCCAATGAGGAAGTTTCAAGGGTCAGAACATATCATAAATCTATTTTTTAAAGGTTTATTTATGCTAACATAGAGCATAAATCGTGATCCGTTCGTAAAATAATCCAACAGTTAATAAATGTTTATGCTAGTGTAACCAGGGTGGGATAGGGGGGTGTTGCAATATGCCTTTCATCAAGGTGTTTGGGACATGTTCGGAGCAGAGTTGACATGGGATCATCCAAGAAAATGTAATCATCTTGAATTTTATTGGCTGGTCCCATATCCCTAATAGCACAATCAACTACGGAAACGTTTCATAATAGTTGCAAAAACTTGAAACGGTAACGTTTTGACATGACATCGTAGCATTGTCCGGGTTCAAAAACGTTTTTGAGAAACCTATTGGCAACTTAGTTAAAAAACGATATCAAAACGCATCAATGATACTTTTCAAAAGGTAAAGAAACGTTTCAGATGTTACCCTCTGAAACGTTTTAGCAACGTATTTAATTAACGTTGTAAGAACGCAACAGTGATACGTTTCCATTACGATACTTTATTATAGGAAGAAAAACGTTTCAATGAGCAACATCTCAACGTTATGGCAACTCGCTGAAGTAACGTTATCAAAACGAAGCAACGATACGTTTTACATACGTGGTTCACTTTGGGTGGAGAAACGGTTCATCAACACGTATATTTTTTTTATATTTCTTTCTTTTTTATTTCTTTATTTATTTTATTTATTTTTTTTTTTCATTCTTTTCATTCTCATTTATTTCATTTAACCAAAATATTCACTTCTTTGCTACACTGTAGTGCAACTCTGGAGTAGGAAACTTTCGGATTTTCATACCATTTTATGTTTAGTTAAGTTTGTATGAAATTTTCTACTCCGGTGCGATACTCGTGAAGCAAATAACGAGCGTACTTCAAGAATTAAATAACGCGAGACGAAATATGTTATGAATGGCAAACCTATATTTTTTTAAATAAGACAAATAAAGAGACTTGACCGCGTCATATATTTTCCTCTGGATCCAGAAGCGCGTCTTTTCCATGCCATTCTGTAAAGTTCTTCGGCATCATTCTGACTGAAATGAGGAAAAATGCTTGAATACATTACAAAATAGCTCGTCAAGAATCCGCGGACAGCGCTCTTGACTATTTCTTGACTTAAGTGGCTATTCTGCTCTTTTCAAAAGATAAAAAGTAGGGCGACGTGACGAGGCCCATGTTTAACTTGACGAAGATATATAGTAATATATTATATAGCTTATATATAGCTAGGCAACTTGTGGACCTCGCCCTCCTCTGATCAGTCACACTGGCTACTTAACTTAACCGTAGCGTTTTGAAGCGCAACTGAATCAGAACGTGAAATTTTGGTTGTAAACACTCAAACATTAAAAAATGAAGTTGAACGAACGAAATAAAATGTTTAAAAGGAAAAAAAAAAGATTCGTGAAATTGATTAAGGTTTGCTGGAGCCTGCTCCATAAGTCTGTCCTTCATTGTTATGAACAGGGCTTTGTCCTCCAGTACGTCTAAAATAGATCGTTTGTTAATAAGACATTCATCTCTGCAGTAGATGCTAATAAAAACCTACCCCTTTAGACGACTTCGAATTTCCCTGACCTTAGCAAATTTCAGCCAGTTTTTTATGACATTCATGACGTCATTCTCCGTCATTGACGCCCTCTGAGCCTTCACCGATTCTGTACATTCACAATAATAGGGCTTTGACGTAAAGTAAGAAAAATGTTTCTTTATATTTACCTATCACTATATTCGAAAAAATAGTGGCCTTGAAGGGGGTTTTTCCCCGTATCCCAGCCCAACTCAATTGCTGAGCAACGGAATCTTTCACGATTTTTGTTAGTACGTTGGCTACAACGTACAACAACGTACGGTACAATTGTCGTTTCCGCCAACACAGACTAACTTTCTGACCTTATAGGTAACGTAAATCGTAAAATTTCAAATTATGGTGAAATACGGAAAGCCTAATGTATAGTTGTTAATACCATTTTTTTTGTCGGGCATCCTCATTCAATGTTAAAATTTTGTCAATGCGTTCGAACTCTGAAATGTCGTTTATCGGTAAATTGAACGGTAAATCGTCTTCGTTTGAGTCCCCAGAACTATCGTTTTTAATTTGTTTTTCCAAATCGTACGGCAAGCGTAATTCACTTTAGCCAGTATTAGCTACATACAGTCTGAAAGGGAATAAAATAACTTGAAATGCCATCAACAGATTTAATCGAGACTCATTACCCATTAACGTTCTGTCTTCTGCCTGTGATGTCTGAGGGTAGCTTTCATGCTCAGAAACAATACTTGTGCCTGCATGAATCACCTTATTTGGCGGCGTGGGCAACGAATTTTCGAAAGAATATGCCTTTTTTATTGCAATATCGTCCTCGTCTTCACTACTCGCGATTATTATTCTCTTTCGTATTTGCCGCTCTTTTTTTGACTCGTCAGGGAAGTGATCAACATCACTCAGTTCTTCAGCCAGCTTTAGTTTTCTTCGGCCATCTGCATAATTAGCTGAAATCGTACCACATATGAATTAAATTTGTCAAAATGAGTGACATCGCAATAATTAACCTGCACAGCCGAAAATTCTTATCAGGTTCAACTTTCCGTTTCAGCGCGCTGTCAACTGCCATTCCTTTTTTGGGCCACCAGCAATTAGACCCGTCGTCCGCAAGCCATGAGTCGAGAACTAAAGCAACTCCTCTATCGGAAAATTCAACGATGCTGTACATCTTGCTTAATCTTGTTCTCCTGTGCAAACGTCTCCTAATTTGTTATTTACGTCCTGGATAAACGGTTGAGCAAAGCTGGTGAAAATACATTGAAAATGTATTCAAAAATCAATAAACTTGTATTTCTCATTCAAAATACTGCGTTACATGAATTTGGATATTTTTTATTGTGTATTGAAAATACTTTTCCAAGTATTTTGCCCAGCTCTGCGTTTGTGGGCCTCAAATAGCGGTAAGGGAGGTGCGCGCCCTCAAAATGTGAAAAAAAAGTTGTAAAACCTACGGCCATGTAATGATTTCCTCAATCGCTCCGTGTCCTACGCCAATAATTATCACAACAAAAAAGCCATGATGCATTTTATTATTTTTCCCATGAACGAGTTATAATGTTACATATAATGTACAGCTCTCAGCAAGTTCACTAACTTAGGAAACACGCTTTTTCATAGGTAAGCGTCCTAAATTTAAGCTTGATAATGTCCATCTACGATTTATTACCATACCATACGGCTGGTCTATCCCACCACGCATAGCACGCCAATTCTTCAAAATGTTCCACACATTATGTTTCAGAATCGCGGATGGACTATATTTTGTGAATCGTAAGTGAACTAGAACCCAGGATTCACCGCGAGGAGGTGGCTGTTATCGAGTCCCACCACTGCCCGCCCCAACCACCCAACCACGGCAGACAGCGATTGAAGGAATAATGGCAGGGCTATATTTCGACAGTTTTAGAAATTCGAGTGAATTAATGGCAATGCTAAAAACATGTCCAAACCATTCAGTGGCATGCGCCACCATTTTCTGTCAATCAGATTGACGTCGATCGATTTGATAGTGTCAACAGGTTTAACGATGCAGATACCCAAATATCGCGAAGAGCAAGGCAAGGAATAAAATTCGTTCTCTTTTGAATGATTTATTCCAACAATCTCGTGGCAATTATGGAGGGAACAAAAAATTATACAGGGTGTAACGGGAACATGTGCCAATATTGAAACTGGTGATTCTATGTCACTTGAGCTACAAAACTGACTATGTACACCATGGTCCTATTGGCAATAGTTTAGGAGATAATCGATATTTTCTTCATTTAAGGCACTCCTAGAGTTTTCTTCAAAACATCGGTAATATCTCCCCCAAAAATCGTCGTACACGAATTTTAAAAGCACCATTAGAAAGAGCACAAATTTTCCTTTGAAACCACTTCATTTTATTTGAGATTTATCTGGAAATTCTATCCTTACCGCTTCTTTGAATAAACTTGTTAACTTTTTTTTTATCATTTCCTACTTCTTTGGCCGCCCATAACTTTTACCACAGGTCTCGCAGGGATAGTAGAAAATTGAGAAAAACTTGTCCATTCGATAAGCTTTCTAACGGTCTTCTTCAAATAGGGTGTCCGCAAGGTAATTGTCGAGATATCTGTACAGACGTCTGGAAAATCCCTGGCATATCAACAAATATGAGGTATTATTGTATCCCTTTGGAAGCAGTTGAAACATCGGTTTCACGGTTAAATATTGAATCCTCATTACTCATTAATGCTGGAACCCCCCCCCCCTCATTATCGTTTCATTACACCGTTTCATTATATCGGCGAGCGTATTCCGCTACTGCTGCGTGTGCGCTGCAGTTTGTATAACCATAAACAATAAGCATGTCGCGGTACTCGTAGCTCGTAAAATTATCCATCGAATGTTCAGGAATGAGAATACAGGGACAAGCAAATCGGGAAACACAAGACTGGATAGTACTACTGCAAAGGACAAACAGAAATTTTGATTAACTCCTAGATAATTACTGTAGGAGAATACGGTCTTGGATTTGTTATTCAGCTGGTCTTGAGGCCTCACGTTTATCTTTTG
>CM075942.1:1031418-1143702 GCA_038030265.1 Corythucha ciliata | reverse complement strand
TAGCAGCCAAAACTAGCAGCCAAAAAATATATCGATTGTGCGCCATTTCGATATAATCGATTATACCGATTATTGGGGATGTACGTCTAGGGGCAGCCAAGGAAGATAATAACAAACTCACAACAACTGGTTCATGTACTTCGCGACGTGATTATCATTACTTCAGTGTGTCTAAGAAGGCCTACAATTCATTCCATGATGGGTACACCTCAATTGATCAGAAAAACGTATTTTGACCAAGCAGCCGCAGTTGAATATGAAGATTGGCCTAAATTGACCTTTGCACAAAGGTAGGGGCCTGAGGAGTGATCGGATCGGAATTTTGACGGTTTCCCTGGATTCCTCGGTGAAAAATCTAGGACCGACTATTTTTATTTTATTTTTTAAAGTCGAATTTGAGCCCAGCAGCCGCAGTTGAATATGAAGATTGGCCTAAATTGACCTTTGCACAAAGGTAGGGGCTCGAGGAGTGATCGGATCGGAATTTTGACGGTTTCCCTGGATTCCTCGGTGAAAAATCTAGGACCGACTATTTTTATTTTATTTTTTAAAGTCGAATTTGAGCCCAGCAGCCGCAGTTGAATATGAAGATTGGCCTAAATTGACCTTTGCACAAAGGTAGGGGCCTGAGGAGTGATCGGATCGGAATTTTGACGGTTTCCCTGGATTCCTCGGTGAAAAATCTAGGACCGACTATTTTTATTTTATTTTTTAAAGTCGAATTTGAGCCCAGCAGCCGCAGTTGAATATGAAGATTGGCCTAAATTGACCTTTGCACAAAGGTAGGGGCTCGAGGAGTGATCGGATCGGAATTTTGACGGTTTCCCTGGATTCCTCGGTGAAAAATCTAGGACCGACTATTTTTATTTTATTTTTTAAAGTCGAATTTGAGCCCAGCAGCCGCAGTTGAATATGAAGATTGGCCTAAATTGACCTTTGCACAAAGGTAGGGGCCTGAGGAGTGATCGGATCGGAATTTTGACGGTTTCCCTAGATTCCTCGGTGAAAAATCTAGGACCGACTATTTTTATTTTATTTTTTAAAGTCGAATTTGAGCCCAGCAGCCGCAGTTGAATATGAAGATTGGCCTAAATTGAACTTTGCACAAAGGTAGGGGCCTGAGGAGTGATCGGATCGGAATTTTGACGGTTTCCCTGGATTCCTCGGTGAAAAATCTAGGACCGACTATTTTTATTTTATTTTTTAAAGTCGAATTTGAGCCCAGCAGCCGCAGTTGAATATGAAGCTTGGCCTAAATTGACCTTTGCACAAAGGTAGGGGCCTGAGGAGTGATCGGATCGGAATTTTGACGGTTTCCCTGGATTCCTCGGTGAAAAATCTAGGACCGACTATTTTTATTTTATTTTTTAAAGTCGAATTTGAGCCCAGCAGCCGCAGTTGAATATGAAGATTGGCCTAAATTGACCTTTGCACAAAGGTAGGGGCTCGAGGAGTGATCGGATCGGAATTTTGACGGTTCCCTGGATTCCTCGGTGAAAAATCTAGGACCGACTATTTTTATTTTATTTTTTAAAGTCGAATTTGAGCCCAGCAGCCGCAGTTGAATATGAAGATTGGCCTAAATTGACCTTTGCACAAAGGTAGGGGCCTGAGGAGTGATCGGATCGAATTTTGACGGTTTCCCTGGATTCCTCGGTGAAAAATCTAGGACCGACTATTTTTATTTTATTTTTTAAAGTCGAATTTGAGCCCAGCAGCCGCAGTTGAATATGAAGATTGGCCTAAATTGACCTTTGCACAAAGGTAGGGGCTCGAGGAGTGATCGGATCGGAATTTTGACGGTTTCCCTGGATTCCTCGGTGAAAAATCTAGGACCGACTATTTTTATTTTATTTTTTAAAGTCGAATTTGAGCCCAGCAGCCGCAGTTGAATATGAAGATTGGCCTAAATTGACCAATGGAATTTGTGGATATCTTTAAATTTCATTATTTTGTTCTTTGTTCATGTGAAATGGAATGCGTACCCAATGAGTTTTTAAAGAATTAGTGATTGTATTTTCATAAGTTTGTAAGTGCATAAATACATTTATATTTTCGAAATATGGTACAGTGAGTTCACACATATTAGTGATGTTAACTGTAGAAACTAAATTTGTTTTGCTCGCCAGATGTATTCCCAAGTAGGCGGCCGGCGAATTTGATATGATTGATCTGAAGTCTTTTGTTCAAGTGAAGAAGCGTTTAGCGCGTCTCATTTTCTTACTCTGATCCTCCGCTCATCCATCTCAAAACCAAAGAGACTTTCCCTTTCTAGTTGCTAATTTCCCGTAATTGATTCTATTATTCGGTTTGCTAGAAGGTAGTAATGTTAGGAAGTGGCAGGGATATGAAAGAGCTATATGAATGAATAATGAAAGGAACAATTCATGTTTACTTTTTTGGGAACTCGGGCCGCATGAAATCATTTCGGGTGACACACCACCCTCGCTTCTGTTGCGCTCTGCCCGACAGCGCAGGCGCTGTTCTTTTATGTTTCACCTGTCTGCCCGGCTTGAACTCCAACCTTCGGCCATAGACCACACGGAGGGGAGCTGACGGGGTTCTCAAACCCGCCAGTTCCAATCGGAATTGCAGGTACACCACTCAATGAGGGGGCTCACACAAAGGTCAAAGCCAGCATCTCGATCGGCACGTCCAGGGGTTTTAAACAAGATGACTTTTGGATGTGTCAGGGGTATGAGTTCATCTTTGAGCAGATCGAGCTGCTGATGAAGGGCTACGGTCTGTACCCGAAATGCATTCAGTAAAACGCCAATAACAGCTTATTGGTAGTTCCTGAGATGAAGAGGAAGGTCGTATAAAAGTAAAAACCTGGAAGAAAGGAAAAGGAGGTGGACTATTTTGGATGGGGGCTCAAGAATCTGAAATACGTGTTGGTGTTAAACGTTGGCCTTCTCCACCACGTTATCCAAAAGCTTCATAGATGAGAAAAAGTGACCCCCTCCCCTCTCGCAATGATCCATTGCCTGCTCCTTAAACCGTCGTCGCCTATCTGAGAGTTCCCTTTAGAGCAGAGGAAAGACAAGTTAATAACTTACAAGTCTATGATATTGTCGATTATTTACAATTTTTGGCTTATTTCATCTAGTTTTTTTATTTAATTATATTTCTAAATATAAATTTGATCAATTTTGTTTACTTGATTATATCGTCACGAATTTTAGTTCAATTTTGTTCATTTCATTCCACAAAGTAGGCGTTAATTTCATCAATATCACTATATTTCTAGAGTGCACTATACTCTCTATTTTTTTCTACTTATTGATTCAACTTATATTATTTTTATACATATAGGTATTTGCTTATTTATATTTTCATTTCTGTATTACATATTTATGTGTTTATTTATTTAATTATTGTATTTTTATTACTATGATATTAGTTTTATATCAACCAACGGGGCTTCACGTTCAACTACCTTTAAGGTGTCGTGGACGAGGGCGAAAGCACACACTTTACTTTTTAACTTTTTTACACATAAGTTGATCTTTGCTCAAATAATTCAGCCTGTAGTGGGAATCTAACCCACTCATCAGACGATACTTGGACATGGCAGTCGACGCCCTAGCGACCTCGGCCACTCTGCTGGGCTATTGGTTTCTTATTTATTTCTAAATTTTTGCTAGTTACTATGTAGTCTGTAAAGCCGGAAATGTACGAGCGAAGAAATGGGGAGAATAAAGGGCCAAATGAAAAGGAAGACGCAGGGACAGGAACAGGATAGTGAGTTTTGGGCCAGCACTTGAGCCCGGGGAAAGTCGTCTCGTCGGCAACGCCAGCCACGGAAAAAAATCTGAGGAAGCAGGGACGTCTTCGTGGGACATTCGGAGGACAGAATGAGAAAACGATTAAGCGAGGTGCGAGCACCGGTCTTTTCTATTGTGTCATCCGGCTCCTGATCGCCGGTCCTCCGGGGCGTTTACTGTGGCACCTTGACTCCGTTGTTGACCGGTTGTTCTTCTACGGCGCCTCCGAAAGTCGGACTTTCCCCGTGGCATCCTCGTACCGCAGCGCGTCGAGCACGCGTCCATGTTCGTGAGTAAACCGTAACCCCCTTCAACAAAGACTATCATACTTATACGTATAACCGAGCCCACATAAATCCACCTTCGCGTATTTAATTAATAAATTTGATTACACTTTTTTCCAAACGGTACCTAAATTCCAAAAAATATTTTTAAAAATTATAAAAAAGAATCATAGTTTCTAACAATTGGTGGTCCAGTGGTTGTTTGTGTGAGGTGTTGGTAAGGGGGAGGGGAGTTGTACTTTGGACGTGAGAGGAGAGATAGGAATTTCAATCCTTACTCTTGGATGCAGGTGAATGTTACCATAATTTTTTTCCAGTTCCGTTGTTTGAGGACAAATTTTAATTTTTTTTCATGATCTGATGCACGGCATGCACTTTGGGTTCGGAGGGGGGACTGCCTGGACAATGCTGACCGTTTTGATATCCCCGTTCTGTAAACTTGATCACTTTGTGTGTCTCTTGTTTTTACAGATGATTTCTAATAAGAACATATCCCACCATGTTATCATGATCTAGTACTTCTTTTTCAACTTCTTAACAGTGTGGAGTAATTTAATTTAAAACTACAAATTTAAAATGTTCTTGTAGGAAAAATACTCATTAAAAAGTTAGTTGGGCTGAGAGGGGGTGAATTGAAATGAAGATAACATTCTCTTACATTGTCAGCATTAAATTCGTACTAAAGAATAATGTTGTGAATATTCTGACCGCGTAGGTCAATGACGGGCCGAAGTTGACCAATCGAGCCAAATATCTATTTAACAGAAACCAAATATCTATTTTAAAATAAATTTAGTCATTGTATCGTATAGCCTTGGTGAATCAGGGCGCAACGGCGTTTCGGGGGGAGTTTTATTCCCCCCCCCCCCAGTATGGAATTTTGTATCGTTTGGTTGCCGATAGTTCCGAGTTGACGTGCTCGTGATGTGGTCTTGAATTCTATTTAGCCGATTTAAAGTTGAATAATTCCTTCTTCACTCAATAACCTTGGAAAACAAAACTTAAATAAATTATACCGTCTCATTAATCTACAGGGTCCGGCAGTCAAACCTGACGGTTTTTGAAATGGAATAAATAAAAAAGTTGTTGAGATATTTTAATTATTATTTTATTATTGTAAAGAGGAGAATTGGAAATTTAACATTCATAATAAAAAAGCACAAAAATAACTTATGTAGCAAAAATTATGTCACTTAAATAATGACCACCATTTTCTCTACACTGTACGAGTCTCTATTAGCATGTGTTCTAACCGTTCGAGGTGATCCTCCTCTCCTTCTTGTTGTTCCAAAAGCAGTGTTCTGAAAGTTTTAACTTTCAACAACAAGACAAGAAGGAGAGGAGGATCACCTCGAACGGTTAGAACACCCGCTAATAGAGACTCGTACAGTGTAGAGAAAATGGTGGTCATCATTTAAGTGACATCATTTTTGCTACATTAGTTATTTTTGTGCTTTTTCATTATGAATGCTAAATTTCCAATTCTCCTCATTACAATAAAAAAATAATAATTAAAATATCTCAACAACTTTTTTATTTATCCCATTTCAAAAACCGTCAGGTTTGACTGCCGGACCCTGTACTATTAAAATTTTATTAGGAAATCGAGGGAGTATCGGGTTGGCGACGGGGCTTTCGTCCGGAGCTTTCTGGCCAATTCCGAAAAAGAATATTATAAGCTTTTGCCTTCCTATAATGCGGGTGTACATTTTCCGTATTTGGGTTCGTTTTGAACAGCTAGTCTCTGTCGTGGCTTAATCGCCCATAAGCTAGAATCAGAAGGACAAGAACGGAAGGGTCACTGCAGCGGACATAGCTCCCGTAAACCCTGCGGCCGAAAGGCAACTGACTATTAGGGGGTGTCAACGTCTTCGTCATCATAAATATAAACGGAAACATAATCAGAAACAAACGATTTCGTGGACAAAGGAAATATCGGGAAAACTCCTGTTACCTCCTGTTCTTAGCCGTTTTGGATTCTGGGGGGTCGGGAGGTCGGGACGAAAGCCCTGCCGCTATACTTGAAAAACCTAGTGGTACAAGCTATGGCCTCGACATAAGAAATAATAAAAAAATCCCAAACTTTGCAAAAGCCGTGAGACCAGTTTTTTTTTTTAAATTATATTCGGTAAGGTATTGTTATGGGTCAAACCCATCCTAACGACGTTATTGGGAGGGGGGGGGAGTCAAGGCGCAGCTTGAGCAGCCTGAGCAACTTGTCTCAGGCAGTGAACCCTACCAATAGAACCAATGGAACAGACCTAAAGTTGAACGGACTCCCGGAGAAATAGATTTATTCTGTAAGACGTTAAGGAGATCGACGCGTATGCCATTATAATTGTTATTACGGCGTGCAAGTATCCAATAGTAGACAGGACTATGACACAACGAACACCCGTGTCCAGCCGTGAGCCGTCAGTATAGACGGGCGCGAAGTCTGCTACGCGCTCAAGCAGCCCGCGGAACTCGGCATGATATTCAAGTAACTCGTGTGGAAGCTCAATTTCCACTCATTTCCACACCACCCATGGGGTAGAGTTCACCTGCGGGGAAGGTTTAATGCGGTGCTTTAAGTACAGAATGATCCTGACATTTTCCCGCTGTTAAATTCCTCCCCATCGGATTCGGCGCGTTTTTTTTAGAGTGGTTTCCCCAAGAGGCCTAATCCACCAATAAATGACGAAAAACTACTACGCAGGCTTACACTTGCTGCACAAAAACTTTGACGGCAAACGACTGTTTCCTGTAAGTCCTAAGCACAATAAGTGAAACCAATGGCAACATAAAGAACACTGAACCATTTTACCACCATCTTGTAAACAACTTTCCTTCAAACCACAAATGAGTGACTCATCCTCCCACAAGTTATTCAAAATGTCGGAAAGAAAATGAACTATGTCCGTAAAGCCGTATTGAGCTTTCTTAACGAGGTACTCCCTTTCAAATACAGGTTCGACAACATTTTTTAAGTTTTTATGAATCCCAAAATACCTCTGTGGAGGTAAGGGTGGACCTTTCAAATATTTCATAATATTACCGTGTATTTCGGATCTGTATATATGCATTGTATTAGAAAGATGGTAATCAACTACTTTTATTGATCGTGATAGGAGAACTTCGGCGAACATGATCGAATACACCCCACAGTCATACCCATTTCTTTGCTTAGGAGTATCACTTGGACTGAGAAGAGTCCATTCACTGATTTCGAACGACTTACCCGCATACTCCAACGAAGCTTTATAAAATTTCATGAGGCCTATCATCGCTTCTTCACCAGTTCCTCCAAAGCTGTCTAGATATATGACGAGACGGAGCTTATGTACGACTACGAGAAGGGTTATGTGGTTCATCCGGAACACAGGGAAAAGTGCTATGTCGAAATCTGTGGCAATACGATAAGCTACAAGTGATGATAGTCCTACATGAAAGTTTCCATCAAACGCAGAATGCATTACGAAACTTTCAGCCGGGAAAACTCTGATACTCGAATTAAAAGAACTGTACGTGTCACACAGTATCGGCAAATATACGTCCAAGACACTGTCGGTCAAGTACTTGGATACATCGGAAAGCGAAGTACTGGTCAAGCAAGAGAGGTTTGAGGGATAAAAGGGTCTCCCAAACACTGTGAACGGCTTATTATGGCTAAGCCTCCACTCGAATGTGTCATCGCACACTTTCTTTGTTGGCTTGGCTTCCCTTCTGCCTTTTCTTGCACCACGAAAGACCAGCTTCGATGAAGGCGAAACTTCCACACGTAAACTTGGGAATTCTGTTGGCTGTTCTTTCTCGTCTAGTTTTATGGGAGAACAATCGAAAAGAACTCGAACCGATTTGTTCACGCATGGCGTACTAGTCAAAGCAATTGTATCGACTTGCAGAGCAGGCGGAGGAGTTCCAGAGGTCGCTTGAACCTTATTTAAATAAGTATTTGGTATGTTTTTGAAATAATTGCCCTTTGCTTTACAATCTTTCCAAGTCTCTTCCGCCAGGGTTATGTTCAATCCACTATCGCGCGAAATATTATGACTTGGACTAGTTGTTTTTTTGGTGTTACAAGCACGTGTTCTTTTCGTAACTTTGCGTGTGGATTTAACGTCACGGTTCTTCCTCTGGACTACACCTTTTCTACTTTGACTAAGGCGATTTTTCTCTATGCGCGTGGTAGTTAAATTTTTCGTCGCAAAAAGAATGCGAGCCTTGATTACAGAAGCGCAGCGTGAAACAAATCGTGGGCAAAGACGTCGCATTTTGCCTTTGAACAAATCCTTTTTAATCAATTTATTCCAATTCTCTATAGACGCGTTGGAATCTCGAACTTTTTGGAAAATTGGACGCAGAAGGACTCCCGACCATAAGGGGTACAGCGGAAGAAGTTTCCTAACTATGTAATCTATAAAGCCATCGAGGTAAAACTCGTTGACTTCCGACGTCATTGAATCATTCAAAGCCGCAATGATTTTTTGGCACTGTGTAGAAAAATGAATGGCAAAAGGAGATGACTTCAGCAGCTCTTTCCGCTTGGTAAGAGTCACTGGAGTCGGGCGCGAGTCATTCCAATGAACTTCATCGAGTCGATAGGCAGTTATATCTCCTTTAGCAACACTTTCCAAGGCATTATTGAAATCGTCACTTTTCATTGGAGAGCCAAAGAGAATAATTGCATCCTCCAATACGTTTCTGGCTTCGTCCATTGATGAAGTATTTATTAGAAGTCCAAGGAGTTTGGATGCAAATAATCTGATTCGATTATTTTTCGTTAATTTATTAATTTTGCCAATGCCTCGTTTAATGAAATGACTTGAACAAATGTGGACGAGTGTAATCGGTTCTAGCATGTAGTCAAGTGAGTTTGGGTAACATAACCAATTCCACGAGTACTGCAAGTATCCCGCTAAATCGAATTTGTTGAAACTGAGGCAAATACTTTGCAGCAAGGCATAAGAAAAATCGACCTCCACCTTCTTCAGCCTGCTCAAAGCTTTCGACGATATTCTTCGAATATCGTAAATCGTTTGATTGAAAAAATGGTTAATAGTCGGGATATTATGTTCTGAAGATATCATTTCGGCTATTGGTACTGGGCCGTAGTCTCTCCCTCCGGGAAGGATCAAGGCGTAATAGTAAATCTTTTTTTGGACCCATGGTGGTTTCGCTATTATGGTCCCTGTGGCGTCAAAGTAAGCAGATACATTTTTCGTTTTTGTCATGGAAACGAGATAATTTATTTGCTTTTCCGACATCATTCGAACGACGAAAGGGGAGTACGACAGGCTTCGTATGTAGCCGTTTAAATACTTCCCTTGCCAGTCAGAAGATTCCTCGTATTTCTCCTGTAGCAACGTTAAAGCCTTGAATAGGTCGTCACTTAAGTCATCAGACTTGTACGCTTCCGACGCCATTTTCCGAAGGATTGTCGTCGATGGACACTGATTGAGGTTGCCTTCATCAATTCTTTCAATCGAAGCAGTTTCGAGTCGGTCAAGAGCCACGACTGTTGGGGCAGCGTTAAGCAAGTCTTTCTTTAGCGCATCTCTGTTCTCCCCTTTGACGAATCGTCTATGTCTTTCTACGCCGTGTCGCAAGTCACCCGAAATTTCAACTATTATCTCGACGTCTTCTTTCCTCGTTATTGGAGAAGTTGTAAAAAAACTGAAATGCCGGCAACCGGTATGCTTGCATCTAGCGGTTGCGAGAAACGTTTTTCCTTTTTTCTGAACAGAAGGTTTGTACTTGTGGTACCGAAAGCTGAGTACACAGGAAAACTTTTCCTCAAAAATCACATTAAGAGCATCAGACCATCCAGAAAGCAAACGACCCGATAAAGAATGATATTTTTGCCAAAAGTTTTCCGGAATGACCAGCGTTTCAGAGGATGAAACCTGACCTTTGACGGTAATTTTGTTGCGCTTTGCCTCTTGGTTGGGGGCACCGCATTCCATAGGGACATCAATTTTTTTTTCTGTCTCATCGACCAAAAAGTGCTGTTTTCCTGAAGTCGTTGGTTCCTCATTAAATGAAGTAACAAGGGCCTCAGAGAGAAAATTACTGATATTAAGAGTTTCCAAGTTATTTTGAATATTTTTACGTTTTTTTGGACCGTTATTCGATTCATCGACATTGTCAGGCCTATCTACCGTGTCGGATTGGAAGCGTAACTCTCGGATAAATTGGGGTCTTCTGGACTCATGACAATCATCTTTCAGCTCGTTAGCAGAGCAAATTTGTCCACTGGAAAGGGGAGGCTCCTCATGAAATGAACCCACAGTACCATTGCTGGGAAACGTGATACTTGCCACTCCAATAGCGGATAGTGAATTTTTATCTTTGTTTGAAATAAATTGATCATGTATTCCATTGTTGACTTCGTCATTACCCTGGGGTATGATTTCGTCACTTACGGGCTGGGGACGAAACATCGAGTCCAATTTGTGAGCTTCGGTCAACACCAGAGGCTCATTATTGAGTGAAACTACCGTGGTATTCGTGGATTGTTTGGTATATGCTGTTTCAGAGACAGAGGGAACAATACTCTCCTTCATCGAAGCTGCACGACGACGACCATCCCCATCACTTACACCATTCAGGACACTTCCGTCAACATCGGAGCAAAGTAACTCCGCTGTTTGTTGGAAACGTGACTCAGAGACAGATTTATCTTTAACTGCACTCCCAATTTTTTTTTTCGAAAACAAAAAATACAATCCTTTTTTAATTTTTTCTTTTCGACCTTTACGAAACTTCAGCTTGGATAACACGCGTTCAATAACAACATGAGGGACGGCATGTGACGAATCAACAATCCCAGCTTCAGCTACTATGAGCTCAGCCAAACGCTTGATTTGTGATTTTTTCATAATGAACAGAAACGAACCAAAATTAAACTTGAAAAAAAAAATTAAGGGTTATTAGGGAATTAGGGGGGGGGGTTGGGGTTTAAAGGGGGTAAAGGGTTTAAAAACAATATACAAATGAAAGCTACAACTAAATTTAAGTATAACTTAAGCGAAATAACGAAAGGAAAACAATAAATCTAACTACTCCGTACACCAAAAAAATATTGTAATGATCTAATGATATGAATAACTCACCCACATGCGGTTATATTCAATAGGTAGAGAGAAAAGTAAAAGAAACCACCCACCAGTGAAACGAAAATTACGAGTAACCGGGGAAAACAATTAGTGATGAGAGACTGTTAGGGAGGGAAGTCGTCCCCTCTTCTATAACAAATGCACAAGGAAGCATCACCAGTATTAGCGAGCAAGATAGTCGGCGTCACATAAAAGAAGAATAAGAAAGAGAAGAAGAAAAGTGCAACATCAACAGTATTTCAGGAAGAAACGTAGTAAAGGAGAATTCATCACAGAAAAAAGCGTGCGCCGGCCTGCACCACCATTTAATTTCCCCTTGGAAGCCCTCGTACGCATAATGCGTGTTACGGAATTGTCTAGCCAGCTATAATCGCCCAACGGAATTCTACTGGAGCTAAAGTTAAAGAAAATTAAGTTGTACCTTATTAATTATTATACCCATGAACATGCGAAAACACACACTTATTTATATGAATACATAAAGTAGATTTAAAAGGAATACCCACTAAACAATACAAAGCTTTTAAAATCATAGCTAGCAAAATAGTACTTAAGGAAAACCCTCTAAATTTTATATTGAAGATTTCAAAAATGGAATTTGAAAAATGTATGTATCCTAGCAGTACTCCAAGTCTCATAATAAAGTTCATGCTTGAAAAGATGACCCACAATTCGTATTTTTTCTTCTTTTCGTCAAATATTACATTTACTCATAAAAAAAAGAATGAAAACACCTACTTATGAGCATTAGTGTATTTATTAGCATGCGTAGATACGCCCATGTTGCCGAATCATACAAAAGCCAGTTTTTGAAAAATAGCATCCTCCAGGTTTCCGGTCTGATCACTCCTCGGGCCCCTACTTTTGTGCAAAGGTCAATTTAGGCCAATCTTCATATTCAACTGCGGCTGCTGGGCTCAAATTCGACTTTAAAAAACTTAATAAAAATAGTCGGTCCTAGATTTTTCACCGAGGAATCCAGGGAAACCGTCAAAATTCCGATCCGATCACTCCTCGGGCCCCTACCTTTGTGCCAAGGTCAATTTAGGCCAATTTTCATATTCAACTGCGGCTGCTGGGCTCAAATTCGACTTTAAAAAATAAAATAAAAATAGTCGGTCCTAGATTTTTCACCGAGGAATCCAGGGAAACCGTCAAAATTCCGATCCGATCACTCCTCAGGCCACTACCTTTGTGCAAAGGTCAATTTAGGCCAATCTTCATATTCAACTGCGGCTGCTGGGCTCAAATTCGACTTTAAAAAATAAAATAAAAATAGTCGGTCCTAGATTTTTCACCGAGGAATCAAGGGAAACCGTCAAAATTCCGATCCGATCAGTCCTCAGGCCCCTACCTTTGTGCAAAGGTCAATTTAGGCCAATCTTCATATTCAACTGCGGCTGCTGGGCTCAAATTCGACTTTAAAAAATAAAATAAAAATAGTCGGTCCTAGATTTTTCACCGAGGAATCCAGGGAAACCGTCAAAATTCCGATCCGATCACTCCTCGGCCCCTACCTTTGTGCAAAGGTCAATTTAGGCCAATCTTCATATTCAACTGCGGCTGCTGGGCTCAAATTCGACTTTAAAAAATAAAATAAAAATAGTCGGTCCTAGATTTTTCACCGAGGAATCCAGGGAAACCGTCAAAATTCCGATCCGATCACTCCTCAGGCCCCTACCTTTGTGCAAAGGTCAATTTAGGCCAATCTTCATATTCAACTGCGGCTGCTGGGCTCAAATTCGACTTTAAAAAATAAAATAAAAATAGTCGGTCCTAGATTTTTCACCGAGGAATCCAGGGAAACCGTCAAAATTCCGATCCGATCAGTCCTCAGGCCCCTACCTTTGTGCAAAGGTCAATTTAGGCCAATCTTCATATTCAACTGCGGCTGCTGGGCTCAAATTCGACTTTAAAAAATAAAATAAAAATAGTCGGTCCTAGATTTTTCACCGAGGAATCCAGGGAAACCGTCAAAATTCCGATCCGATCACTCCTCAGGCCCCTACCTTTGTGCAAAGGTCAATTTAGGCCAATCTTCATATTCAACTGCGGCTGCTGGGCTCAAATTCGACTTTAAAAAATAAAATAAAAATAGTCGGTCCTAGATTTTTCACCGAGGAATCCAGGGAAACCGTCAAAATTCCGATCCGATCACTCCTCAGGCCCCTACCTTTGTGCAAAGGTCAATTTAGGCCAATCTTCATATTCAACTGCGGCTGCTGGGCTCAAATTCGACTTTAAAAAATAAAATAAAAATAGTCGGTCCTAGATTTTTCACCGAGGAATCCAGGGAAACCGTCAAAATTCCGATCCGATCACTCCTCAGGCCCCTACCTTTGTGCAAAGGTCAATTTAGGCCAATCTTCATATTCAACTGCGGCTGCTGGGCTCAAATTCGACTTTAAAAAATAAAATAAAAATAGTCGGTCCTAGATTTTTCACCGAGGAATCCAGGGAAACCGTCAAAATTCCGATCCGATCACTCCTCAGGCCCCTACCTTTGTGCAAAGGTCAATTTAGGCCAATCTTCATATTCAACTGCGGCTGCTGGGCTCAAATTCGACTTTAAAAAATAAAATAAAAATAGTCGGTCCTAGATTTTTCACCGAGGAATCCAGGGAAACCGTCAAAATTCCGATCCGATCACTCCTCAGGCCCCTACCTTTGTGCAAAGGTCAATTTAGGCCAATCTTCATATTCAACTGCGGCTGCTGGGCTCAAATTCGACTTTAAAAAATAAAATAAAAATAGTCGGTCCTAGATTTTTCACCGAGGAATCCAGGGAAACCGTCAAAATTCCGATCCGATCACTCCTCAGGCCCCTACCTTTGTGCAAAGGTCAATTTAGGCCAATCTTCATATTCAACTGCGGCTGCTGGGCTCAAATTCGACTTTAAAAAATAAAATAAAAATAGTCGGTCCTAGATTTTTCACCGAGGAATCCAGGGAAACCGTCAAAATTCCGATCCGATCACTCCTCAGGCCCCTACCTTTGTGCAAAGGTCAATTTAGGCCAATCTTCATATTCAACTGCGGCTGCTGGGCTCAAATTCGACTTTAAAAAATAAAATAAAAATAGTCGGTCCTAGATTTTTCACCGAGGAATCCAGGGAAACCGTCAAAATTCCGATCCGATCACTCCTCAGGCCCCTACCTTTGTGCAAAGGTCAATTTAGGCCAATCTTCATATTCAACTGCGGCTGCTGGGCTCAAATTCGACTTTAAAAAATAAAATAAAAATAGTCGGTCCTAGATTTTTCACCGAGGAATCCAGGGAAACCGTCAAAATTCCGATCCGATCACTCCTCAGGCCCCTACCTTTGTGCAAAGGTCAATTTAGGCCAATCTTCATATTCAACTGCGGCTGCTGGGCTCAAATTCGACTTTAAAAAATAAAATAAAAATAGTCGGTCCTAGATTTTTCACCGAGGAATCCAGGGAAACCGTCAAAATTCCGATCCGATCACTCCTCAGGCCCCTACCTTTGTGCAAAGGTCAATTTAGGCCAATCTTCATATTCAACTGCGGCTGCTGGGCTCAAATTCGACTTTAAAAAATAAAATAAAAATAGTCGGTCCTAGATTTTTCACCGAGGAATCCAGGGAAACCGTCAAAATTCCGATCCGATCACTCCTCAGGCCCCTACCTTTGTGCAAAGGTCAATTTAGGCCAATCTTCATATTCAACTGCGGCTGCTGGGCTCAAATTCGACTTTAAAAAATAAAATAAAAATAGTCGGTCCTAGATTTTTCACCGAGGAATCCAGGGAAACCGTCAAAATTCCGATCCGATCACTCCTCAGGCCCCTACCTTTGTGCAAAGGTCAATTTAGGCCAATCTTCATATTCAACTGCGGCTGCTGGGCTCAAATTCGACTTTAAAAAATAAAATAAAAATAGTCGGTCCTAGATTTTTCACCGAGGAATCCAGGGAAACCGTCAAAATTCCGATCCGATCACTCCTCAGGCCCCTACCTTTGTGCAAAGGTCAATTTAGGCCAATCTTCATATTCAACTGCGGCTGCTGGGCTCAAATTCGACTTTAAAAAATAAAATAAAAATAGTCGGTCCTAGATTTTTCACCGAGGAATCCAGGGAAACCGTCAAAATTCCGATCCGATCACTCCTCAGGCCCCTACCTTTGTGCAAAGGTCAATTTAGGCCAATCTTCATATTCAACTGCGGCTGCTGGGCTCAAATTCGACTTTAAAAAATAAAATAAAAATAGTCGGTCCTAGATTTTTCACCGAGGAATCCAGGGAAACCGTCAAAATTCCGATCCGATCACTCCTCAGGCCCCTACCTTTGTGCAAAGGTCAATTTAGGCCAATCTTCATATTCAACTGCGGCTGCTGGGCTCAAATTCGACTTTAAAAAATAAAATAAAAATAGTCGGTCCTAGATTTTTCACCGAGGAATCCAGGGAAACCGTCAAAATTCCGATCCGATCACTCCTCAGGCCCCTACCTTTGTGCAAAGGTCAATTTAGGCCAATCTTCATATTCAACTGCGGCTGCTGGGCTCAAATTCGACTTTAAAAAATAAAATAAAAATAGTCGGTCCTAGATTTTTCACCGAGGAATCCAGGGAAACCGTCAAAATTCCGATCCGATCACTCCTCAGGCCCCTACCTTTGTGCAAAGGTCAATTTAGGCCAATCTTCATATTCAACTGCGGCTGCTGGGCTCAAATTCGACTTTAAAAAATAAAATAAAAATAGTCGGTCCTAGATTTTTCACCGAGGAATCCAGGGAAACCGTCAAAATTCCGATCCGATCACTCCTCAGGCCCCTACCTTTGTGCAAAGGTCAATTTAGGCCAATCTTCATATTCAACTGCGGCTGCTGGGCTCAAATTCGACTTTAAAAAATAAAATAAAAATAGTCGGTCCTAGATTTTTCACCGAGGAATCCAGGGAAACCGTCAAAATTCCGATCCGATCACTCCTCAGGCCCCTACCTTTGTGCAAAGGTCAATTTAGGCCAATCTTCATATTCAACTGCGGCTGCTGGGCTCAAATTCGACTTTAAAAAATAAAATAAAAATAGTCGGTCCTAGATTTTTCACCGAGGAATCCAGGGAAACCGTCAAAATTCCGATCCGATCACTCCTCAGGCCCCTACCTTTGTGCAAAGGTCAATTTAGGCCAATCTTCATATTCAACTGCGGCTGCTGGGCTCAAATTCGACTTTAAAAAATAAAATAAAAATAGTCGGTCCTAGATTTTTCACCGAGGAATCCAGGGAAACCGTCAAAATTCCGATCCGATCACTCCTCAGGCCCCTACCTTTGTGCAAAGGTCAATTTAGGCCAATCTTCATATTCAACTGCGGCTGCTGGGCTCAAATTCGACTTTAAAAAATAAAATAAAAATAGTCGGTCCTAGATTTTTCACCGAGGAATCCAGGGAAACCGTCAAAATTCCGATCCGATCACTCCTCAGGCCCCTACCTTTGTGCAAAGGTCAATTTAGGCCAATCTTCATATTCAACTGCGGCTGCTGGGCTCAAATTCGACTTTAAAAAATAAAATAAAAATAGTCGGTCCTAGATTTTTCACCGAGGAATCCAGGGAAACCGTCAAAATTCCGATCCGATCACTCCTCAGGCCCCTACCTTTGTGCAAAGGTCAATTTAGGCCAATCTTCATATTCAACTGCGGCTGCTGGGCTCAAATTCGACTTTAAAAAATAAAATAAAAATAGTCGGTCCTAGATTTTTCACCGAGGAATCCAGGGAAACCGTCAAAATTCCGATCCGATCACTCCTCAGGCCCCTACCTTTGTGCAAAGGTCAATTTAGGCCAATCTTCATATTCAACTGCGGCTGCTGGGCTCAAATTCGACTTTAAAAAATAAAATAAAAATAGTCGGTCCTAGATTTTTCACCGAGGAATCCAGGGAAACCGTCAAAATTCCGATCCGATCACTCCTCAGGCCCCTACCTTTGTGCAAAGGTCAATTTAGGCCAATCTTCATATTCAACTGCGGCTGCTGGGCTCAAATTCGACTTTAAAAAATAAAATAAAAATAGTCGGTCCTAGATTTTTCACCGAGGAATCCAGGGAAACCGTCAAAATTCCGATCCGATCACTCCTCGAGCCCCTACCTTTGTGCAAAGGTCAATTTAGGCCAATCTTCATATTCAACTGCGGCTGCTTGGTCAAAATACGTTTTTCTGATCAATTGAGGTGTACCCATCATGGAATGAATTGTAGGCCTTCTTAGACACACTGAAGTAATGATAATCACGTAGCGAAGTACATGAACCAGTTGTTGTGAGTTTGTTATTATCTTCCTTGGCTGCCCCTAGACGTACATCCCCAATAATCGGTATAATCGATTATATCGAAATGGCGCACAATCGATATATTTTTTGGCTGCTAGTTTTGGCTGCTAGCTTCACTTTCGTCTTTATTCTGTGTGTTAGTAATCGCGGCTCCTTAAAATGGAAAAACTCGAAAAGGTACGTTCAATACGCCGTCGAAACTTTAACAAGTTGTGTAATGAGTTGACCGCGAAACTAATACAAGGCGATTCGGACTGTTCGGCCGTGGAAGCCGGATTGGATCACGCTACCGAAAGTTATGAAGAGTTGAGGCGGCTTGACAGTGAAATACTTGATCTGCTTTTGAATCAAGAAGAGTTGGAGGACGATGAGTTATCGAGTGAAATCGCCGAGGAAGAAGAAGTAGTGAGTCGTTTCAAGCTGCTGCAAATATCGGCGCGGAAGTATCTCGCGAAAAAGAGTTGTCAGGACGACGTTCAGTCCAACTCGAGCAGCAGTTTATCGTCGAAACGAAATTTGAACCTCCCCAAACTGGAGCTAAAGAAGTTTTCCGGCGACGTCAAAGAGTGGATCCCTTTCTGGGCCCAGTTCTCGAAAATTGATAGCGACCAGACCCTCGATGAAGCGGAAAAGTTTCAATACCTTCTGCAAGCCACAGTTGAAGGATCACGGGCGCGAGATTTAGTCGCTAGTTACCCTCCTACCGCAGCTAATTATGAGGGAGCCATCAAAGCTCTGAAAGCGAGATTTGGACGAGACAGCATACTTATCGAAGTGTATGTACGTGAGCTACTCAATTTAGTCATAAATAATAGCCGCCCAGGAAAAAAGGTGCCACTCTCCAATCTGTACGACAAAATTATCGCTCAGTTACGGTCTCTCGAGACTCTCAACGTTCCATCTGAGACGTGCGCGGCCATGCTCTATCCACTCGTCGAGTCGTGCCTCCCCGAGGACATCCTGAGAGCATGGCAAAGAAGCCAACCCGAACTGAGCGCAAGCGAGGATGAAACCAGCCTACGGAGATTGGGTGAGTCAGATGCTGAGTCAAAGACGTCCGAGTCTCGTGACCGTTTACTCCGTCTTATGAATTTTCTAAAGCGTGAAGTAGAGAACGAAGAGAGAATAACCTTGGCCATGACGGGTTTTGGATCTCGAGAAAAGACGGAGGGAGCTCAGAAAACTGAAAGGTCAGGGAGAAAAGAGGTTCCCACAGCGGCAGGACTGTACACTGAGGCCAAAGAAATTAAGTGCATTTTCTGCTCGGAGTGCCACTCGCCGAACCAATGCCCTAAAGCGTTGGCCTTGTCGCTCGAAGAAAGAAGAAAAATCGTTTTCGAGAGGGGGTTGTGCTTGAATTGTTTGAGGGAAGGGCATCTTCGGCCACGGTGTAAAGCGAGAATAACCTGCTCGGTTTGCAAGAAAAGGCATCTGAGGGTCATGTGCCCTGGCGTGGCCAAAGAATCATCAGCCAGAGAGTTCGACGGGCCACCCGAAAAGCGTGTCGAGAAATCGCTTTCAGCATTTTGCAGCACCAGCGTTTGTATGCAAACCCTGGTACTTGTGGTCAACAGCAACAAAGGATCGAAAAAGGTTAGAGCTCTCCTTGACTCCGGGTCCCAACGAACCTACGTGAGAAAAGATCTCGAAGACGAACTGGGTCTTGAAGTTGTACGTCGCGAACAGCTGGCCCATGCGTTGTTTGGGGGCCTCGAAACGACGACTCAAAACCATAAAGTGTTCAGGCTCCATGTTTCCGATTTAAATGAAACTTTTTTCTGTAATTTTGAGGCTCTCAGCCAAGACACAATTTGTCACGACGTTTCTCCCGTTCCGGTCGACGCTTTTCGACGCGAACTTTATGACAATGACATAGTCATCCATGACACGTCTTCTGGGCCCATAGATATTTTAATCGGGGCAGACATCTATGGGAAAATACTCACAGGGAAACGGAAAGAACTCAGCAATGGTCTCGTAGCTCTTCACACGTCGCTGGGATGGACCCTGATGGGCAAAGTGTCAACTGACGCTATCAAAGGTACGTCTGTCATGCTAACCCTCAATCTGCTGAATAAGAATGACTCGATAGCGTCCTTGTGGGAGCTCGATACCATCGGCATTGGAGACCCGGCCCAAAAGGTAGCGAAGGAAGAGCGACTTAAAGAAGTACGTTCATTTTTCAACCACTCAATTTCGAGGAACGACGGTCGATATGAGGTGAGACTTCCTTGGAAGTCAGACCACCCAGAACTTCCCGCGAACAATCGCCTCGCCCTAGATCGAACCAGAAAAAAGGCTGACCGTTTGTCGAAAAATAATCAACTTGACGCCTATAACTCTATTTTTGATGAATGGCTCGATGACGACATCATTGAACGCGTCACGGAAGAGGGGGGTAAACATTTTTTGCCTCATCGACCCGTATTTAAGGAGGACAGTACGACGAAAATACGACCTGTCTTTGACGCCTCAGCTCGGTCGCCGAGACATCCCTCTCTAAATGATTGTCTCGAAGAAGGTCAAAACCTAATTGAACTTATCCCGGATGTATTGACAAGGTTTCGACAGAGGTGCATCGGTGTGAGCGCTGATATAAAGAGGGCTTTCTTACAGATTGGCCTGCATCCGTCAGATCGGGATTTTTTATGTTTTTTCAGAGTCGACTCAGCTGATGGTGGTGAAAAGCTGACCGTGTATCGCCATGCTCGCGTTGTTTTTGGTGTTCGCAGCAGTCCGTTCCTCCTGGGTGCGACACTCGATCATCATTTTGAGTTCTGCGCTCACGCCGAAAAAAGCGGCAAGAGTAAGTGGCCCCCCTCCCAGATTTCGCTTTTGCGCCGTTCCTTCTACGTCGATAATTGTTTGGCGAGTGTGAGCTCTGAAGACGAATTGAAGGAATTCATAAGTCTGTCTACGGAGATTTTAGCGGAAGGAAGTTTTGATTTACGTTCGTGGGAGCACACAATAATTGACGACCAGTTCGTACCACAGGTTGACAGCAAAATTCTTGGAATAGTTTGGGACCGCCGAGATGACACTCTGCGTGTGAGTTCAGCTGGACTTCTTGGGTTTTCACCCTCACCAGCGACAAAAAGGAGGTTGCTTTCGGCAGCACAACGGATATTTGATCCTATTGGGATCATATGCCCTGCTCTTCTCACTCCGAAATTGCTTCTACAGCAGGCATGGTCTAAAAAACTCCGTTGGGACGAGAGTCTTGAAACCGATTTGGCCCAAGCTTTCGAAAAATGGCTTACCGAAATTGAAGAAATTTTTGAAATTAGGGTCCCCAGGTGGATCTATGGGTCAGCCAGTGACAAACGCACCATGCACATTTTCGTCGACGCTAGCTCAGCGGCTTACGCGGCAGCGATTTTCATTCGAGTCGAAGGAAAACGTGACGTTCAAGTGAACCTAGTGGCAGCAAAAGCCAGGATAGCACCGCTGCAAAAGGTTACAATACCTCGTATGGAGTTGCTGGCTGCAACTATCGGAGCTCGTTTGGCCGCCGTTACGACAAAAGCGTTGGACGTCACAATCGACGGCATATTTTTTTGGACTGACTCATCGACTGTCTTGGCTTGGCTACGACGTCAGGAAACCTGGAACGTCTTCGTGCGCAACCGAGTCAACGAAATACGACAAATCTCGAATGTAGACGACTGGCGGCATATACCGGGGAAGTATAACCCGGCAGACTTGCCGTCTCGTGGATGCACGCCCTCAGCATTGAAAGCCTCCAGATGGTGGGATGGGCCAGCATGGATGAAAGGACCGATTGAAAATTGGCCTAAGTCGGAAATAGAATTTAATGAGGCCGACATCTGCAAAGAAAAGAAAAAATCTCTCGTGGTCCAGATGACGGTGGGAGTGAGCTCAGATCACAATTGGTACTACCGCTATTTTTCCCGGTTCAATAAAATCCGTCGCCTGGTAGGATGGGTACGACGGTTTGTGCATAATTGCCGAAGGCCTACGGAAAGAATAATGGGTGAACTCACAGCGATCGAGGGAGAGCAGGCCGAAATTTTCATTTGGAAGATGGTTCAAGGAGAAAGTTTTTCGAGCGTCAAAGATGAGCAGTTATCCCATGTGAATCCTTTCGTAGATGAAGAAGGCGTCATTCGTTTAGAGACACGAATCACCGAGAGGGATGAGGCAACAAAGGAATTTGTTCACCCCATAATTTTGCCGAAAAATCACGTCGTCGCTCGTCGGTTCCTCCTCGAGGAACATGAGAAGAACTTACACGTCGGGACCCAGGGATTGTTGTCCCTTTTGAGGAGTCGTTATTGGGTCATGGGAGGACGCCGGACAGTAAAAGCTGTTATCGATCGATGCGTCGTTTGTCGGAGATTCGCTGCCAGAGCGGCCAAGGTCTCGGAGACATCTCTACCGAAGGAGCGTGTCAGAGACGCCAAACCTTTCGAGGTCGTCGGCGTCGACCTGTGCGGACCAATCTATTTACGTGGAGGCCAGAAGGCATGGATTTGCCTGTACACATGCGCCGTGGTACGTGCTATTCATTTAGAGCTAATCGACTCCATTTCCACAGATGCTTTTTTGCTCGCATTTCGACGTTTTATAGCGAGGAGAGGACGGCCCCAAACCGTACTCTGTGACAACGGAACCAACTTCAGGGGCGCATATAACCTGCTCGGTGGTTTGGATTGGGACAAGGTGTCTTGTTTCGGACAGGCGCAGAAGATCACCTGGAGATTCAGCCCCCCCACGGCGCCTTGGTGGGGAGGGATGTGGGAGCGTATGGTGCGGTCTGTCAAGGAATTGCTAAAAAGGACACTCAAGCGAGCGAGCCTGACTGATGACGAGATGAGGACAGTCCTATGTGAATGTGAAGCGGTTATAAATAGTCGACCGCTGACTTACTTGTCCGAAGACGTCAATGATCTTGAAGCGTTAACTCCTTCACGTTTCCTGCTGGAGAGCGCAGAAACTGGTACTCCTGACCTTGACGCTATTGATGCCCAGTCGCTACGTCGGCGACTACGTTACAGACAGGAGCTTCGTTTGAGATTTTGGAAAAGATTCGTCATGGAATACTTGGGCACTCTTCGTCCTGCTCACAAAGTCAAGATGGGACGAGAACTACGTCATGGAGAACTCGTTTTGGTCGGCGATGACGTACAGAAAAGGCTATTATGGCCACTAGCCCGTGTTATGGAAACGTTTCCTGGCAAGGACAGCAGAACTCGTGTCGCGAAGATCAAAACAGCTCGTGGCGAAATGATTCGACCAACTGCACGTCTGTACCCTCTAGAACTCGACGTTTCGTCTCTTTCCGAAACTGACCAGATGGCCTCTATGGCGACCCGTCATAAAAACAGTTCCAACTCTGGTAACGACATCGAGGAGGCAATGGAAGATGATCACCCCACTTCACCTTTACGAACGAGGCGTGGACGCCCCGTAATACCACCCCAGAAGCTGGATCTCTAACTTGAAGATTTTTATACCTTTTGTTTTTAATTGTTTGCGCTATAAGATGTGTAAGTTAAAGTTTTGTTTGATTCCTTTAACTTAGGTGGGAGAATGTTGCGATTCGTAATGAAGCGCGAGAGCCTAACGAGGTTAAAAAGGGAGGTTCTGAACCCTTGGGGTTTTGTTTTTTTTTTTTGTGTTTGGTTTTTTTAGTAACTGTCTTGCTGTTGATTAAGTAGCGTGATTTCTTTTTTAATAAACGGAGATCTGAATCGTTCTTTTTTGACTGTTTTGATTTTCAACAATTAGGCGTTCAACAAGATGTGTGTTAATACGAAAATCAGTGAAAACATGTCCAGACGATTAACCAGATCAATTTTCAGACTTGAAAATTAGTGAACTGCATTGATAACAAAATATGGTAATTTGAATACCAGTGACCTGTAGAGAAAGGGTGAGTTGAAAGAGTGAGTGAACCATTTGTTTTAACGCGAAAATGTACCAGACCAAATTTGAAAAGTACAGTACGTTTTGCACAAGAAACTTCCGCACCACTTTTTTCCTTCCCTTCGCCATTTGGTTGAAACAGAAGCAGGAAAGTAAAAGCTGACGGAAAATTGACCGAAGCTTGGAAGCTGGAAAAACTGAAAAATGTTTGGTGCAATCTCTTTCTGACCCGCCTCCTTCCACAGTGCGAAAATTCTCCGAATATTTCACGTAGGGTGTTGGCACTGCACGAGCTGGAGTTTGCATTTCAGGACCATTTTGTTCTTACTTTGAAGACCACAGAAAACCCCACTTCAAGCTCTCATGAGCTGTTTTCCTCGATCGCATAGCGTAGTGGAAGCCGAGTGAACAATATGCAATTTGTATAGTACCTAACGTTTTCTATGGCAAACTGATTTCATCGAAATCCGGGATGCGTTAAAAAAAATAGTAGGGAGGGATTGTAAACGCATGCATCTGAAAAACGTCTAGCAAAATTGAGCACCTTCGTTTCAAGAACTTATTCGACAAAATTTTCGATGGATAGTTTAGCGAAAATATAAAGCATGCTATTTCACGTAACTTTCAACCTCTTTTGAGAAGGCTTATTCCTTGAGAAGGATGATTTGTGCTGTTTGATGCGACCGTTCCACAATGAAAAAAGTGTCTTATTTCAATTACAGTTATACCTAAAAAGAAGAGGTTGTGCCAAAAAATGATGAATAAATTCGGTTCCAATAGATGCCTCAATAGTGGTTGGGATTCTCACAATTTACTCGCTTGTTGTTTTCGGAAGGAAATAGTTTCACAACCTGGACCTGTGGGGGAATGCCTCTCTTTTCAATTGAAATATGGCATGTAGGTACCTATTACAGTACTTTATACAAGTATAAACCCCGCTTAACTGTTTCTTGTGTAAAATTTTGGGCTCTTCAAATTAGGTACAGTACATTTTTTGATAACCCCAATAGTTACAGAATTATTCCAGAAAAACAACAACACACCAGCTATTCCCAAACCCGAGGCAGAATCGTTGGGAGTTTTTTATGCTGTGTTGGGGAAAAGGTATCAAACAATTTGCACCAAAAATTGTCATGCTCTTTTGAGTGTCTGGGCTTAGTCAATTTTTCACCTAATTGTACTGTACTAAAAAATAGCAAACAAGAAAAGCACGATAAAAAGTGCTGAAATTTGAGGTTATTTGTGTATCGTAGAATATTTTTTGATACGACGTTTACCATGGGGGGCCGGAAATTGGATTTTCAGATTCAGATTACCTGAAAACGTGGGAAACTAATGTGAACTATTTCAATTTCGGCTTTGATCGCGCGTCACATAGAAAAAATAACAGAAATCGGGGGTTTTTGTAGATTCTCCTATCTTTAGACTGTAGCGTCTCTTTTAGGAGGTCGGGGAGTTGAAATTCAGATTCAGGACGGCGTGGTGAAAAACCATAACACTGAATTTTAAAAGGCAACCAAATTTCGGCATGTTGCCAGGGTTGTATCGTTGGGCAAAGTTGAAATTCGGATTCAGCACACCTGAAAACATTAAAATCAGTCATCAAACTTAGTCCCGAAGTTTTTTCCTCCCAGACTGCCCTCTTCCTGGACTATTATTTTAGTTCGAGAGATGGCGACAGTCCTACTTAACCGGAAGAACATAGTCACGAAAGGTGTGCAAAATGATGGCATATGACCCCCCTTTTACGAGCGGGAGTCGGCCGTGCTGTATCTAGTGTTGAACCAATACCAATAAAGTATCGATACTTTACTCATTTGAAGTATCGAATAGTACTAAGTATCGGAAGAAAAGTATCGATACTCATATAACATGTTTATGCCCAGATAGCACAAAAACGTTCTTTGAACGTTTTCCGAACGTTCACTTCGATCGTTCAAACGTTCGGTATAGTGACGAAACGAACGTTCGGAGGTAGGTTAGGAGTTCGCGCGAAGCGAACCATGTTTCGTTAGTATTCGACGTTCAGTGAACGTTCATCACCTAACGTTCGCTTATCGTTGCGATAGAACGTTCGTCTAACGTTATGACGAAACGTTCGGAAGTAGGTTAGGAGTTCGCGCGAAGCGAACCATGTTATCGTTAGTATTCGACGTTCAGTGAACGTTCGTGGATGGGGGTAATCTAACAATATTAGGTCGGTTCCAGCAAGGCGTTTGGAACATGTTTGGAGCAGAGTTGCCACGGGATCAGTTAATAAAATTCAGATAGATTACATTTTATTGGATGGCCCTATGGCAACTCTGCTCCGAAGATGTTTCAAACACCTTGCTGGAACAGACCTAGTGAATAGTAGCACAAAATTAGGCTGATCTTGATATAGCTGTAAAACATTTATTGTTGAATTCACAGAAGAAAAGAAATCTGAAACGTCTCATATCTAAATCAGCAATGATGATCATTTTGTTGTCACTTCTCTTCAAAGTAGCCTATGAAATTAGAACCACCGATTTTAAAAAACAAAAACAAATAACATTTGATATTTTTAGTAAGATCGCTTAAACTACGAGGGTTAGTGGGTAATGCATGCAAAGTTGTAGCCGTAGGAGCCTACGTTGTCAGTCTTCCCACGCTGATGTGCGTGAAAAACGAACCGGTTTCGGCTGCTCGTCATCTTCAGCATATAGAAGTACAACAGAAAACTGTCAGCCTCTGCGAACACACAAATAATGTTTCACGATTATAACTCAAATAAGAGCAGGATAGGGATGCGCTCGGTCGCGAAACGGGACTTGAAAATAGTTTTCGGGACGGGACGCGGGACAAAACCTCAATTTCCCGCGCAGGACGGGTCTTCCCGCGCGGTCGTCCCGCGGGAAATCTTTTTGTTTTTTACTAAAAAGTGAAACGATTGAGAAAAACCAAATGAATCGTTTGCCTTCTTTGAATCACTGTAACAGAAAATTCATTTCTTTTGCCCCAAAAGTTCCTTTTTGAACACATCGAATACCTCTTATCAGTGACGGACCCAGCATGTTTTTTAAGGGGAGAGGGGCGAAGCAAACATTTTAGTGAAATTTTAAAACATGCCCCCTTATTCTGTAACTCTTTAGGCCCTGTCACACTGAACGCGAACTGCCGCACGGACTGGTCCGCACGCCGAAAAACTATGACAACAGGGTACGCCTCGCCCCCGCATAGTTTGCATAGTTTAGTAGTTATAGTGAAGCAGTGAGGGATAATTATTAATACCTAGTCAATGGGGAACTTGCACATTTTTCAAAAGTTGGTGTTGCTTAAAGAGGGCTCTTCCACAAGTCTATTGCTCACATTAAACTTTGAAATAAGTCAAGGATGTTTTTTAAGGGAATTTTTAAAAATTGTGAGTGGGGGTTCGATTACGTAAAAACTTACTTATTGAAATGGATGATGCGGGGAAGAGAGGGTTAGACGAGTTTAATGGGGGGACATTTTTCATGTTATTTGTAAACAAACAATTTTAGAGTTCCCTCAAATGCTTCACAAGTAAGTATTTACGTCATTTCCCCTCGCACCATCCATCCTCTTCTGAAGAACTTTGAACCTTTTTTAAAAATCTTAAAACGCACCAATCGGGTTGCAACTTCCGTTGTTATCCTTCAGTTCACGGGTCAAATCACCGATATGCTTTTCTACCCAATCTGAGATTCATGCAAGTTCCCCATTGGGAATATTCATAACAGGGATCCAGCGGAGGGGCGTCTGTTGGGGCGGAATTCCAAGGTAGGGGGGGATCTTTGAATAATTTGGATTTTGGTCCTCATCTTACTGGACGAAGAAAAATCCATTTCAATCATCCGCATCATCAATTATCCGATCATTTCATTTTAAATTTGTATATTTCTTCCTATATCCCAACGAAACAGTTGTCCCGCGGTACGTGCGGGACGTCCCGCGCGAGACGGGACGGAACTTTTTCGTTTCCCGTCCCGCGCGCACCCCTAGAGCAGGATAAAATGGCTGTGATGGCAGAGGTGACTGGGGCCGCAAAATGTTGTCGAATTTGCTTTGATTTGAGAGACGATCTGTGGTCACAACAAAAATTGTTGGAAAAATTAACCAGAAGAGTTTCGAGCTGATTCAATTTCTATTGAAATACAGTTATCATTAGGTACGCTTTGGGGACAAAATCTATTTTATTCGATATCTTCAAATATTTGTGCTGGGTACCCCAGAAATGAGAATTTTCGAGGGGCATGAACGTGAATGAGCGGCGTGGTTGGGAGGGGGGTGAATGTTACGGCTCTGGTACTCGATCAATAATACTGACAATATCGAATGACAAACATGGAAATGTGAAATACAACGAAAAGTGTCAAACTGTGTGAACTTTAGTTGTAATATTTAGTAAGTATATAAGATAAATATTATTGATCGTGCACAATGGCCTTTCATATTGCAGTAAACCCAACCGTTTAGAGATCATCAGAAATCGTTGACAAAAGTGATACTGAAATAAAGGCGTACAGCTTTAACTAGAATCATGACTGAGATGTCGGTTTGGACACAATTTTTGCTAATACCGATGAAATTTTGTTTTCCATTCACATAAAATTCTGTTCCAGAGCAATTCCTTTCCACCCATCTTCTCCAGTAACATGTGTTTTAATTCAAGGAGGACGAGTAGAAATGATCTGCTCCAGAGCAGAATTTTATGTAAAATGGAAAGCACTATTAAAAAAACATCAAAAGCTCCAAACACTATGAACTTACCCATCACAGCTTTGCGAACACGGGCCACTTAAAAAACGCGCCTGCTTTTCGGGCCTTGACGTCGGACATCATCATCTGAACAGCTATTTTAGGGGTACTGGCCATATTTTTTCCTGCCCTCGTCTTCTGAAAAAAGTTGTACATTATTGAAACGGTAATTCCATCGAATAACGCGTGAAAATACATACAAAAATTATAAGTACTCACTTGTTATTTTGCGCTCTCCTCGACAGCCAGAGAGGGTTCAAAGGCCTCGAACCAGACCCCCGGCAGAGGCGAAGTTCTGGTCATTTCGGCTTTCATCGACGGAAACATTCAAACAAAAACCACATAAGTAAAGCCATAGTAAAGCTTTCAACGCCAAAAATTACGAGTTTCTCTTCATCTTTTTTAGAAGCTGTTTGGGCCAAACTGATCTATTCATTCGCAGGGCATTGTCTATGGCACATTAAAAAAGAGAGAACAACAGCAAAAGGCACAAATGAGGCCCACAGCTACAGGCTAGCCGTGTATCCCAGATCGCACGGAACGTTTGCCGGACGATCAGAACGTTAGGGAATCTGACGTTCCAAACGTTCATTTCTAACCTAACTTGAATAATTCTCTTTTCGTCAGATTGGAACGTTAGAAAGCTGAACGCTCCGAACGAAGTGGAATAATGAGGAATTTGCATGTGTCCTCGCTTTTTCCTTTTATTCACCGCACCACTGCCCTCCCGACCGTCGCCGATTTTTTAAACGATTTGACCGGCTATTATGATGAGGTGTAGGGGGGGGGGATAAAATCCCCCCTCCACCATGGAACGGTGATGGAGTGATGGGAACGGTTTAACGATTAGCTATATAGTTAGCTAATTATCCCAATCCATCTTAATAAATGAATGTACCTGATTCATTTTACACAACAACAATAAATTTAATTTCACTTAGGAAGAACAAAATCGTATTCGAAGAACTCATGACGTTTTACGTCCGTTGGATCTTTCTTGATAACGTGGTGGTTGTTTTCCGTTGTTATCGTATCCAGATCCACGTGCAGACCAATGTTATCGGATTTCAAATTTCGACTCTTTTTCTCGTGCTTTATAGTTGCATATTGTAGTTCGTATGTGAACTACAATGTCACTGGCTCACTCGTCAATATCTACTCACTCTCACAATCAGTGTCGTTACCTGAAAGACAAGTTTCTACTTTACTGACGGGCAGACTGCTAAACTGATGAAACTCGTGGTAGGAAATCACGCTCATATTTCGAAGTTAGTGCCGAAAGAGCTCATGCCATCTCACTGTCTTTGGCTATCAGCATTTATTGAGGTATTTTTCAGCTGTTATAAGTTGTTTTAACGACGTGGTTCAAGAGCATGTCAAATTAACTTTTTGTGTATTGCTCTGCTGCAATATGCCATTGTATAAAAAGTATCGATATGTACTCCAAGTACATATGTACCAAAAGTACTTGGTATTGATTCAAAAGTATCGATACTTTAGTGGTATCGATTCAACTCGCTTGTAAGAAAACCCCTCCACCACCACTGAACAAAAGCACTACCATCTCTAATTATTTTTCGAGTCGTCAATCACTACTCCCTTATACAAATAAAGACTCATCATTTCAATCGAAACACAATGACTACTTAAGCTCCCAACTGCAACTTTTGAAATAGGATTGCCTACCAGTTTTAAAAAATATCCGGTCACTACCGGGGACCATACATTTTCTTTCGACCTGCAAACAAATAGCAAACATGCAACGAAAAATGCATAGCGTGCACCGAAGGCCCGTTCACAAGCTCCGTGCAATGAGCCTGTGGAGTCCATGTAACCTATCAAAATGCTTCATTTTTCGAGGGAATCAGTTTGTTTGGTTGCATAGACTCCACACAACACAAACATAGAGCTTTGTGAACGGGCCTTTATGACTCTCTTACTTAACCGATACTTTTACGATACCGAATGAATGCACCCGATACCGAATATCTACTTATTTGAATCACCCATTCAGAAGTATAAGTACCGATTTGAAACGATACCGAATCAATACCCATTCGATACCGAGTATTTACTCGTTTGAATCAATACCCATTCGATACGGAGTAAAGTACTCATTTCAAACGGTACGTTTCGGATGCCGGGAATTTACTTGTTTAAATTAATTAAAAAATAAGAAATACTCGGTATTGATTAAAAAGTATCGAATCGTACTCAGTATCGAATGATAAGTATGGATTCCTGAAGTACTCATTTCCCAACTGTATCGAATCAAAGTATCTAAATAGTACATAGTATCAAAAAAGTACCGATACCAAAACTACTGAGTATCGATACTTTACTCTATTTACTAGTATCGAATTAACACTAGCTGTACCTGGGGCCTAACGAATTTATAGTTAATTAAAGTCCTTAATGGGACACGAATTTAACCGAGAACATAGTCCTGAAACTGGTTTCCTTCGAAAGGTGTTACGGAGCTGATTACGAATATGATCGTCTTCCGGCGTCTGCCCGCGGCATTTGCCCTCTGTGGCTCGTCAAACTCACGAAATTTGGGAAATTTAAATTAGCCGGACAAACGATGTCCAGAAAATGGTCTTATGCAACAGGTGTAAATTGTAATCATCCCCATAAAACCTATCGAATAAGACCAATTTCAGGAATATGTTCTACCGGTTGATGTCCCAAATCAAGGACTTTAATTAGCTATTAATAAGTATATGTATAATAAAATCCTTAGGCCCCAGATACGACATGACAGACTCCCGAACTCGTAAATAGGTGATCAAAGCTATCATTATGCACAGCTTAAAACACGCGAACTACAATTTGAGACATGGCAAATTCGCTACAATTTGAGACATGGCCCAGCTCTACACGTCAGATAGTAGCCAGAATACAGCTCTTCAAAATTGGTAATTTGTTGTTTTTCAAAGAAGTTTAAAGTTTATAAAAAGTTGAAAAGCTCCCTTTAAAACTTCGTTAGGCGCTGTTAGCGTACGATTTGTGATAGAACATTGCTCAGTGGTAGGTTTCACACAAAACAAAGCTAAACATTTCATCATTTTGGCAAAACAAATTACCAATTTTGAAGCGCTGTATCTTGCCTACTGTCTAATCCACAGAGCTGCATCAGGTCTCAAATTTTAGCAAATTCAATATACTTGAAAAACGTATGTTGAGTAGCGTTTTTTGGTCAAAAAAGTGAAATTCTTTTGCTTTGTTCTGAGTGAAACCAAACACTGATCGTGAGACATTTTTATATGCCCATTTGAGAACCAGAGCCTGAAGAATAGTAGAGTTATGATTACGGATAAAAACGCTGCAAATTTTACACATGGGTTTATTATTCATGAATGTAGCCAAATCCGGCTTGAAATTACATGAAAATCGACACCCCACACCCCTATTATTTCAAAACCTTTGAAAACCCCCATTTTGAACCCGCTTTTGGCCCATAAATATCCAGGGAATTATTTTATCAAACGGATCAGCTGTTAGGACCAACTAGATCCCAAGTGGATTTTATGTGTGAAAGAACGAGTTTTTTCGAGCAATCCTAGGGGAAGATATGGTCCGGACGGAGTACGGCGGACGGACATTGCAGAAATCGAATCTAGACATATTGAAACGTTCACAGGAAAAGTTTGAGGGTGGGTTGTAAAAATTTTGTTCTGACCGAAAACATAGGTGTATTATTCATAATGAATAATAAACCAAAATTTTCAACGGCTGTATCTTAAAAAAGTCAACTACGTTCAGAATGAATGATAAACCAAAATATGATAATTTCCTTGTAACTCGCCCAAAGCCACACACGATCAAACATCCTTGACAAGCAGGTTTGATCGTGTGTGGGGTCATGTTTGAAGGTTTGACATCACATTGGGCGGTTTTCAGTCACTGCCAGAAAATTTGCTCGCAAACATGAGGTTTGGCAAACAGATTTGATCGTGTTTGTGTGTTTCAATCCTTCAAACCATCGAGAAAAATGGGTATTGGGACACTGCTGAAGCTTGGGTGCGCGTTTGAAGTTGAGGCTTGACGGCAAGTTTGACCGTGTGGGTGTGGCGTCAAACGTCAAACATGCTTGACAAGCGCAACTAATAAAACCATGATTGATGACCGTGTGTGGCCCCCTTAATGATATAACGTGATTTTCAGATCGATAAAAAATAGCGAGCGAGAGCGGACTTTTCGAAAAAATAAAATAAAAATAGTCGGTCCTAGATTTTTCACCGAGGAATCCCGGGAAACCGTCAAAATTCCGATCCGATCACTCCTCAGGCCCCTACATTTGTGCAAAGGTCAATTTAGGCCAATCTTCATATTCAACTGCGGCTGCTGGGCTCAAATTCGACTTTAAAAAATAAAATAAAAATAGTCGGTCCTAGATTTTTCACCGAGGAATCCCGGGAAACCGTCAAAATTCCGATCCGATCACTCCTCAGGCCCCTACATTTGTGCAAAGGTCAATTTAGGCCAATCTTCATATTCAACTGCGGCTGCTGGGCTCAAATTCGACTTTAAAAAATAAAATAAAAATAGTCGGTCCTAGATTTTTCACCGAGGAATCCCGGGAAACCGTCAAAATTCCGATCCGATCACTCCTCAGGCCCCTACATTTGTGCAAAGGTCAATTTAGGCCAATCTTCATATTCAACTGCGGCTGCTGGGCTCAAATTCGACTTTAAAAAATAAAATAAAAATAGTCGGTCCTAGATTTTTCACCGAGGAATCCCGGGAAACCGTCAAAATTCCGATCCGATCACTCCTCAGGCCCCTACATTTGTGCAAAGGTCAATTTAGGCCAATCTTCATATTCAACTGCGGCTGCTGGGCTCAAATTCGACTTTAAAAAATAAAATAAAAATAGTCGGTCCTAGATTTTTCACCGAGGAATCCCGGGAAACCGTCAAAATTCCGATCCGATCACTCCTCAGGCCCCTACATTTGTGCAAAGGTCAATTTAGGCCAATCTTCATATTCAACTGCGGCTGCTGGGCTCAAATTCGACTTTAAAAAATAAAATAAAAATAGTCGGTCCTAGATTTTTCACCGAGGAATCCCGGGAAACCGTCAAAATTCCGATCCGATCACTCCTCAGGCCCCTACATTTGTGCAAAGGTCAATTTAGGCCAATCTTCATATTCAACTGCGGCTGCTGGGCTCAAATTCGACTTTAAAAAATAAAATAAAAATAGTCGGTCCTAGATTTTTCACCGAGGAATCCCGGGAAACCGTCAAAATTCCGATCCGATCACTCCTCAGGCCCCTACATTTGTGCAAAGGTCAATTTAGGCCAATCTTCATATTCAACTGCGGCTGCTGGGCTCAAATTCGACTTTAAAAAATAAAATAAAAATAGTCGGTCCTAGATTTTTCACCGAGGAATCCCGGGAAACCGTCAAAATTCCGATCCGATCACTCCTCAGGCCCCTACATTTGTGCAAAGGTCAATTTAGGCCAATCTTCATATTCAACTGCGGCTGCTGGGCTCAAATTCGACTTTAAAAAATAAAATAAAAATAGTCGGTCCTAGATTTTTCACCGAGGAATCCCGGGAAACCGTCAAAATTCCGATCCGATCACTCCTCAGGCCCCTACATTTGTGCAAAGGTCAATTTAGGCCAATCTTCATATTCAACTGCGGCTGCTGGGCTCAAATTCGACTTTAAAAAATAAAATAAAAATAGTCGGTCCTAGATTTTTCACCGAGGAATCCCGGGAAACCGTCAAAATTCCGATCCGATCACTCCTCAGGCCCCTACATTTGTGCAAAGGTCAATTTAGGCCAATCTTCATATTCAACTGCGGCTGCTGGGCTCAAATTCGACTTTAAAAAATAAAATAAAAATAGTCGGTCCTAGATTTTTCACCGAGGAATCCCGGGAAACCGTCAAAATTCCGATCCGATCACTCCTCAGGCCCCTACATTTGTGCAAAGGTCAATTTAGGCCAATCTTCATATTCAACTGCGGCTGCTGGGCTCAAATTCGACTTTAAAAAATAAAATAAAAATAGTCGGTCCTAGATTTTTCACCGAGGAATCCCGGGAAACCGTCAAAATTCCGATCCGATCACTCCTCAGGCCCCTACATTTGTGCAAAGGTCAATTTAGGCCAATCTTCATATTCAACTGCGGCTGCTGGGCTCAAATTCGACTTTAAAAAATAAAATAAAAATAGTCGGTCCTAGATTTTTCACCGAGGAATCCCGGGAAACCGTCAAAATTCCGATCCGATCACTCCTCAGGCCCCTACATTTGTGCAAAGGTCAATTTAGGCCAATCTTCATATTCAACTGCGGCTGCTGGGCTCAAATTCGACTTTAAAAAATAAAATAAAAATAGTCGGTCCTAGATTTTTCACCGAGGAATCCCGGGAAACCGTCAAAATTCCGATCCGATCACTCCTCAGGCCCCTACATTTGTGCAAAGGTCAATTTAGGCCAATCTTCATATTCAACTGCGGCTGCTGGGCTCAAATTCGACTTTAAAAAATAAAATAAAAATAGTCGGTCCTAGATTTTTCACCGAGGAATCCCGGGAAACCGTCAAAATTCCGATCCGATCACTCCTCAGGCCCCTACATTTGTGCAAAGGTCAATTTAGGCCAATCTTCATATTCAACTGCGGCTGCTGGGCTCAAATTCGACTTTAAAAAATAAAATAAAAATAGTCGGTCCTAGATTTTTCACCGAGGAATCCCGGGAAACCGTCAAAATTCCGATCCGATCACTCCTCAGGCCCCTACATTTGTGCAAAGGTCAATTTAGGCCAATCTTCATATTCAACTGCGGCTGCTGGGCTCAAATTCGACTTTAAAAAATAAAATAAAAATAGTCGGTCCTAGATTTTTCACCGAGGAATCCGGGAAACACGATAGATGCAGGTCCTCCAGTGTGTGGTGTCCTTTTTAAAGATTTCTGGCGCGAGGAGTTGACCGATTGAACGTGTTTTGTTTTCGCTCTTGCTTTTTTGTTGTTTTAACCGGGTTTTTCCGAACTATTCGCTCTGATTTTTTGCATGGTACAGTGTTGGTGATTTCTTACAGCTTTGTTCGCGAGGAGTTCTTCATTTTCGCTTGTTATGGCGAAGTTTATCTCTTCTGTCTTTGCTTATATGGGACGAACTTTCTCTCTTCGTGTTTTTATTCTGCTTGGTGCCTTGTGCCTCTGGCGCCGAGAATTTCTGATTTAAATTGTGCGACCTACTCGAGTTAACGATGTCGCTGAGCCTGCTGTAAGTAATTAGTTACTTTATGTGAACTACAATGTCACTGGCTCACTCGTCAATATCTACTCACTCTCACAATCAGTGTCGTTACCTGAAAGACAAGTTTCTACTTTACTGACGGGCAGACTGCTAAACTGATGAAACTCGTGGTAGGAAATCACGCTCATATTTCGAAGTTAGTGCCGAAAGAGCTCATGCCATCTCACTGTCTTTGGCTATCAGCATTTATTGAGGTATTTTTCAGCTGTTATAAGTTGTTTTAACGACGTGGTTCAAGAGCATGTCAAATTAACTTTTTGTGTATTGCTCTGCTGCAATATGCCATTGTATAAAAAGTATCGATATGTACTCCAAGTACATATGTACCAAAAGTACTTGGTATTGATTCAAAAGTATCGATACTTTAGTGGTATCGATTCAACTCGCTTGTAAGAAAACCCCTCCACCACCACTGAACAAAAGCACTACCATCTCTAATTATTTTTCGAGTCGTCAATCACTACTCCCTTATACAAATAAAGACTCATCATTTCAATCGAAACACAATGACTACTTAAGCTCCCAACTGCAACTTTTGAAATAGGATTGCCTACCAGTTTTAAAAAATATCCGGTCACTACCGGGGACCATACATTTTCTTTCGACCTGCAAACAAATAGCAAACATGCAACGAAAAATGCATAGTGTGCACCGAAGGCCCGTTCACAAGCTCCGTGCAATGAGCCTGTGGAGTCCATGTAACCTATCAAAATGCTTCATTTTTCGAGGGAATCAGTTTGTTTGGTTGCATAGACTCCACACAACACAAACATAGAGCTTTGTGAACGGGCCTTTATGACTCTCTTACTTAACCGATACTTTTACGATACCGAATGAATGCACCCGATACCGAATATCTACTTATTTGAATCACCCATTCAGAAGTATAAGTACCGATTTGAAACGATACCGAATCAATACCCATTCGATACCGAGTATTTACTCGTTTGAATCAATACCCATTCGATACGGAGTAAAGTACTCATTTCAAACGGTACGTTTCGGATGCCGGGAATTTACTTGTTTAAATTAATTAAAAAATAAGAAATACTCGGTATTGATTAAAAAGTATCGAATCGTACTCAGTATCGAATGATAAGTATGGATTCCTGAAGTACTCATTTCCCAACTGTATCGAATCAAAGTATCTAAATAGTACATAGTATCGAAAAAAGTACCGATACCAAAACTACTGAGTATCGATACTTTACTCTATTTACTAGTATCGAATTAACACTAGCTGTACCTGGGGCCTAAGGATTTTATAGTTAATTAAAGTCCTTAATGGGACACGAATTTAACCGAGAACATAGTCCTGAAACTGGTTTCCTTCGAAAGGTGTTACGGAGCTGATTACGAATATGATCGTCTTCCGGCGTCTGCCCGCGGCATTTGCCCTCTGTGGCTCGTCAAACTCACGAAATTTGGGAAATTTAAATTAGCCGGAAAAACGATGTCCAGAAAATGGTCTTATGCAACAGGTGTAAATTGTAATCATCCCCATAAAACCTATCGAATAAGACCAATTTCAGGAATATGTTCTACCGGTTGATGTCCCAAATCAAGGACTTTAATTAGCTATTAATAAGTATATGTATAATAAAATCCTTAGGCCCCAGATACAACATGGCAGACTCCCGAACTCGTAAATAGGTGATCAAAGCTATCATTATGCACAGCTTAAAACACGCGAACTACAATTTGAGACATGGCAAATTCGCTACAATTTGAGACATGGCCCAGCTCTACAGGGCAGATAGTAGCCAGAATACAGCTCTTCAAAATTGGTAATTTGTTGTTTTTCAAAGAAGTTTAAAGTTTATAAAAAGTTGAAAAGCTCCCTTTAAAACTTCGTTAGGCGCTGTTAGCGTACGATTTGTGATAGAACATTGCTCAGTGGTAGGTTTCACACAAAACAAAGCTAAACATTTCATCATTTTGGCAAAACAAATTACCAATTTTGAAGCGCTGTATCTTGCCTACTGTCTAATCCACAGAGCTGCATCAGGTCTCAAATTTTAGCAAATTCAATATACTTGAAAAACGTATGTTGAGTAGCGTTTTTTGGTCAAAAAAGTGAAATTCTTTTGCTTTGTTCTGAGTGAAACCAAACACTGATCGTGAGACATTTTTATATGCCCATTTGAGAACCAGAGCCTGAAGAATAGTAGAGTTATGATTACGGATAAAAACGCTGCAAATTTTACACATGGGTTTATTATTCATGAATGTAGCCAAATCCGGCTTGAAATTACATGAAAATCGACACCCCACACCCCTATTATTTCAAAACCTTTGAAAACCCCCATTTTGAACCCGCTTTTGGCCCATAAATATCCAGGGAATTATTTTATCAAACGGATCAGCTGTTAGGACCAACTAGATCCCAAGTGGATTTTATGTGTGAAAGAACGAGTTTTTTCGAGCAATCCTAGGGGAAGATATGGTCCGGACGGAGTACGGCGGACGGACATTGCAGAAATCGAATCTAGACATATTGAAACGTACACAGAAAAGTTTGAGGGTGGGTTGTAAAAATTTTGTTCTGACCGAAAACATAGGTGTATTATTCATAATGAATAATAAACCAAAATTTTCAACGGCTGTATCTTAAAAAAGTCAACTACGTTCAGAATGAATGATAAACCAAAATATGATAATTTCCTTGTAACTCGCCCAAAGCCACACACGATCAAACATCCTTGACAAGCAGGTTTGATCGTGTGTGGGGTCATGTTTGAAGGTTTGACATCACATTGGGCGGTTTTCAGTCACTGCCAGAAAATTTGCTCGCAAACATGAGGTTTGGCAAACAGATTTGATCGTGTGTGTGTGTTTCAATCCAACAAACCTTCAAACCATCGAGAAAAATGGGTATTGGGACACTGCTGAAGCTTGGGTGCGCGTTTGAAGTTGAGGCTTGACGGCAAGTTTGACCGTGTGGGTGTGGCGTCAAACGTCAAACATGCTTGACAAGCGCAACTAATAAAACCATGATTGATGACCGTGTGTGGCCCCCTTAATGATATAACGTGATTTTCAGATCGATAAAAAATAGCGAGCGAGAGCGGACTTTTCGAAAAAATAAAATAATTCCTAAAACTTTTGAACCTCGTTATGAAACGGCCTTCCTCAGTACACTACTGATTTAGATCTGATGGCTCGTGCCAGTGGTCACAATGCGCGGAATTTCTTTACCTGCACCACGTATAGTAAGTCAAAAGGATTAGAAAACAACGATTAAAAAAAACCCTAGTTCACTCAAGGACATTTTTTGGAAGATAATTCGCCCAGGGGGACACTACAGAATGGTGTATCGGCCACCCTCTTGTCTTGAGTGAGCGGGTGATCCCTCCCGCTTCAAACTGCAAGAGTCCTCTCTCTCACTCTTAGCTCTTGAGGCGGCTTATCTCTCTGAAGTCGTACTTTTCTCTTTCGGGCGATGTTTACGGAGGAAAATCAAAAAACCAAAATTATTTGGTTCCCGAATATTCTGCTCCTTCTTGGTATAAGGCAGTTTTGTCCAAAAAAATATTTCAAAAAAATTTAAATTCCAAATTTCACATTTACACTCAATTTAAAAATCACAGACCTAATTTCCGAATTTTCTATGCTTTCAACTAGTAAGAATCCGTCGAAAAAACTAAAATCGGTCAATTTTTCAAGCCGTGAGAGGCGCCGCAAATATTACTGTATTCTGTCTCCCTCGCACACTTGTCGTCCACTTTAGCCTTAAGAAAAACGCTCATTTCCAGCTCAGACTGGGAACAATGTTAATTCTCAGCTAAAATATACACAAAATTGCTAATTTCCTGCTGAAGTGGAGAAAACTCAACTTTGAGGCCTCTTGGAGATTTCCGCCCCGGGCCACGATAGATGCAGGTCCTCCAGTGTGTGGTGTCCTTTTTAAAGATTTCTGGCGCGAGGAGTTGACCGATTGAACGTGTTTTGTTTTCGCTCTTGCTTTTTTGTTGTTTTAACCGGGGTTTTCCGAACTATTCGCTCTGATTTTTTGCATGGTACAGTGTTGGTGATTTCTTACAGCTTTGTTCGCGAGGAGTTCTTCATTTTCGCTTGTTATGGCGAAGTTTATCTCTTCTGTCTTTGCTTATATGGGACGAACTTTCTCTCTTCGTGTTTTTATTCTGCTTGGTGCCTTGTGCCTCTGGCGCCGAGAATTTCTGATTTAAATTGTGCGACCTACTCGAGTTAACGATGTCGCTGAGCCTGCTGTAAGTAATTAGTTACTTTATGTTAACTTCTTGCCCACCTTTGATTCTTCACTTTATATTTTATTTTCCCATTCCGCTCCTTATACACTGCTGTGGAAGAAGTTATTGGGAGAGATACTATTTCCCGCAACACCCATCGTTTGTAATCGCTTCCGTGGGATCCCCTTTACATCGACGTCTGCAGAGTATTTTCCTAGATTTTGCCCTTGTTCTGCTACCATGTCGCAGGTGGGGAAGTTGTGTTCCAAGTGCAACGTCACGCTGGTTCACAACGCATTTCGATTATCTTGTGTCAAGTGCTTTGGCATTTTTCACATTAAAATGCGTCGGGATCACGAAGGAGGACTTAAACTTTTTGAAGCTCGAAAAAAAAGGAACTCAGCTATATTTGCCCAGACTGCAGCTCACGTACGAGAAAAGAGAGGTGTCAGGGCACCCCTGTGCGTTCTTCGGGCGCTCTCAGAGCTTCTCCTAACGACGGCACGGCGCGTCCCTATGGTGACATCGCCTCCGGTGGAGTCAAGTGGTTCGTCGGACTCTTCGGGTTCCTTCCAGAGACTGGACGAAATGATGGGAATTCTTCTGCAGGTCCAGAGTGATTTTGCGTGTTTAAAGGAAGAGTTATCCAACTTTTCAAAATACGTTAATTAGAAACACAAGGATCTCATTCAGTCTTTGAAAATGTGCCACGAATCCATTAAGGACCTGGGAGCAAAGGTCTCGGCACTGGAGTCCAAAGTCAGCACCATAGAGGACGAACACAATGGCATTACTTCTAGAAGCGTTGCTTTAGAAAAAAGAGTCGCAGATTTGGAGGCTCGATTAAATCTCTGGAAACAGGAGCAACGTGGCCTTATGTTGGAGATTTCAGGTGTGCCCTCGTCTCCGTCTGTGAGAATCTGTGCGAGATTCTCTCTGCTACATCGCTGGCCTTGGGAGTCAAGTTGGATCCAGAGAACGTCGACAGGGCGGTCCGTGTTCTAATTTCTCGAGGCAGACGAGCGTCAAGTGCGGGTGACCCCGCAAGACCACCGGTTATCCTGGTCCACTTTAGAAATGGACGGAAAAGGGAAGAGCTTATCAAGCAGAGAAGAGTGAAGCGCTCTCTCTCCCTGTGTATGACGTCGGTTTCAAGGAAGGTCCTGACTCTTCAGTTTTTTCTGAACGAAAGTTTAACCGGCCAAAATAGATGGATCAAAGGCCAGAGAATTTAAGAGGAGTGGAAGGGTACAATACGTGTGGGTGGCTAGCGGCGGCATCCTCGAACGTGAAAAGGAAGGCCTTCCTGCCTCCGCATCCGACCAGAGGACCTCGATCGGTGGTTGAAGTAGCAATCAACCTTCCAGTTTTCATCGGCTCTGACTCGCTCGCACTGGACTGGCTCTTGATCTTTGGCGTTGGGGAATCGACCACAACGTTTCCTGTTGAATCTGTCGTGTCTTTTTGCTTGCGCGCTGAGTGTAGATGTTCTTTGACTGTAGTAGTCTTCTGGCTGGGTGCGTGAAGTGTACCGAGGGACAAATGGTCACTCGTATTGTGATGCACTTTCACTTAAGCCTGCTACCAGTCCCTGCTGTCGGGCGCCAGTTATGTTTCGCGTTGTGGAAAAGTCCTTTTTAAAAAGAACTAATTTTATTTATACACACGAAACTTTATTTTAATACTTTACAAACTCGCGACTTAGTGCTAAATGAAGTGACACTGACAAAGATTCTGGTACGACTGACTCTAACAATATCTCTTATAGGGGTTTTATATACCCTTATTGTGTTATGACTACTGTATTTCTAGGAATATAATCTTATTTTGATTATTCGGCATTATTATACAATATAACTCTCGTTATCTATCTGTCACATGAATGCTCGCTCTATGGTTGGCAAATTTGTGAATTATCGTGAGAACTTTGAGTCCCTCGATTACGATGTGGTATATGCGTTTCTGAGTCGAGGCTTGATCCTGACATACCGGACAGTAACTTCGCCATACCGAATTATGCACTCCATCGAAAGGATAGGGTGGATGGGCGTGCTGGGGGGGGGGGTCGCTTGTTTCGTTAGGGAATCTTTGTGTGGATCACTCATGATTTGCTTGTCCTCGGATCAATCAATTATTGATTTCCTGGTGTTGGAGGTTGGAGGCGGGGACTCTCGCTTCGGCATTTTTCTTGCTTATAGGCCACCTGGAGTGGTGTTTGGTAGCGTACTTGAGAGTTCCCTTTCTCTGGTCCGGTGCAGCTTTCAGCACTTTTTCCTTGTCGGTGACTTGAACGCCCATCTGTGTGGCGAGGGGTTTGAGGGCACTCACTTGAAGAATTTACTCTTCTCCCGCCACGATCTGAGTCTCGTACCGTTTAGCCCAACGTATCGTTCTGGCACGCTCTCGCAGTCATCTTCGTGGCTTGACATTATTGCTATAGCGGGTGACCACAGTCTGGCTGATGACTGCTATGTTTTAGAGATACAAGCCTTCATTGCCGGACCATGACTTGATTTCCCTTATTTATCGGTTTGAGGCGGGCATCAGAAGGGGTCTCCTGGTTGTCAGACGCTGCTACAAACGCATGGATGTCGATTAGCTTGTGAGTGACCTCGGTGGAATCGATTGGAGTGGCTTTTATTCAGAGACCTCAATTGATGACAAGTTCTCCACGTTCAACAGGAAAATTATTGAAGTAATGGACCGCCAAGCCCCTTTTAAAGCTTTTCGTTCTGGTGCTGGAGGGAGAAGTGCTGCTTGGATAACTGACGAGATCAGGGTTGAGATTTGGAATAGGGAAGCACTTAGCAGGCGGTTTCGGCGGCATCGAAGACTGCAGGATTGGCACGCCTATCAACCGGTGAGAAACCGTGTTGTCACATTGGTCAGGCGAGCCAAGCGTGATTTCTTTCATGGCCTATTGGCCTAGGAATCTGACCAGGTAAAGGTTTGGCGGAGGTTGAAATCGCTTGGTATAGGTAAAAATCAAAATCCAACCCCCGAGCTACCTTGCTCCATCGACTCCCTTTGTTCCCATTTTTCCTCCATTAGTACCTACTGGATTGCCTGATACTATTGATTCCATCCCGGAGGTTCCGTTTGAGAATGACCGTTTCTTCTTCAGTGACGTCTCGGAGTCCGATATTGCGGTGGCCTTAGCTAGCTCGAAGTCAGGTTCACTGGGCATTGACGATCTCGGTATTAGGGACATTAAAAGCTGTTTCTCCTCCGCGTCCGGTCCGCTGGTGGAGATATTCAACCTCTCCCTTCAATCAGCTGCTTTTCCGAGTCTATGGAAGACGGCCTTGGATTCCCCCCGCGCAAAGGTGCCGAGACCGGCTGGTCCCTCGGATTTTTGGCTAATATCAATTTTAAGTTGCGTTTCCAAGTTGCTTGAGAGAATTGTTTTCAGGCAAGCGACTGACAAGCGACTGAGTTTTTGAAAGGGAAGCTGGGATCTTTCGACCCTCTCCAATCGGGCTTCAGACGAGGCTTCAGTACCCAGACTGCTGTCTTGAAGGTAACCTATGACGTTTCACGGGCGATGGATGGTGGAGAGGTGACGACGGTGATCCTGTTAGATGTTAGCAAAGCCTTCGATCGTGTTAACCATTCCACTTTGCTTCGGAAGATGGCGAATTTGGGGTTTTCCAGGAGTGTGATCGCCTGGTTCCAGTCATATCTATCAGAAAGAAACCAGATGGTTGTTTGTCCGCACATGCGCTCTCGAGTTACCTGCGGCGTGCCTCAGGGGTCTGTTCTTGCCCCTCTTTTGTTTTGTACATACCTCTACGACCTGGCCCGGTGCCTTAGGTATTGTCGCTATCATCTGTTTGCTGATGATGTGAAATTGTATTTCGCATTCTCTCCCGTCGACTTCAACCAGACTGTTGACCTTATTGAGGAGGACCTCCGATCTATTGTGGACTGGGCACAACGCAACAGCCTGACGCTAAATCTCGACAAGTGAAAATCTATGCTTATGGGGTATAGGGCCAACGTCTGCTCTCTTGTTCCGTCCTCCCAATACTTAGGCTGGGTTCTTGTGCCCTGCCTTGGCAGGATCGAATCACCTCCTTATTAGGGGTCACCCTAGATCCACATCTTACTTGGTTGGACAAATCAAGAAGGGTGCGTGGCAGTGTTTTTGGCACTCCTGCAAGGCTTTTGGCTGTTAAGGACTGCCCCCTGATTCGGACTAGGATCCACCTGGTGAAGTCCCTGACTCTGCAGTATCTGGATTATTGCTGTCTGATGTTCCATGACAGCAGCTCAGCGGAAAATGATATTAATTCGAGAAACATCGAATTAATGGGTTTTTCCCAATTTCATGCACGAATATTAGCACTTTCCCATGCGTGACATTGGTTCATTCCTTTCTGCCATCCCCTGGTCCTCATTCTCCTAAAGCGTTTAGGCACAGGCAGAGCTAATGCTTCGCTCATCAACTTTTTGTAGAAAAAAAAATCCAACATTAAAAGTGGGCCATTGTGGAAGGCTCAGCGGGCCATTTCGTCATGGCCCGCAGGCCCTGGATTGGCCACCCCTGCTCTAGGCCGAGGAGCCACGAAGAGGAGGCTCTCTTCGCGAGATCACTGAACTCTGGGGTTGGAGGGGGCCCCAGAGATCATCTGTCTCCCCATATGCAAGCGTGTTCTCCCAAGACGATTATTACGATGCTTCTGGACCTGAAACTGTACCATCCATCAGAGTCGGATCTAGACATTTTTCTAGGGTGGGCAGGGGGATCAAGACTCAATTTCACCATCACTAAGTTAATGCTGGGGGGCATACACGTCGCTCAGCCTTTCTCTCATTCACTTACTCTCTTGAGTGGCAGCAGAATGGATCTCAAATGTGTTCAACCTCGAGAAATTTCGCTTAGGAAGCAACCCCGCGAAATTGGTTTTTCGAATGAGTTCACCCTGGAAATTTTCATTTTTAAATTAATTGATGAAATTGGCCTTTCTAGGGAGCCAATCCCACGGAATTCGTTTTTCAGACGTGAGATCCAAACAGCAGCATGTTGTTTTTTATGGAGTTAGGGACGAAAACAGTTATTGAAATAGCAAAATCTTGAAAGAGGTTTCCGTTAGTGTAAAATCCAGGAATTAAAACTTCGAAAGAGGCCAGCCTGTGGAATACTTTTTGAAGGACCAAAACCGGTGTGATTGATTTTTGAGTGAGTTCTACCATTAAATTGAGGAAATAAATCTCGCGAAACTGACCTGTTAGTGAGTCATTCCTACGAAATCGACTTCTTGAATGAAGAAGTCCAGCGATATTTGAACCTTCTCAGTGCCATCAACCCCGCTTTGAAAAGTCAAACCCGCGAAATTTATTTCGCACGAGCAACTTAAACGAGTGTTGTGGTGGTAAGGCGTGGGGGTTGCACCGCGAGAGTCTCCAACTACGAGCATGAGCTACGGTATCGCAATGAAAACTCTTGAAAGGCTCGTTTGGTGGTTACAGTAAATGAAATGTTTGCTGGATACGTTGGTATTAACAAAACAAAAAACCTTTTTTCAGTCGATTTCATTCATCAGTCCGCTCTGTGTCAATTTTACAGTTAGCTTCAGGAATATTATCCCACGGTTGTATCTCTCCGGAACCAAATATTACGAATGTTACGTTTCCGACAATATAAATTACTGCGGCGAGCAAAAACACGATCTGCCAGTCTGCAAAGTTGGTCTTTACGGGTTGAAGTGGTGGGAGAGGGGGGCGGTGTTAACAAGGAGCCTGAGAATCGAATTTAAATGTCGGTGGGTTGTTCTCACCTCGTCTTGAATCAATTGGCCAGCCACAGTGGGAGACACTATGGCCGTCAAACTGCTCAGACCGTTGGTAATGCCACCGACGAGGCCGGTGAAATTGGTCGTTAAATCCAGGGGGTTGGCTTGAAACCCCTGGTAGAGGGCGGCATTCATCGCTGTGGCGATAACAAGCAGGGAGACTGTTGCTGTTGGATTGACGTGACTGAAGGCTAGGACGAGCAAGGCGACGGCTGGGATGAACAAACCTAATCGGAATGAATAAGAATACATTTTTAAAAAATGGCGAATCATGGAAAAATCAAGAATTTTCCAGACTGACAAACGCTCGTCCAAAATTTTCTTTTAAAACCGATTGACGGCGCAAAAAAATCGGACATCATCTTATCTAAAAATGGAAACCCCAAGCAGCATATAAACATGGCCAGATTTGGTAACGCCGACACTAATCCGTTCTGAAATAAACGTTTCAAATTAATGGGACGAAGAGATGAGGTTAATTTGGTCACCTCGGAAGTGTCGAAGTCTAGTGTACTTTTCAGATACGTTGGTACAAGCGTGGATAGGGTCCAGTACCCCCAGTTGAAAGTCAACCCGGTAAAAGTGCACACCCATATTGGGATTGATGTTAAAATCTTACGCCAGGGTACTGGGGGTTTCTCGTTTGTGTCGTCGCTTTTCTTTTGAGATTCTATAAAATTCAGTTCCCGTTCGCTTATTGTTTTGTGCTCGTTTGGATCGTCAAAGACGAACGTGAAGCACACCACACCCCAGACGGCGAAAGCGCCTCCTGAAAATCGCCTCGCATTTCAGCAGATGACTACAGCGTGAGACGTCATAGTTACCCGTAATGTAAAAAATTGACGGCCATCCAGTAGGTCCGGCCGCTAGTAAACCTCCGATGATTAGTGTTACGGTTGATCCCGACGAGACTCCGCTACAAACGAACGAATTGATCCAGCCGTGTTCTTTCGGTACGGCCCACCTCGATATTAGGGCCTGCGCCCCAGGAAACATGCACGCCTGAATTTTTTTTTTTTTTTTAGATTAGTCCCCAATTCTGGTTTGGTGTGGCGGGGAAAAGTTCACCTGACTGAGTCCCTGTACTATTCGCATTATACAGCTGGCTGTGAATCCAAAATTGACGGCAATCCAAGGGAATACGACGTTGCAAACGCCGCAAATAACCGCCGCCGTACCCAGCGTCTTACTTGGACTGATTTTATTCACGACATAGCCGGACGGAGGTCCTCCCAATACGTATCCATAGAAAAACGTACCCAAAATTGCCCCTTTTTGAGCTGTGTCCCAGTTCACAGTCTAAAACAAAACAAAAACGAGCGTTGCTTTATTGCGACCTCGTTCGTTCCTAATTTACAGAAAACGAAGAGTTCGAAGTTGTGTCGGTCATTGAAACAATGCCGACGGACAGATTTACACGACATGTGTAGGCTAGAAAGAGGCCAGGCAGTAAAATCGCCAGTTGTCTGTGACGTACACCTGGGAAACCACCTAGAAATAAGAGACGGAGTTGATGATATTTTGTTGTTAGTGACGGGGAGAATGAGGCTTGGAATGTCTTGAATACCCGACAGTGGTGATGCCCTCGAGTCAGCTTTTGACATGGTGCGACGTCGAACTGAGCAAGAAGGAAACTGACGTTTCTGAGTGCTTTATAACGTCTTTCGAGAGAAAAAAAGATAGTGATATTTGAGGATTATAATCTGAGTTTTTGACGAGTTGGTCCATAAAAGCTTTAATTGTCTCAAAATTGTGTGTTAAATTGTTTTTAAATAGTTCAGGAGTGTCAAGGTTTTGTTTATCTGCGTCTCGAAAACATAATTAAACGTTATTACCTTGAAAATACCCCATTTTCAGATGTCTACAGTCTTTTTTAAGCGGCACGGACCTTTCCTCGTTTTCGGATAGGATTTTTGATTTTGACGCAACGGCGAAGCCCATTCCTCCTTATTAATCCTTTCACGTCGTACTTTTCCTAATTGATTTTTGGATTGCAGGAACGCGAGATCTTGATCAGGCCCTTGTTACCGTGACGGCGGTCATGGTTTGATTTTTCTTGAGAATTATTGGGGGGGGGGAAGGGATAGGGTCTAGCGTCGGTAATTAGAAGAAGAATACTGGATTCTTGTCGACTGGGGGGGGGGGAAAGGATAAATCAAAGGAATTTAGGGTAATAGTAAGAGGGTAAGGTGGTATTACTGGGCGAAATAGGGAGGCACGTCTATGCTTATGCCACTAGAGGAAGAGGATGACGAAGTATATGGGGGGCTAACCGGGATATACCAGTCTTGAAAAGTGGAGCTGAAGTTCGAGGAACTAGCGGCGAGGGGATATTTAAACCGTCTTGGGTCCGTGGGGGGGGGGGGTTTGGCTCTTTCTATCGCTGAGAGGGTGGCGAGGGAACAAAAATCAAAGAATTAACGATAGGTAACATTTTAGCGTACTCGTTCTCAGTCTTTTTCCCGTGGGTGCCTTTAAACAGGCAGGTGTGGTGTGGGACGATTGTGAGGGGAGCTTGGAGATCTTATAATATAACTAGAGCTTGTATTGTCTATTGCGCAGCGGTCCATGATTGACGTCACCAAGAGCTTGAGTTAGCTCCGAAAATCCCTTGCTATTGGTTGAAAAAGTACCTGTGGGGACGTGGATGGTGTGAAGGGGGACTTTTTGAAACCCCGCCTTTTGAGACAGCCAATGGGAAGAGACCTACGGAGCCGTAACGATATCCGGATGACGTCAATCCTCGCCCCAGTTTATACTTGTTTGCGCATCCAATGCTCCCTCTAGTAGTTATATTATCTCTATGGGAGAGACTGAGGTTTGTGAATAACCCCCACCCCCACCTCTGTAATCTCGTAGGATCTATTTCCTTAGCCCTTTACGGGGGAGTTACGACCCTCCGCCAATCATATCTGCACCAATCCTGGTTTTTGAAGACTTGTTTCAATCTCCAGGGAAATCCGCACTATGCTGTAGTATTCCTTTTTTCAAATAAGTCGAAGGAAGAGCTTGAAATTTTAAGGTAAAAATTCAAGTCAAATTCAAAGTAGCCATCCACCTAATTTAAAGTAACTTCGGGGAATCAATTTGAAAAAATGTTACTTTCGCATATAAGCGGAATTTTCCGGGGATTAAAACCCCGGATTGGGTCAGAAGGAAGGCGAACACAGAAGTTATCGCTACGTATGCACTGAAGATAATGCCAACGTTGACACAGCCTCAGCTGCTTCCAACACTCACTACCTCTTGCAGCAGCTATTACCAACTGACGAAACGTCCTTAGACTTACCGTGTGACGCTGAAGTACGCCAGTCATTGCTTGCTCCCCTTGACACACCCGTTACACCCACAATGGACGAATGAACAAGTAGCTACTGCAATGCAAGGATCAGCCACGTCCAAGACCCCAGGCCTTTCTGGCATTCACAGGGAGCACGTGCGTAACGCTTCCCTCAGCAGACATTATGTTGATATGCTAACGAACATATTCAACCTTCGTTTGCATCTAGGATATTTCGCCGTCGCGAGGAAGAGCTGCCGATTACGCCTCCTTCTAAAGGGTCCTCATCGGGACAGGTCACTGCCAGGCTCGTACCGTCCTATAAGCATAATGTCAACTGAGGCTAAAGTTTTCGATAAGCTTATCCTAACTGCACTGCACCCATTCCTCGAAGCTAGGGCGCACCTATCACAGTATGGTGGCATGCCCGGGTGCTCGACAGCACATGCCATAAACTGTGGTTCTCTTCTTGGACATATCAGGAGCATTTAACGAGCTATGGCAGCCGGCTATCCTAACTGCCCTGCGCGAAACGAGAATCCCATCCAACTTGTATCGCCTACTTTGTAGCTAATTCACTGGCAGAACTGCATACTGCAATGGCGTAACCTACCCTATCACCGCAGGATGTCTCCAAGGAGTGGTCCTCGCCTGCGGCCTTCGGGCTTTAACTTTCAGTTAACTACTGCGACGCCTCACGAACCTCAATTTCCAAACAATCGCGTATGTTGATGACTTGGCCATCATCATTAGAGCCACCGATATTGATCACCTCTGTGACCGTGTCTTTGAAGCCTTGAAGTGCGTAGAACAATGGTGTGATTCAACGCGCCTGCGTCTCGCAATCTCCAAAACATAAACATTCGTCGCTCGGGGCCGAATACGCACCAACAACATCGAGACGGGAGAACTCTTTCCCTGACCAAAAAGCCAGTTTACCTTGGCGTAATCCTAGACCGCCATTTCACAGCTTTGCCACATCTCCAACTGTTACGGGAGTGAGTTTTACCGCTTCGTCGTTTCCTTCGTGGACTTTCCGGCCCAGGATGGGGGGCATCTTTATCCTCAAGACTCGTATATTACCAGCAGGTACTGGTTCCACGCATCCTTTACGGGTGTATTGCATGGTGGCCCCGTGCTAGTCAGCGTGCTAGAAACAAGCTTCTCACGATTCAGCGCCTGATACTACTGCAGGTGCTTAAAGCATACGCTACCACAGCGCACACAACATGCCATGTTCTGGCTGGCGTCCCCGCAATAGACCTTGTTCTCGATGAGAGCCTTGCGATCTAACTTAAACGCCTGAATTCGGATCTTCCACGGCCAGACTGGATTATGGCAGTTCCTGATGAGCAGGATTTTACCTCGTACTGTCTGGCTGTAAGGCGTGCCTTGATTGCAGAGTGGCAACAACGATGGGACCAAAACAACACTGGACGTCATCTACATAATATTCCTTCAATTCAGCAGCGCATGCGTATGCCTCACCTACGCCTACTATCCTACCCTGTGATCCAGCTCCTCACTGGACACGGTAGCTTTAACGGTAAACTCCACTTCTGTCGGAGAAGAGACTCGCCGGATTACACGGATCTCCGCGTCATCTGGAATTAAGCTCGATTACCACACCATTTAATCACCTCTCGAGCAGCTGTTCAGCGGTTGAACGGATTTGCTAGGGGATGGTACCATCGAAGAGGTCTCGGGGCAACCGTGGCCCACACAAGTATCCCGCTTGCATCAACTTCCTGATTCGGCCTTCTATGCCGAGTTGGATTGATGTTGCGGGTAAACCACGAGCAATTTCTGATCCCTCTGACGCCACTGATATCTTTCTGACCTCCCCGGCACATTAATCGTCCCAATCCCCTACACACCTGACTGCTCCAGTTCACTGTTAACTTCCCGGCTGGTCCCTATGTCCAACCGGGTTGATGGTGCTGGTAAATCCCCGCAGCCAAGCGGATGCACCCCGTACTTCATGGCACTTGCACCTGCATGGCTTCCCACCGCCACTCGGTCTCAACCGGGACGTGCCCATTTTGGCCGGTGGGTGCGGCTGACGGGGAGTTGAAGTACGGGCTAACAGACATTGCATGTGTCGGTCCACTTCCCGATCGTACAAATAGTATGGCTAGACAATAAACTCCAAGGAGTTTCAGTCTGGCCCGAGAAGAAGACACATGTCTGTGGATTGGTGTAGAAATAAGGCGAGAAAGTGTTTGGAGAAGTATAGATGAGGGTTGATTGGAGGGGGATCACTGCGTCGAGTTTCTCATCTTCTGGCGTTTTTTTTTTTTCATACCGACAACAACTTTTTTCAACCTTTCTGAGGTTGTGTATCTCGTACTCGATTTTTTCCATGAACTCCATGAATGGAAATCATTCCAACCCAAAACGTCGAGGTAGAAATGAAAAGGAGACAGAAAAACGGTCAATATATTAAAAATAAATTTAATAAATCTGTCCAAAAACAGAAAAAAATATATTTCAAAATACTAGTACTTTGTATTTGAAGGGACTTTGGCCACGTATTTGATTAGTCGTATTTCAAATACAGGACCAGTGTGTAAATTTTGTATTTCGTATCGAAAAACACAAGTAAGAGCATATCTACATATATTCTGCCCATCTCTGATTTCTTTGTTAAATTGTTACATAATACAAATGGGAAAAACCAACGACTCGGAACACCCGGTGGTTGCCACCGATCAGTTTAGGTACGACACAAGTGTTTGCTTATTTCGAAACATTCAATTCTTCATTTAAAAAGTTATTTTATGGTCAATTTTACTGAGAGTTGCTGGCGCCGGAGTTTCAGAAATTCTCCACCGGTTCACAGCGGCAGCACCTTCTGGATATGAGACAATGAAAAATAAAGCTAGAATTGAATTATTTTATTTACGGAAAAGAGAAGAGGCTACTTGCAATATGTTTGTCTGGATTGCACAAAAAAACAAACATTGTTTTTGTCATTTTGCGTCCCCAAAATTATCCTGTTTGCTCAACCCCGAAGATTCTTGTTACGTATAAAGGGCGACGGCTTAACTTAAGTTCAAGAAGAGGAAAATGCGTGTTCGTGTGAACTCAAGGATACTTATCAAATTTTTCTTTAAAATTTACCGGACATTTACGTCTTACAACTCACCGATTAACACATAGCAAAGTAGCGACGCATGAGTGTGCATTTTTTCAATTCATCAAATTCCCTATTGTAAGGTGTCTGATTCCGCTGAATTTCGTACAAATAGTCAATAATTAGCCTGAAATTTACGTAAATACGCATTTCCTTCTTCCTCGAATTAAGACAGACACAAAAGAACAAACCCTCGCCTCCCTAGTATAACACATTGGTTCATTCAACAATTAGGTCGAACTAGCCAATGAAAATTAAAGAAGAAGAACAGTTTTTAAATTGATTTTTAAGGGTTCAAGCTAAATCATTGCAATTAGGCGCTCCTCTTTTCTGCAATTTAATGATTAATTTGTTCAAATTTTCTCATTTATGTATCACAGAAATGTGGGAGGTGCTGCCGCTGAGAACTGGTGGCGGAGTCATGATATGAAACTTGTTGTCTAACTCCTTAGTGTTTAACTGTTGATGGTTTTGTTTTTTAAAACCACGTTAAAGAACGTAAAAAGCCACGTGAAATGAGCTGAAACTATCCAGAATGCGTGATAGTTTGAAGTCAGTAAAATTCTACATGTCAATTGGGTTGGGTGTTAGACAAAATAATGTTTCCTGAAAAATCTTCCCACGCGATGGCGAAAACACGTTGCAATGCAGCTAAATTTTGATCCAGATCTCCTCTTTTCGTTCTACTAACTGGGCATAAAAACCCGTGTGCCCCTACCCAACTGTGGGACATCACAAAAAGTTCCCCTAAACAGCAAGTTCTCTGAGATTTATGAAGGAGATACTTTTGTTGGAGTATCTGTTGACAATTCGTCAGTTTAAGTACCCATCGAACATTTTCGATTTCTAAGGCTGAATTAAACCGTTTTTTGGTCCAATAGTCAGTTTCTTTTCAGGATCTAACCGTCAAACTGGATTTAGAGGCTACGATTGTACTGAAAAATTCAAGCTTTTCAGACAAATAAAGGGCTACGTTTGATCGAATGAGACCTCTGGGACTACAAAATTCATTATTCGTCACGTCATTAGAATTTGTGTGTTCATATATTTGTGTGTGTGTTATTATTGCATCAATCGTTGACATGAGATGAATATTGAGAGACATAGAGCTCTTTCCAGCAAATTTTAGAACTTTGGCATTTTTATGAGAACAGAACTTCAGGACAGGCTAGGGCAAATTAATTAATTTTGATGGGTGAGTTTTACTTATTAATCACTCGTGTCGGAATTGTTTCATGTAAAAGGCATGTTGTAAGCGAACGACGGGAACATGGAAGTATCGTGGGGTCCTCCACATAAACTTAAGTTAAATTTCAGCCCTCAGCACTTGAGGTGTCGTCTACAGGGCAGAGGGGTCGCGAAGGACGTGATTGAGTTCAAACAAATCTAACCACAAAAAAATTGATTGAAGCGCAAAAAACATTGAATCCCTAAAAGCTCGAACCACAAAAAGCTGTAACCCTAAAAAGATTAAACCACAAAATGCTCTAGCCACAAAAGCTCTGACCACAAAGTCTTCTAACCACAAAAAGATCAAATGTCACAAACGAAAAGATAAATCTGTAACCGCGAAATGTACTGACCTCAAAGTGCTGTAACCAAAAAAAAAAAAAAAAAACTCGATCCACAAAAAGTTCTAACCACGAAATGTTCTAACCACAACATGCTCTAACCTCAAAAAGTTGTAACCACAAAAACCACTAACCACAACAAGCTCTAACCATAAAAATTATCACTAACCACAAAAAGCTTGAACCACAGAAAGCAGCAACCCAGCCGAATTGAGTAGAATGCGCAAATAACAAAACGCTCCAACCACAGAAACCGTTTTTTATGTCCGTATCGTAAACAATTGAAACATTCACAAATATGTTTATGAAAGATGTTGTCTCAATACGTGCTTATATTTTATTTCATAACCAGAACCGGTTTTCTGCCTACTTTGATGCCATCCTCAGTGGTTCTATCTGACAACAACAAGGTTAAGAAACATAATCGGGCTAATTACTCATGTGATAAAAAATCAAGGAAAAAAGAAAATAACAAAGGAAGTCTAGGACTGGCATTTATTAGAGGACATTAATTAATAACAATAACAATACATAAATAAGCAAATAATAATAATAATAATAACATGCGGTCATACCTTAAAGAAGCTTTTGAGTGCAAAGCACTTCGTCCGATTTTTAACCCTGACTGGTACCCCTGGAATTTTAACGCTTAACGAACCCTATGCGTCTCTAAGACGTATATTCAAATTGAGCGCTTGTATGTTAGTACTCTTCTCCTAATTCATTTTTTTTTGTGTGGCTGAGATAAACCAGTCCTTTCTTGCCTTTTTTCCAATTCAGAATTAATTATTTACCCTCAAGAAGTTCAAGATTTGGAATTTTAGGCGGGAAAAAGAGAGAAACCACAATTACATCGTATTTATAAAAGACTTTTATTGCCTTCATCATATTTGGGCAATGACTAGGTAGGTATTCTGTCATTGTAAAAACGCTGAGAGAGAAAAGTCATCACCATCGTCTGACAAAGGACGCACTATTTCACCCACGAGGTCTCATTCGTCCACAGTCGTTTCTTCTTTGTGGAGCACATTTTTTGCTACGCTCAAAAACGGCGCTTTTAGTATTTTTGGTCAACCTATCCATCAAGTTATTTTCAAAATATAAAAGCAAATAGTCCAGGAGCAGGTTCATAAATCGTGCACTTTTGAGTCGAGCTTTAAAACTTTGCAGGCGTGTTCTAGATGGCTGAAGAGTTGATTTTATGATTGGAGGCAATCGCGACATCGCATAGGACGGCTGTTATTCAAGATAGCCGTTGAAAATATTAGTATTTCCGCCGTTTCAGCGCTTTTTTCAAACTCTTTCCGGGTTGAAGCGCTGTTAAGGACTACAGTAGACTGCTCTGAGTTCGAAAACAACCATTGGAGCGATCAATTAATACCGCACGTGGATCATGCAGCAGCTTCTTCTACGCGTCTTTACATAAAAAAATGATTTTCCATGCTCGCCGAATTTGGATACTAAGGGCATCTCTTTCAAGTCCATTGCATTCCACCCTTGTCCTAGGGTGTCTCCAACTGAAATTCCGCCTCAAACCCCAAATCGCCCCCCAGTGGGGGGAGCTACAAATGTATTCTATGCCCCGTGTTCAACTCCCTTTCAAGGGCTGAGGATCCCCGATTTGCGCAAGATTTTTTCATGAACGTGTCTCTCACATAATATGAGGGCGTAATTTGTGGTTCAGAGCCGATCCATAAAACCAATATGGCGGCCGTAATTCGAGCTGATTTCCAATAATTACAATATTTCATACGTTTCCGACCTATTTCTCGCACGCGACTAGCGTAAATAAGTGTCTCCAGCCAAAAATTGTCGTCATCGGACTTCAAGTAAAACTCCTTCACGTAAAATATTGAATTTTTAACGAAAGAATCGAAATATTTATGCATGACTAATTCAGAAATAATTTGAGCAAGGATTTGGCTTTTCCAAGGGGGCATTTGCGTCCTAGTTAGAATACCTCCCCCCCAACTCTATCACCGTCATGCGCACTTTTCCACGTTTTCCAACAGACGTATACTAAGATACGGAACCTCATTGAAATATAGAATAGGATGCACAATTTTTAAAATCATATTAAAAACGTTTTATATTCAACCAATGAAAAATGTCAATAAAGTAATAATTTCAAAATTTGGCTCCCTAAAATGCCGGATACGTTTAGAAACTCTCATTAGGTAACGTTATTAAGCTATTTGAAGAGCCGTGATCTTAAATTTACCATCGAATCTTAAAATTACAGCGGTACTGGTATTTCGCTGTTTCAACACCCATCCGAAGATTGTTAAGGTTCAGCATAGCAAGGGCAGATCCAAGACCCCTCTCAGAGGGGGGGGGGATTCGACACGTTCTCCCCACAAGTACAACCCCAAAACCTGCCCACCACCCCCCTCCACTATGTTTTGAGAGATGTTGTTGTTACCCCCTCTCCCCCTGTGGAACCACCTACGCAGCACAGCCTTTAAAGCAGGTGCAAAAAAGAGGGAACAAGCTAGAAGCTCTGCTGAGTTACTACACTGAGGTTCACACTGTTCTTGCTCAGAAAGTAGCACCACATATCCCAACATTTCACGGTCTTGAACAGATATGGAATCGCCATAAAAATTTCATGGAGTATCAGCGTGATGGAAACGGCTTTGCAAAAGAAGACGAATGGTGTCAACATGTTTCTCAGGTAAGCAAAACTGAATCAGAAATCGACATCAGTTCACAGCGTGGAATTTCCTGGGCTGCCCATCATGCAAATTATATAGTTATAGAAGGGCTTAATTCACCAATGACCACGTTCACAGCACTGCTTCTACGCCATGATCATTATTCGAAAATCTATCGACGTGTTGAATCCGGGGCAGACTCCGGATATAAATATTGCAGTTATAACTTTCGATCAACCTCTGTTAAAAATCGCCAAAGATATTCATTGGAATTGGCCAGAACCCTACGGTGAGGACAAGATTTTGGTTATGCTGGGTGTACTAGCACATATTAACATGGCCCTACTGAAAACACTTGGCGATATGATCATGATGCGCAATACCATGGAAATTCCAACAAAACGCGCTTGACAATGATAGAGATGGGGATAGGGTATTCTAACTAGGATGTAAATGCCCCCTTGAAAAAGCCAAATCCTTGCTCAAATTATTTCTGAATTAGTCATGCATAAATATTTCGATTCTTTCGTTAAAAATTCAATATTTTACGTGAAGGAGTTTTACTTGAAGTCCGATGACGACAATTTTTGGCTGGAGACACTTATTTACGCTAGTCGCGTGCGAGAAATAGGTCGGAAACGTATGAAATATTGTAATTATTGGAAATCAGCTTGAATTACGGCCGCCATATTGGTTTTATGGATCGGCTCTGAACCACAAATTACGCCCTCATATTATGTGAGAGACACGTTCATGAAAAAATCTTGCGCAAATCGGGGATCCTCAGCCCTTGAAAGGGAGTCGATCACGGGGCATAGAATACATTTGTAGCTCCACCAGCTGGGGGGCGATTTGGGGTTTGAGGCGGAATTTCAGTTGGAGACACCCTAGGACAAGGGTGGAATGCAATGGACTTGAAAGAGATGCCCTTAGTATCCAAATTCGGCGAGCATGGAAAATCATTTTTTTATGTAAAGACGCGTAAAAGAAGCTGCTGCATGATCCACGTGCGGTATTAATTGATCGCTCCAATGGTTGTTTTCGAACTCAGAGCAGTCTTCTGTAGTCCTTAACAGCGCTTCAACCCGGAAAGAGTTTGAAAAAAGCGCTGAAATGGCGGAAATACTAATATTTCCAACGGCTATATGATCATGGCGATATGATCATGGTGCGCAATACCATGGAAATTCCAACAAAACGCGCTTGACAATGATAGAGATGGGGATAGGGTATTCTAACTAGGATGTAAATGCCCCCTTGAAAAAGCAGAAGATTTTCGAATAACAGCCGTCCTATGCGATGTCGCGATAGCCTCCAATCATAAAATCAACTCATCAGCCATCTAGAACACACCTGCAAAGTTTTAAAGCTCGACTCAAAAGTGCACGATTTTGCTATATTTCTTGAATCTGCTCCTGGACTAAAACAAACATGAAAATCCGATTTTTCTAATAATAGTCGATTAGGAAATGTCAGAATTCCATCGGTGCCCTGACCCCCCCCCCCCTCACCTCTAATCACTTTACTGAAACATGAGGACTAATACAACAGCCCACAATGGTTACTTGAAACATTATTTTGGTGCTAATTCCATTCATAGAAACAATGTCATGTAAAGAACTGGATGGACTAAAAAAAAAAAAAAAAAAAAAAAAAAATCCACCGAGTCACCCCCGAGTCACATTTGTGACTCATTTTCGAAGCTTTTTGAAGATTTTATTACTGCCCTTCCTGATAGCAAACTAACCGAGGAAGGCATTCCTTGAGTGTCAATTTTTAATTAACTGGTACTACTTTCAGACTCCACATTTGGAACAATAAGTAGAAGATGGTTGGAAGTAGGGTCTAAGGAGGGCAAATGAGACACGACATTAATTTCACAACGGCTGGGAACATTTACGATTGGAGCATACAACGTGGGAATGGCAGTTTCACTCAAACGGACACGGGTTGACGACTCAAGACAGAACTTATCTTCAAAATGTAGGGAACAAATTGATTTGAATTTCAGTGAGCTGCAATCTTTTATTGACAGCGAAGGATTCCGGCAGAATTTAATCCACGTCTCAAGTCTAGCAAAACAACCAAAGAATAAATCATGATATTTCAATGCCTTAAAAATGAAAATCGGCACCCCAAAAAACAGATCCTCCTCACCTTGAAAACGGCGAAACTTCGGGCAATTCGTGCCTTTAAAATACACCCGAACTGATCATTTGTGCCTTTGTAGACGGCTTGAATGACGAATCGTGCCATGCTGCAACAATAATCGCTAGCGGTAGCTCGCTCGCTCTATAACGTGGCTTGACATCCGCAAGGCAGTTTTATGGTGTGGAGTCCGAATGTGTTGAATTTTTTGAGGACCCAGGGAAGCACCTGGGCATGGCTGGGCGGTATACGCGTACGCCAATGACAATGCGTGGGCCCCCACCTGAGCCTCAGGGACAAATGAATTCCTTGAATATTGCGGATCCTAACAGAGAATTCCCCTCCTTATGGGTATTCATTTTTTAAAATTATTGAATTGTACTTATGTATTATAAAATTATCTATGTATACATATACTCTTGTGATTTGAAAACCCCTCCCAAGAAAAAATCCTGGGCACGCCACTGTGTGCTACAATGTTACCTACGTGCGATGAAAATTGTGGGAGTTATTGCAGTTTGTTTGAGGAAAACCAGCGATGTGTTGAAAAAAAGGAAAAGTGATTTTTTTCTCGGAGACGGTTGATATTCGGACCATGGTAAATTTGGTGATTTTTGACGCAAATACGGTCTAGAATCACCTCCTTCATTTATGCTACGAGGACCAAACCTTATACACCTTGTATTTCGCTGATTGAATTAACATTTTTCTACTGTCGAAATAACCTACTTTGCTACCTTCCGTAAAAGATGCAACGTGGGTAGAGAACCTTTGAAACACAGGTACTGCAACACGGATTTTATTGCCATATTTGGTCCTTCAGTCGTCAGGGTAAACACAATATCATGAATGAAAAAATTGTCATCGCAACAGCAAACAAACGCGGAACGCGGTCGAAGTGAATAAAAATATCCTACTTGTCAATGAGATCAGGCAGTGGCGTGCCCATGGGGAGGGTTTTGGGGGTTAGAACCCCTCCCAGAGTACTTCAGCCCAACATAGTTAAGAAATAAAAATAAAAAATAAATAAAAAAAATGAAATGAATGAGTAAAACAGTAAAAAAACAAACAAACAAACAAAAGAAACAACAAAAACCTGATTTGTATGACCCTAAAAGTTCGTTTTTTATCAATTTAGCACGGCATAATTGTATTTATTCCACTATCCAGGCATGGATTCAGGATTTGTTCAAGAGAGAAGGGCTTGAGAAATTCTACTAAAGATGATTTGACAGCCATTTGCTGCCTAAAATAAATTAGCTATTCCCACAATACAGAATCCTAGACTGACTATACTCGCGCCCCAAAATGGCAAAATTGACTATTTGAGCCATAAAAATAGCAAAACTGACTTCACGTGACCTGAAAATGGCTAAAACTGATTCCGCCTTGAAAAAAACTGAACTGATTATCCGTATGTGCGCTATAAATAGCCAAGCTGGTGATTCCCGCTTTAAAATTGTCCAAGCTGACTTTTTTTAAGAGTCATAAAACAGGATCAACTGGCACTTTGTGCATTGATAATGCCTGAACAGATGATGCCAGCTCCAAAAACGGCCAAATCAACCACCCGTGCGCCAAAATTGGCCAAACTGAAGGTTTTCGCGCCTTGACTTGACGTTCTATTCATGCCCTATATAAATGGCAAAACTTACTCTACGCGCCCTAAAAATGGCCAGACTGGGCAGTCAAGCCACAAAATTGTCAACAACGATTCTATGTGCCCCAAAACAAAGGCAGACCAAGTCAGTTTAACAATAAACTGACAATTCACGCCTTAAAAAGGCCTAAACAGATTATTCCTGACCTGAGAATGGCAAAAACTACCATTCGCACGTCAAAAATAGCCAAACTGAGCCTTCACAATGTCTAAATTTAACATTCGTGCCCTAAAAAAAAAAAAAAAAAAAAAAATCAAAACTGGCTATTCACGCCCTAAAAATGGCACACTCGAACTCAGATGCGGATCCAGGATTTGCTCAAGCGAGGGGCTTGGGTTTCAGAGATTGTGTGCTTCGCTAGACTGACTCAAAATGGCTTGACAGGACAGTAATTCACTACCTAAAAACTGCTAAACTGACTATAATCGCGCCCGCAAATGGCAAAACTGACGATTCTTGCATTTAAAATGTCTATTTGCGCCCTAAAAAGTGGCATTTACCACTCTATAAAACCGCCAAAATGACTCCACGCGCGCTAAAAATAGCCAAATTGGCAATTCTCGCTCTAAAATGGCCAAAATGACTCTAAGTGGCCGGGAAATGCCTTAACAGATTATTCCTGTCCTGAAAGCAACAAAAAGTAACAATTCGTGCGTAATTGGCTAGAAGGGACTAATTGAACCCTTTCCTGCTATGTTTATGGGCAATGTATAACTGACGATTCGCGCCCTGAAAATAGAAAAATCGACCAGTCGCACGCCAAAAATGCCCTAACTGACCATTATCCTTGGTTTGACGTCCCTTTCGCGCCCTATATAAATGTCAAGCTTCAAGACTACGCGCCCTAAAATTGGCCAAACTGACTATCCAAGCCATGAAATCGGCAAAAATGACTCCATGCGCCTTAAATATTGCCTAACTGACGATTCGCGCCTTGAAAATGCCTGAACACAGACGATTCACGTCCTTAAATTAGCCAAACTGACCATTAGCGCTTAGAAAAATAGAATTTTCTCGCTCTAAAAACAGCAAAACTGACCATTTCGACTGGTAAAACTGATGATTCGAGCACTGAAAATATCGCACTGACTATGCATGCCTTAGAAATGACCGTTCTGACATTTTGCGCCGTGAAAATGGCCAAACTGAACCTCGTGCCCTGAAAATGTCTAAACTGACGATTGGTTCCCTAAAAATAGCAAAACTGACTATTTAAGTCCTAAAAATGGCATACTCTTACCAGAAATTATCGGTCCAAAGATTAGCTAAACAGATTGGTTCTCAGCTAATCGTTTAGCTTTAAATGGCGAAAAGACAGTGCATGTGGATTTTGGCCTTAAGAATGACGCTGTGGATGATGCAAGATCTTTTGCGAAGTTTTTGGGGATATGTGTCGATAGCCGCTTGGTTTGGGATCGCCATTGTACCTTCTTAACAAATAAATTGTCACGGGTCTCTTTTCTTATTAGATGTCTGAAACATTGTGTCTCATTGCCTGTTCTTCTGACTGCTTATTTTGCGCTGTTCCACTCACTGGCCACTTATGGACTGCTTGCGTGGGGGCATAGTCCTCACGCTAAGACAATTTTCTCCCTCCAGCGTAAAGTTGTGAGAATTCTTACAAATAGGAAGTTCAGGGATGATTGCAGAGAAGACTTTAGAAGCCTTAAAATCATGCCTCTGCCAGCATCTTATATATACCACTCCTTGCTCCATGTTCACTCTACAAAGAATGATTCGAATATACTCAGGGTTCAAAATTATCACACGCGAAGCAAAGGGAGACTTGTCGTGCCATTTTACAGGCTTAAAAAGTCTCAGGGTAAGGTGGATTGGTGGGGTGTGAAATTTTATAATAGACTGCCGGAAGCTTTTTTAAAACTTGATTTTGTGACATTTAAAGCTAAGTTAAAATTGTTTTTCACTAATTATATAATCTATTCTTTTGAGGAATTTTTGATCCTTTGTATTATCTATGAGGGTAATTGTCTATCTGTAAAGTGATTGTTGCATTGTTGTGGCTATATTTAATAATTTATTGTCTTGCCTAATTAATAATTTATACTATTGACGATTATGTTATTGACGATTATGTTACCACACTTTGGTGTTCATAATAAACTCACTCACTCACTCACTCACTCAAAGTCATGTTCATATTTGATTGATGCGGCGCATGAAAGCTCGCTGTTCCTGCCGCTACTTTTTTTTTTTTAACTCGTCCCCAACAATTTTAACCATTTTTTTAGCCAAACTGATGATGTAACGTCGATGGTGTAAAGTCGTGATGGAAGTGTTGGTGTAAAGTCATTCCGCTCACGTGCATGTCGAGGCCTGTTCCCCTAAGTTTTAGTAGTGATTCCAGCCACTTACAACGTAAAACTTGGATTTCTTTCTGGTAACGAATACTGACGGGGAGATTTTATTGAAATACCTACCGTCTGATTTATTGGCAATTGGCGCCCCATTTCCGTTTCTTCAGTATTTTCTAAAGTGTTGGAAAGAGCGATTTATATTCAGATGTACGATTTCCTCTCTGAAAACGGTCTTTTGCACCCTGGTCAGTATGGGTTTCGTAGGGGAAGAAGCACTGTTCAAGCTGTGTTGTCTTTTGTCGAGGACGTTTATCGGTCCTTCGAGGAAAAATCGTACACAGTAGCCGCTTTCTGTGACTTATCGCGTGCTTTTGATAGCATTACCCATGACAAACTGGTTGGCAAGTTAAAGAAACATGGTTTTCATGATAAAGCTCTGGACCTTCTATCAGATTTCCTATCGAACAGGAAACAAAGGGTTGTCTTCCAGCACGAGTGGTCTGACACTATTGTTGTTGAAAGTGGAGTTCCGCAAGAATCTGTCATTGGGCCATTGCTCTTTCTCATAATGATTAATGATCTCCCATCCTTTACAAGAGCTTTAGTCACTTTGTTCGCGGATGATACGACATTAAGGGCGAGTGGTTCCGATATTGATACTCTCTTAACGAACCTAGCCCGGGAACTTGGAGAGGTTGAGGGCTGGTTATTGAGTAATGACTCGCTTTTGAACAATGAAAAAACCAAACTTCTGGTCTTCGGTGTGAGGCAGTTCCCTGATACAGACTGTGCGCTAGTCAAGTTCTTGGGTCTGGGTTGGACTCAACATGTGGACCCCCTCTGTAAAAGATTGAGCCGGGTATTATTTGTAATCAGGAGACTGAGACCTGTCATTCCCTGAGGGCCAATTTCACCACCGGGAGTTAGGTTGGAGTTACCTAACTCTAACATTATGTACATAAATAGTGACGCCTTTTTTCAGTTAATTCTGAGTTAACGTAACTCAAACCTTAACTCTCGGTGGTGAAATCCACCATTAGAATGTTTAATGAATGTTTATTATGGGCTGTTCCATTCACTGATATCATATGGAGTTATTTTGTGGGGTAATTCTAGCTCTTCTAAACGTGCTTTTCTTTTACAAAAGAAAGCTGTGCGAATAATTAAGGGTGTTAGCAGTTCTGAACACTGTGTTGATCTGTATCGTGATCTTCGAATATTGACTCTGCCATCACTTTACGTCCTAGAGTGTTTGTGTTATGCCCATGGGTAGGCGGAAGAAACGGGACAAGTCCGTTGCAAGACCGATTTCAAGTTGCGGAACGGAAGTGATTTTGCTCTTCCATTTTACAGGCTGAGTAAGACTATAAATAGCCATTTATACTTGTCATTCAAAATGTACAACGCTCTACCTTTGAGCATTAGGGAGCTACCAATGAAGAAATTTCGGAGAGCCATAAAAGTATTGTTAATAGACAAAGTATTGTACGATGTAAATGATTTCTTCTCGATTGTCTTTTAAATTATTATTTGTATGACAGATTTATAAGTTAAATGCATCACCTGTTTTTGAAGCACTTTAATGCGGCCTTAAGTTAAGGAAGGTCTCTGATTACGGCCATAAGACTTGACAGTTGCGTGAAGATCCTAGGGCCTTCATGTCAAGTTTAATGGCCAACAGACGATTTTTGGGAATAATATATCCAATTAGTTGACTATGGGCAAGGAAAGGAAAACCTAAGTCGATGGTGAGATACCAGATAGCCGTGGCCCGAGGGATGAGAATTGCATTTACAGGGCCTAAGTCAGTTTTACCTGTCATTTACCAGACATAACGGCGTGATGCTGACCAATGAGTAAGCGTTCCCTCCCCCCACCAGGAATTCAAGTTAACTCGCGCAAGAGTCGCTGTTCTTCATGCCTTCTTGAATAAGTCAACTTTATCCCTATAACCGGGTGTAATACGCCATTACGCCCTCTCCCGTCCACTAAATAGCCAGTGAGCTGAAGTTAAAATGTTATTTTCCTCCATTTTTATTGATAAAAATAAATTCTTGGTAGTTTTAAAATTCTTCAGTCTTACAATTTAATGTAGTATAACACTAACAATAAAAAAGTTCCCCCGTCTTACCCAAACCTTAGCCTTCGGATTATCATTGGCGTGTATAAAATAACTTCGTCTCGTACCCAAGTCCATAACTTTACTGAGTTATTTATAGATTGCTTTCTCTTTTATAAAAGGAAAAGAGATAAGGCAGCAAGAGCCGCTTTAAGTCGTTATTTTTTCTTCAAATAAAATTAACTCCGACCGGTTCGCGTTGAACCGGATTGTAATTCAAAGAGAGTGAGCGTCGGTCGGCTTCACCGGTCGAATCCTGAGGTATGCTCGACATGAAAACAACTTGAGAGATTTGCTTGTGAGGTGCAAGGCGTGACAGGGCGTGAAGACGCAGTTCCTCGGCCGAGGGGAGGTTGAAAGCGTCTGATGGTATGACGGCGGCGACTAGGGAGCCCTGGGCGGGGAAGACGACCGCGCGGACGACGCTCGAATGCTCTTGAAGTACGGACTCAATCTCGCTGGGTACAACCTGTTCCCCGTAAAAATAAATAAATAAACATTAAAAAAAATTAAGAACAGTGAGGTGGTTCCCTCTTGGGAGAATTAATCAAGCATTGCATGAGATTTCTGTTCAAGGCTGCACCGCCATTCCACATTATTTCTGGTTTTTATATGTGAAAAAAAAAATGTGTGATTTGCATGTTATATCCTAAAAGTCCTTCTAAGAACAAAAAACAAAGAATAGAATGATGAAATTACGGGCTCCGCCGCCTGTTTGTTTGAAATTTATATGTTTGAACGTCGGGACAGTAATATGTATATGTATATGAATTATCGAGTAAATATTAACCTTAAGACCTCCAACAGAAATTTCTCCCTCGGAGTTAACGTGGAACCGACCGTCGTTGTCTCTGAAACCCAAGTCACCCGTTGGAATCCACTGAGAACCATCGCCCACCTGCGGTCCTTTCACCCAAATCTGCCCTTCGGCGTTCACAGGAGTTTCCTTGCCGCGCGCGTCCAAGACGCGAGCCTGAGTTCCAGGAAGAGGCACGCCCACGAGGCTGCTACTTAACTTGTCATTGACGCCCTCGGGGATGTCCTGTTGAAAAAAAATCGGTCCCTCTGGTGGTCCGTAGTTGTGAACGATTCTTCCCGGAAATTTCCCTCTAAGACGGGCCGAAGCGGGCGACGGGCGGCCACAGACTTCAATTTTTTTAATCGGCGCCAATAAATCGGGTTGAGCTTCCGATAAAATTTCAATTAAAGGCGACACCGTATGCAACGCATGGAATTGTTTTTGTTTCAACGCTTCGACCACTGTTTGATTCGTGACGTTCCTTACAACGGTCAATTCTGCCCCGTGAGAAAGACATTGCAGAACGGTGGCACTGAGACCGTTGTAATTGAAGAGCGGAAGCAAAGCGGCGATTTTGTCGCCGGGTTGAATCGTCGAGCTTCCCGTAAGCGACATTTGTGAACAGGTAGCCATTAAATTCGAATGGGACACCTTTTGAGCGAAACCTCGACCCGCTATGATTAAAGCTGGTTGACCGGCGTGCCGGCGAAACGATAAACCATCGCGAACGATCTCGCCGAAGTAGGTGACTCCGTTAAAGACAACATCGTCGTCGATGACAATGAGTCCAGTGTCGGACAGAGAGTTTTTCGACGCACTCAGTGCGTCGAGAACGTCGTGTGCTTTTGTTGATGTTGTGATCAACCACTTGAGGTGGTAGTCGGTACTTTGAAAAAAGGACGCCATTTCATCCGGCGTATAGTCAGGGTTGAGGGGGGCCAGAGGAACGCCCGCTTCGAACGCTCCCAACGCTGAAATTGTCATTTCAACGGAATTGGGTAGAACGGTGACGCAGTACTCGCCTCGGCCTGTGTTGACGTTCAACCACGAAGCTAAATTCCCTGAAACTCGCCGCAATTTACCGTAATCAATGCGTCGACCAGTCTCGGTGCATGACAGGGCCGATTTGTCGCGAAATGCGTCCAATTTGGCCCATACGTGTTCGTGTACGGCACCCAAAGGCTCGAAAATAACAGATTTTTGTGTGGCGGCCTTGCCACTGTAACACCTCACAAATATTTTAACGTATTTATTCATTTTTTTCGACTTTTGATAATTCAAATTTTAAAAGTTTCACCGCGTCACGCCCAGCATAGCCCCTACGACAAGACTAAAACGCGACGCCTCTTCCAAGGCGTCGTTTAGAACGTAAACAAAAGCCTGCCCCCTCCAATTCTCACATCCAACCGCTGTCCTTCACCTTGCAATTTAATATTTAATGAAAAAGTCAAATAGTGGCGCTCTTAACTGCATCATTGTACATATCGAACAATAACAAACTACTCAGCTTCGATGGACGGAGAATGGTAGGAGGGCCTCTTGGGAGTTATTTTTGCTCGAAAATTATACCCAACCGTTGAGAGTGAAAGCTTTGTGTCTCAGGATGGGTGGGGCCCAGGGGGGCTCACTCTCAAACCCCCTAGACCTCAATGAACTGCCGTCTACAAGGCAATCCGGCTCCAGGAAAAAAAATTTACTGCGCAGTAAGCCACTTCCTCTTCGCCTTCTCAATGTTTTAGTTAATTTTCGTCGATGAATTGCATTTCTCACGAACCCGAAGTAGAGGCTTCCAGGTGATGTTTCTCGCTCGTCTAATAAAGAATTTGAATACATTCATCCAAGCAGCAATTAGACCGCATTTAATTATGCCCACTAAGAATTTCGTTGTGTTGTTGTTGTTGTTGTTTTCTAAGGACTGCGATTCAGTTGAACGACCTGGAATGAGGTTAAGGCTGCATACGTGAGTTTCGGCTCGTCCAACAAGTCCCCCTGTTTAGGTGAACCAATTAAAAAAAAAAAAAAAAATGTTTATAGAAAATTAAAGAAGATGGATGTGTTTAAATCGAGTGAAAATACGTAACGATATCTCAGGTGATTAACCCACTCGAATTGAATTAATTTTTATGGAATTCGTGAGATAGTTTTCGCCAAACAGTCTTGAAAGATTGCGAATTTAAACACTTGATTTTGAACGTTTTAATAGCTGTACTCCGCCCTCCCTCTCATGACTACCACCCCCACAAAATCTCCATCTATAAGCGTTTTCCATTCAATGCAATACACTAGGATATAGTCTAAAGCCGTGTTCACACGATGCAATGTTTGAAGCTATATTCCATGCTAGTTTTTTAAAAACGTCCGGTCATTACCAAGGAACATATGTTTTTCAAAAACCAGCATGCAATACAGCTTCAAACATTGCATCGTGTGAACTGGGCTTAAGTTTTTCCACCCGTCCTCTCTAAATTGAAACATTATGTTTATGGAGAGTACGCGATACGGCACTTGTGTAGAGTGCATATAATTCTATATGCACTGATGTCGTGTGACATTGAACCGCGTTTAGAACGGAAAAGCAGTCGGAGGCGGCGGCGGGGGGGGGATTTACAATCACAATTGTTAAATGATGAACAGAAACAGCTCAAAACAGGCGTTGTTTGTTATACCTTGCTTATAAAAATTCATCAGGTGTTTTTGTGTCGGCCTACACCTGCAAAAAAATTGGACACTTTCGCTCCTCAGTTGAGCATGTGTCTTTTTGTTTGTTCAATAAGGGAAAATCACGTTTGACTCTAGCGTTTTTCAACGGCCTTGAAGGACTAGGTAATGGAATTGTATTATGTACTGCACATTATAATCAAGTAATTTCTGCCAAGCTATTAGAAGCTATGATCAATGAGGGGCCATTATTTAGAGTTATAGCGCTTTGTTATGAACTTATAAATGCATGAAAAAGAAAATTAAGCGAAAAATTGACATACAAAAAAGTGAGAGGACCCAAAAGGGAGAGGTGGGAAAGTTTGAAAAAGGTTTTACATACAAGATTTAACGTTAGGGCTTGGAGCAAACAAAGCGAATAAAAATGAAGTTTGAACAACTTCTTCACAAACACCCCCTCCCCCCCTCTCATTCAAACAGCCACGAACTTTCTTATAAAAAGCAGCCCTCATGGGAGGGAGTATGAGGGGGCTTAAAAGGTGCGAATATTGCTCGAACGTCTAGAGAATATATACGCGGGCTATAACGTTTGCTGTCAAACGGAGAGAAAAAGGAGAGAGAATTCCATTCCCCGGGAAAGGCGATAGGAATTTCTTTTGTACGTTTCAAAAACTTTTCGCGTGTACACATACACACAGCTGTAGAAAAACGATATTCCCCAACCCAGTCGACCTGGTTTCTTGCGGTCTGTTTAAACGAAGGGGTAAATGGTGAGTGGGGGATCCCAAATAGCTCGATGTGAAAGAGGAATAAAATAAAAATAAAAAAAAGAGGGAATTTAAACTCTCATAATTCAGTGCCAACAAGAGCCGTCGTTGGTTTTCGCCAATTTTTTTGTAAAAACTAATAAAATGGGGAACTTGCACAATTTTAGGGGTTTTTCAAACCAAATTTTTGAAAATTTCGAGTGGGGGTTTCATGACGTTAAAGCAGTTATAATGAAATGGATGGAGTAGGGAAGAGGGGGGGAGATGTGTTTTCTGAGGGTCAATTTTTCTTGTTATTTGTAAACAAAACATTTTACAACTGTTTCTCAACTGCACATTGACGTTATTTCCTCTCGCACCGTCCTTCCCCTCCTGAAGAACTTTGAAATGTATTAAATATCTCCTGACGCACCAATCGGGCTACAACTACCTTTGATAAGGCACTATAAAACCAACGATATTATAAAAGAACTGGATTGCTCATCACTGCTGATAAAGACCAGCTGATAATAGCCATCAAATAAGCTCCCATTGTGATGAGAGGGGTGGAGTTTCAAAATAAGTGCCATATTGCCATAACTACACAATGAGAGGGACAGGGTGATTGTTTACCAGGGGACGACCTGCCCCCTCCAAGCCCCTCCAGTCCTCTGTGAGCAATCCAGGTTTATATATCGTTGTATAAAACACGAGTATGGAAGCACGCAAATCGGCGCCATATTTTGCCCCTCATACGATTATAATTATCACCTGGGGCCTTAGTTAGAGTTGTCGGGAAATAACCGTAAGAGGTATCCAAGGACGCTTCATCAGAAATAGTATTATCTCGCCATAGCAACCACCTCACGTGAGTTTTTCCCGACAACTTGGAATAAGGCCCCAGGGGGTCAACCATGAGCTAGCGTAAAAATACCGTCAAAACGCGGTATCTATGGCGTTATAACATTATTTGAGATAGAGCGTCCTTAGTTACCGCTTGCGTTAATTTTTTAACGCTAGCTCATGGTTGACCCCCAGGTCTCATTGATAAGTGGGGTATTTTTATTTATTTCGACCGCATTTAGTACGGTGCAATTAGTAAAAAAAAAAACGGCTCAACCTCAACATCCAAAGTGAATGTTTCCCTTCAACGCCAAATTGTTCCTCACAACCCACATATTGATTGGTAAAAAGTTCCACCATTTGGAGCTATGAGTTTGTGTGGGAGGGGATAATAAGTTAATAAATTCTTATTTTGTTCTAGTATTTCTCAAGTATTTCGAAATCTTTGAGGTTTATCGTGAAAATGAGCATTTACAAAAATAATCTTCATCAAATTGCCCAAAAAAATGATCCCCGAGATAATCTTACTTGAGTGAACGGTTCGAGAGTTACGGAGGGTGTAGAAGTGAACATTTTTCGCAATTCGACGTTTTTTGTCGAAAAAACTGGCATAACACTGAGAAAAATACACGGCTTGAGAACACGGCTGGCCGCCCGACTGCAGTTGGCAGTTGCCTGGCTGTAGTTGGCTGCCGAAGCCCCTTATTTTTGCCTTGTGAGCGGCTGTCTACGCGGCTATGAAAATGTACATGGCTCACGAAGTCGTGGCTTACTAAAATATGACTCCGCTAGAGGAAATTATTAGCAAGCCACGCCATGTGCCTTGAGCGATTTGCCGTGTGAAATAGAGAGTCGTGTAAAACATACATGGATGGCCAAGAAATTTCCAAGGCGTACCATGACGTTTAAAATTTGCTAGCCGTGGACAAAATATGTAAGCACACGTTTGGGTTAGCTGTTCAACACGACGCAGTGTCGTATCCAAACAAATGTAACCAATGCGACAAGTTCATTTTTATTTTAAAAAGAAAACATATTTTCATGATTATTCAGTTGTTCAATAAACGATAAAAAGTCAACCTAATTCTTAATTGGCAATCTTACTTATTTCGTGAGATACAACAAGTGGCGACGAGGAAAACTAAGACATGGCCGAAGAAGACGTTCGGCAACAAAATGAGTCAATTTTGGAAGCACTGCGCACTCAAAGCGCGGTTCTCGGGCAGCTCCTTCAACAAGTAGTGCTCCACGGCCCGACCGACGTACCACAACATGATACTCGTTCTGACACACACTCGGTGCACTTTGACACATTCGACGAAGAACAAGAATCCTTCAAGTCCTACCGTCAAAGGCTGGAGAATTTCTTTGAACTCCGCAACATTCGCGGAACTTCACCGGCCAATGAAACGCTCAAAGCTCGAATACTAATTAACGCTCTTGGAGCGAAATATTACACTTTTCTTGCAAGCCTCACGTCACCAGATCTGCCGTCATCGAAGACTTATGACGAGTTGATAACAACACTTGAGAAACAATTGTGCCCAAAATCCAACGTGCATACGGAACGGCACAAATTCCTATCTCGCTTCCAAAGGAATGGTGAAACTGTTTCTCAGTACTTATCTGGACTAAAAAAACTGGGCGTCTCATGTAACTGGACATGTCATAACGATAGTTGCAACAGAACCGAATTTCCAAACGGCCGTTCCAAGGTAATTCCTTGCTTGCACTCGGTCCCCTGGAGAAAGATGTCGCACAAGCCCGGTCTGTTCTGGTGTTGACTTGGCACAATTGCGTGTCGGTATCGGTTTCATAATGTGAAGTTTTGTTCGCAAAGATCGGTTCATGAATATTTCACCTGGACTTTTCCCGTTCCGCAGAGGCGTACTTCTGTACTTGAAAAGAAAAGCATTAAGTTTTTCTAGTAAACTTCCACTGTCATTACTCATTGCCTTCAGTTTTTGTTTGAAATTTTGTACAGAACGTTCCGCTAAGCCATTCGTTGCTGGATGATTTGGAGCGCAAAATCTCTGTTCAATGCCATTTGATCGACAGTAGCTGAAGAATTCGTCAGATTTGAAAATGCTAGCATTGTCCGAAACGATTGTCATTGGCAGGCCATTTCGCGCGAATATTTGGTCCAGGCATTTGATTGTTGATTTTGATGTGGGCGCCTTTGGAAACATATTTATTTCTAGCCATTTTGATCGCGCGACGACAACAATCAAAAAATAATGTTCTTTGAAGGGGCCAGCATAATCCACGTGAATGCGTTGCGCATTTTCATAATTTTGAACCTAGAAATTTTGGCAGCTAACTCCAGCTTTCCTTATTTGCTCATAATGACTCCATTGCAAGTGTTTTTACCGCCATCATCAGTTTGAACGTTTTGGTTGGGTTGCCTTTAGGAGCGGAGGTATTGGCCCCCACCCCCTCTAATCATGCTATTACGTGGTACTATTTCCTCTTATTCATAGCTTGAGATCATCTCCCTCTCACACTCACTCCATCATTCTCTCACAGGACTGCCTCTGACAGAGGCCACTGTCAATAAATAGGTTTTTCGTTATTTATAGGAGAGTCTGTGGTGTTTTTGTGAAGAATTCAGTGCCCCAATATCTCATTTAAACAAGTAGTGGGTCTACCTGGCACCACCAACGTCGTTATATTCGCCAATTGACAAATCAATGTCAGAAGCTCTCTAAGCGAAACGTTCCAATTAAAAGTAAGTAAACAATTCTAAACAGGCCTAACAAAATTATCAACATGCACGTGTGCTTAGGATGGGAAGAACCTGGCTCTGGAGCATTTGTGTGTTGCTGCCATTTTCCGGACGGAGAAAAAGCTTGGCCCTGTTTTATTTGACCATGACAGAAATAAGATCTTCACTTTTCAAAGTGAAGATCCCAAAGAACAAACAAATCTTCGAACAGCGACTCTTGCATCCAGTGTAGACGAAAATTGTTCAAGGTCACCTGACACAGCAGCCTTTTACAACCCGTTCGCTGCCCTCGACAGACACGCTACAATACACTTACCACGATGTTCAGATAAGTTTTTTTTTTGTTTTGTTTTGTTTAGCTTCACTGGTTGTGCTACCTTCCGGAGGTGACGTCGTGCTCACTAATGGACCGAATTTGTGTTAATTTCCTCTTTAAAATGTCTTACCTAATGCCCTGTTTTTTTAAACAGGTTCGTACACCATTTGAATGAAGTATCCTCTCAAAAAGATTGATTCATTCGCATGGAGATCATGATACACAACTCACAACTTTGTTTTTCGCCATAACTATCTTAGCGAAAGTTTGACAATCAATTAATGAGATCCGTACTCATTTCCCATCTGCAGCGTTTTGAATGCGTAGAGGGAATATCGAAGCGATTAGAATCTCATTCAAAGACAAAATAAGCCCGTACAAGCTAACTGGTCCTTTCGTTTTTTTTTTTTTAGCAAAATTTCTCGTGTTATTACACTAAAACTTGTGATTAGTGCTTTATTCGGATATCTTAACTTATCAAACAAAGCTATGATAGGTGTCTCGTGAGAGCAAAGACAGCGTTGAACTTCAACGTTTCCATACAACTACTTTTGCCATAAGTTTCATGGCACTGCCAATACTGCCATGGCTAGAGCAATTGTAGGTTCACTGCACAGGTTACCATGTAAACATTGAGAGGATTGCTGAATAGCACGACTCAAACAGTCGCATTGACTCGACTACGTACAGTCGTGGTGAACGTCTATGCTTGCGGCTTGCCATGTGCCCGAGACGATGTACTTGACTGGGCTAGCTATGCACCCAGCAAAGTACGCATGGCTTAATTCAGCACGTTGGCACGACCAACACCACCACCGACTGAACTGATAGTCTAACACGGTGAAGTTTATAATGCGTGCAAGGCTATGACAATAATGTAGCACCGCTCACGCAACAAAGATAGCTCGGCCACATCTGTCTCACGGCAAAGGCTACCCTGTACTGTTTGCAAGGCCATCAGTGAAGGGTAGCCGTGTACTCGGCTGAGAATCCACGTGAATTGTTAGCCGTGTCTGGCTCAGCCATGTGTGACTCTAACATGGCGGCAGGTCCGGTAGCCGTGTAAATTCACAAGGCTAACGCTGCCGGAATAAAAGGACTTCAAATTTTTTGCCGTGTAAAAGCGGTTAAGCATAGTCGTGTTTTTGCCTCATATTTTTCTCAGTGAAGGAAACTTTTTGTTTTTTGTATGATTGAGTTTTGTAAAATCAAATTGCAATTCAAGTGGACGGTAAAATGTTAATAATGTCATCTTCAACAACAACCTCCCTCTCCTTCACAAGGCGCTACTTTTGAAGGGATAGTAGGCTTCATATGCCTAGGCCATAAACACAGAGTGGATCCGTATTACTATGACACAAAATTTTGGGTCAAAGTACGTCTAAATCCTAGTACAACGCCACTTCCAGACAGGTCCAATCGAGATCCATTCAAGATATATGATTTTTTTTTTAGTAATTAAAGGAAATTACCGCAATTGCTTTGAAAAATCCCAGATTTCTCGGCTTACATTACACTAGACCCAAACCTTGATGACATTTTCAGAAACTACGGACAATATCCGTTAAGATAGAGGCCATATCATCTGTTGAAATGATCGTCAAATCCTTAAGATCTGGTCTTTTGTCGTAGATTCACGTAAATTCCACAATAAGTACGCTTTCCAAAAGATTGCTGTACCCAAACGGCTTTCTCCACAGACTTGCGATGCATGTCAAAAACGTCCCCATATTATCAGCTATTTTTATGGTGTATTCACATATCATGTTACCACTGACGCGACGTTTCTCGAAGAATATCGTGAGCAATCGTTATTCATTCTGTAGAAAAATGCGTTTCTGTGCATTCTCGCGATATAATCGCGGGAAATAACGCGATATAATCGCGTTAAATGTGGTTATGCCAAAACAAACTTTAGAAAATAAGGGACGTTTTTTTGGAGCCCCGTCAGTCTGTGGAAAACCCCGTTTGGGTACAGCAATGTTTTGGAAAACGCACAATTTATGGAGTTTACGTGAATCTATGACAAAAGGCCAAATTTCTAGGAGTTGATGACGATTTCAAGCAATGAAATGGCCTCTTTCTCACATGCAATTTTCCATAGTTCCCGAAACTGTCATCAATGTTTGGATTAGGTGCGATATTGCCCTGTTTTTGCATTATAAAGAAAAAAATCATAAACCAGGAATGGCTCGAGATAGGACACCTCCGGAGGTGGCATTGTACTCGGCTTTAGGCGTAGTTCCACCCAAAATTTTGTATCTGAGTAATACGAATCCACCTTGTGTATATGACCTAGGACAAAGGAAGCCTATTATCCCTTAAAAAGTAGCGCCCCTTGAGAAGAAGAGAAGGTTTTTGTCCCTCTAAGGGCATATTACTAAAATTCTACAGTCCACCGAAATTCCAATTTGATTTGACAAAAGAAAATCGTGCAAACAAACAAAAGTTTCCTTATGCCAGTTTTCTTCGACAAAAAACGTCGAATTGCGAAGAATGTTTACTTCTACACCCTCCGTAACTCTCGAACCGACGACTCAAGTAAGATTATCTCGGGGATCATTTATGTGGGCAATTTGATGAAGATTATTTTTGTAAACGCTCATTTTCATGCAAAATCTCATAGATTTCGAAATATTCGAGAAATACTGAAACAAAATAAGAATTTACTAACTTATTACCCCCTCCCACCCAAACCCATAGCGTTAAATGGTGGAACTTTTTACCAGTCGGTTGTGAGGAAGAATTAGGCGTTGAAGGGAAACTTTCACTTTGGATGTTGGGGTTTAGGTCTAAATTGCACCGTACTAATTCCACGTTTGTTTGTTGTTGCGATGGCAATTTTTTCATTCATGGTATACGTTACAAAAGGTGGGTTCGCTTTTTTGTGTGGTCACCCTGACTCACCGCGTACTCGCGAGCAGCGCCACCATCGCTCTGTCAATGGCAAGAAGATGTATTAGTACAGTCCAGATCAATTGTAAACAAACCTCTTGATTACAAGGGAGCTTGAGTTCAGTTTTGTTATTTTAGTGCGTTTTTGCTTATTTATTAATTTTTTTTCGCGAAAATGCTGAGAATTGACGAAATTTGTGAAGTGTACGATTGCACCCATACATCTAAAAATTTCAAGGAGGCCGAAGTACTTACAGCGGCCGGTCTCTTTGTCCTCACTGGGAAATTGCCCATAGTCGAAATAATAAGGCATTGTTCGATAATTCGTAGCGTTTTTTTTTCGCGAAACTACTGAGAATTGACGAAATTTGAGAAGTGTGCGATTGCACCAATAAATCTAGAAATTTCATGGAGGCCGAAGTACTTATAGCTGCTGATCTCGTGTCCTCACATCACAGGGAAATTGCCTTCAGATGGTGAAGGCGTTCATCTCGCGTGCATCGTTAGGAGCTCTTCGTCGCCTGACAAGACTTACAAGGTTGAAGGAGCTCTAGCGAGCCAGGCCAATTGTTTGAGGTTTACTCAAGTCAAGTGTAGTATTGTATGACCGGAGTCGTGTAGCTCAGATTCTTCCAAACACGTTGTTGCCTCATTGATGTCCGTCAACCGGTATGTTGTAGTTCTCACATTTTTTGCTTTGCTTGAAGGCACCTACTTCTACTACAAGTAGACAAGTACTACACAAGTATACACCCTGCGGGTTGCCGAGCATAGCAGACAAAACCGAAGAAATTTCGGCCACTGGTTTGGCCTGCTCTTGGCTTACGGCAACGAAGAAAAATTATAAAACCGTACCGGTTCGTTCTTTCCCGGAAATGGTAGTGGGAAAAGTTCCCAGATTAGAAGAAAATCATGGACCGAAGTGCTACGGCTACGTGACAGTGCTGCACGCACCAGATATCCTCTTTTTTTCTCTCATACTCATCAAGCCACACAACGTGTGAGACAACAGGGTGTTTAAACAAATTTTAAATGTTTGTTCCCCTTCAAACACAGCAAAAAAAATTTAAGAACTACAACATACCGGTTGACGGACACCCAAGAGGCAACAAGGTGCTTGCAAGAGCCTGAGTTACCTGCCTTACAATGACTACACTTGACTTTAGTAACTCTCATTGACCTGGCTCGCTAGAACTCCTTCAACCTGGTAAATCTTGTCAGGCGAGGAAGAGCTCCTAACGATGCACGCGAGATGAACGCCTTCACCATCTGAAGGCAATTTCCCTGTGATGTGAGGACACGAGACCAGCAGCTATAAGTACTTCGGCCTCCATGAAATTCTAGATTTATGGGTGCAATCGCACACTTCTCAAATTTCGTCAATTCTCAGTAGTTTCGCGAAAAAAAAACAAAAAAAAACGCTGCGAATTATCGAACAATGCCTTATTATTTTGACTGTGGGTTTATTATTCATCGATGTAGTCAAATCCGGCTTGAAATTGAGTTCCGGACATCGGGGCTAACTTTTTTTATGTAGGTATAGGTTACACAAGGGTTACCTTATCACGATTTGCATAGGATTGCATGGGAGGGCTGGGTAGATAACAGTCCATCTAAATATAACCTCTTTAGCCCCGATGTCGGCTTCCCTTCGTGAGTAACATAGAGATAATATCGATGGCGTTTTGCAAGGGACGTCAGTGGCGGCGGAAGTCAGCCGACATTGGGGGAGCAAGAATAGGGGTCCGGCCCAAGCCACCCAGGGGTAAAAAAAGTCGGCCGGAGCCCCCCGTAGAATCGCCCGGCCGGAAATCTGATTCATCACAAGCCCCCCGTCCTTCAAACGTTAGCATGGCCGAAGCCCCCCCCCCCCCAAGGATCATTCAATCACCTGAGAGTTAGGTAGGTACTACAAATATTATGTTATTAAAAATGTCATACAAATCTTAATGTATGATTTCGTCATAAAAAATCGTCACAAATTAGGTAGGTAGTCATAAATTTAGTCATTTCAGTTATCGTGGTTCTCATAAATCCCGGCAAATTTCCCGCAAACCCTCTTCATGTAGTCGTATGTAGATAGCTCGTCCTGAAGATTCTTCTTGATGAGCTTATCTACCCATGCAGATTTACGCTTGGTTCGATTCCGAGGTGTGAAAACTGAGCCAGCTTTAACTGCCGCTATCTTCGCATACACGTCGATTTGGTAAAGTTGGAGGGCGTCAACAAATATGTAGATGTTGGGATGAGGTGAAGAGAAAAGCTGCCTGAAGTGAGAATGGAAGCTCTCACAAGCATTCGTAGTACGGTCCGTAGAACTGGTTTTTGAAGCCCAGAGAGGTGGAGGGAAGGTCGCGTCGTCAGCAACGTAAGTCTCGTGGAGGTATCCCGCGAATTGGAAGGTGGTGGACTCCTCGTGGTAGGGCCTTTCCAGGAGCCACTCGCAGAACATGTCTCCTACCTCCGGCGGATCAACTATAAATTAAGCGATTAAACGATAAATTAAGCTATAAATTAATTGAATACACTACACTGAAGCATAGCTTGTTAAACACTGTAGGTACCTGTGACGGGCGGGTTGCTATGTCATCAGAAGCTTTTCTTTTCACACCAGCTCGGATCATGGTGAGTTCCTCCTCGCTTTTTGGGGGTGCTGGATGATTGTGTCCTTCTTCGGCGCTCACGACTCTCTTCCCTACCACTTTCAAATTCGCTTTGCATCGTAACTTATTCCTACAACTACACTCCCACCTGTCGACTCCATCAACCAGCGATTTTTGAAAAATAAACCGGTAATTGTCTTTATAAATCACACCGCGACTGTTCCTACTCCCGCCTTCGATAAATTTCACTCCATCCATGCTGCCTACGTGCGTTCACAACCTTCAAAACAGAACTAATCCAAAACAAGAACTAATGTTATCGGGGGGCTTCCGCCAACTTTGAACTCTGCCCTTCGAGACGCACGGGGGCCTTGGGCCATTATCGCATTCCTCTCTCGTCCGCTGGGGGGGGCTTCGGCCTATCGGCCGCAAGAATCTATGAGCAGTTCAGATTTAACCTCCCCCCCTTATAGAAAATACCATTTTGCGAATCAATTATATCTAGTACATGTGCAAAAATACAATTCTTGAGGCAAACATTTATTATTTACCGCCTCTTCACGAAATTCTCTTGTTTCTGCGTTAATTTTCCTGGGTAATTTGAGTCCTAAGATACAGTTTTACTAGATAAATGACGTGTTATAAGCTAAATCGGCTACATCGGCCATAAAATGGCGTATTCACACTATTCAGAGTAGAAAATTAGTGTGAAAGAGCAAGGGTTTGCCGTGAAGAGTAGCGTTCGAGGCAATGGCGAGGGGGGTGGACCACCCCGGGCCACCTATCAGAGAGGGCCCCCGAAAAGCTTAAATATGGAAAAATGATGACTTTTAGGTTCATGTTCATAGATTTAAAGCACGTGAAAAGGAGTTTTGGTGTACGATTGGACAGTGACTTGGCTCCTTTCGACGATTTTCAGTCCATCCGACTTGGAGAATAGAACGTTTACTGGTGATCAGCAAACAGTGTGGATAAATATTCGATTGAGCCCACGAAATCGCAGTTCTGATGGGTAAAATTGAGAAAATTTGTGCCTACTGAAAGCAAATTCAAGGCTAAAATAGAGAGAAAATACGCTGATTCCCAAGTTTCTCTAGGTCCTTAAGCAGATAGAAATGAGAACGCTCTCTAATGTGCCGATGTTGTGGGGCGAGTAGGCGGCAAAAAAGTTGGAAAAAGTGCTAATATTCGTGGCTAAAACTGCAAAAAAGCGCTCATCCCAGGTTTCTCATGCAAATTACAGACCACAGTCTAGAAAAAATTGCTTATTCCCGGTGTATACAGTGGCAATTTTACGGCTAAAATGTACCAAAAAACCGCTAATGTGCTGTTTTTGGGCCAAGCCGGCGGCTAAAATTGCGAAAAATTGCCTAATCCGTAGATGAAATTGAGAATAACCGCTAATACGCGAATAACCTGTAGGAAAAACGTTAATTTGCGGATAAAAAATTTTAAAAAATCACTCATTCGCGGCTAAAATTGAGAAAACGTCAATCCGTATCTTCTAATCTAAAGGATATTTCGAGGCTACAACTAAGAAAAAGTGCTAATCCATAACTATATTGAAATGAAATGGCCAATGTGGGGGTAGAATGTAAAACAAACGCCTTACTCACTGACGTATGATATGAGGAATGACGTATGACATGCACTGTCCCTGGGATTTCTCCTGGGTGGATTCGCTCTTTGCGTGGACTCTCGGGACTGCTCAGTTGGTTAGAGCGCCTGGCAAAAAACTAGGAGGTCGTGGGTTCGAAACCCACCTGGGGAGCAATTTTTTCTCGGAACTCAAAACAAGTAAGGAATAGTAAGTATTTAATTTAAAGATTATTTGTTTTTTTTCAGCCTCCCCACTCCCTTGAATTCATAGTTGTGACTAGGGTGGTGTGGTGAAGAGGGGAGTAATCCCCTATTGTCCGTAGAAAAGGGTCTTCTAATCGCAATGAATTCACTAAATATAAAGGAATAGTGACGTAAAACAAACGCCTTAGTCACGGCTAATATTGAAAAAATCACTATAGTGCGGCTAAAATTAAGGAAAACTCTAAATTTCAACTCAAATTGAGAAAAAGGGCTATCGCGGCTAAAAAGTGAGCAAAACGCCAATTTGTAGCAACAATTGATAAACATCGCCGTCATGGAATGATAATTTTACGTTCAAATTCAGAAAAGTGCTAATTCCCTGCTGAAAATTGAAGCACTACTTCGCGGATAAAATGGGCAAAATCCCAAAATGTTCAAAATTGAAAATTCGCCGATTCTCGGCTTTGGAATGCAACTTATTTGTGGCTAAACCTTATTTGAGCCTCACAGAGTTATCGGGCCCGGGCCCCGATAGGTGCAGGTCAGCCAGTGGCTGTGAAATGTAGTACTTTTCCCTCTGAGCCAAAATGCCCATTGAGCACATTAAAATATAATTTTCGAGGGAGTCAGCCTTTCAAAGGCAATTTCGTGGATTTTGATCCCTAAGAACCAAATTTCTCGGGTTTTAATCACGCAAAAAGACCAACCAGGAGGACGAAACAGTTGATTCGAGAGTAGCATTCCTCTTCTTTTTGGTCTTGACTGGAATTTTCTTGGTTAGATGCCTAGAATTGACAGTTGTCACCCCTTTAATCCCAAATTTCAAAGATTGGGCCCTTTGAAAAATAAATTTTGAAGGATTGATTCCCTCAAAATCCAGCGGGGTTGACTTATCAAAAAAGTCATATTTCACGGGATTCAAGATATCACACGTTTGTGGCCTGCATACAAGCAATTTCGCGGATTCGTCACTATGGGAACCCAATTTTGCTGTTTTAGCAAATTCGAGAACCAATTCCACGTTTGGCTCCATAAAAACAAGCAACTCTGGTGGTTATATTTGGCTCTTTCAAAGCCAAATATTTCCAGCCAAGTTAGCAGATCTGGATGGTAAACCCGAATCATGTTCTGGAAGGTGCGAACGATAATTTTTTAGGAGGCAAATTCAACACGAAGCACCCTGAACCCCACTTCCGCCGCCACTGAGGGACGTACTAATTTGCGGATTCCATATGTGAAATGACGATAGAGAGCTGCAAATCGACGCGTATACTTTTATAACATACGAATAAATTTTAATGGCACTTTACGTGATAGTTACTCAAAAGTACTAGTACCTGTCCTCACATGTCAAGTTGCAGATTCCACAAAAGCTTGCGGATTCCATATGTGAAATGACGATGGAGAGCTGCAAATCGAAACGTATACTGCCATACCATACCAGTAACTTTTAATGGCACTTTACGTGATAGTTACTCAAAAGTACTAGTACCTGTCCACATTATTATGCTTGGGATTCCGAATTAGAAATGCCGATAGTGTGCTATGAATTGACACGAATACTGCATTCAATCGCCATTTCCAGATGTTACAGTCGCACGTTACGCCTCAAGTTAGAAACGTTGGGTCTTACTTTTGGTTTATTATTCACGAAGACATATGGAAAACCCATTTCTCACAGTCGAAAAAATATTTTGGCTTGGGGGGAGGGGTTGGGATTTTTGCTCCTGCAAATTGGAATAAGTAGGATACTCGCCAAATACAAATTATTATATTTATTTTCGTTTCCATTATATATATTTCTTCGTACCATAATATGTTTATTTCAACACTTTGGCTTCGTAGGTAATTTGAATTTAGCGGATGGTCTATTTTCATAGCAGAGCAGTGCAACGGATCGTTCATTTTTTTCAACGTATCAATAATACGAAGTCCAGTGATTGGGTTAAGGTCTCATCACAGATATCCGTGTTCTCACCGCGCCGAGTCCGCACCGACACTCGGTCGGTGAAATGAAAACAACTTAATTAACATGTGATAGCCTACACATGTCCGTGCCCATTCCACCGAGTCGTTTCCGCACCGAGTCCGCGCCGTGTCCGTGAAACAGCCCACACATGTCCGTGTTCTCACCGCGCCGAGTCCGCACCGACACTCGGCCGTGTGTCGGTGAAATGAAAACAACTGAATTAACATGTGAGAGCCTACACATGTCCGAGCTCATTCTCCGAGTCGTTTCCGCGCCGTGTCCGTACCGTGCCAGTCACACTTTTTCATCATTTTACGCCCATTTTTTTTTCTTTTCTCAGTACCAAGGTGCATTTATTTATAAAGCGTTAATATATCTGTACCTTTAAGTGCTGAAATCTAGACTCAAGGAAACGTGCCATTCATCATCGTGGAGGAAGGTGTTTGAATCTGAATCCGAAATGAACAGCTGCTGAACGTGTAGGCTAGGGGGAAAAACGTACCGGCAGCAGGGGGTAGAGAAAAGTGCATTCGTCATCGAAGGAAATCCCAGGCCATTGTTGTTATGAACTTCCCCTCCAACACCAATAATAGTGTTGTTAACGAAACTATTTTTTCATATTCAATTTTAATATTCTGTGAGAACTTGAGACGTTTGAATGTTGAATATACAGAGTGCGGCAGACAAAGGTGGCAAAATACTTCGAGAACGTATTTAAAATAGAAAATACTTCTAAAAACAAATACACAATACAAAATACCTTTATAAAAGTATTTGAAATACAAACACAAAATACGTATTCAAAATACATTTTTCTCAAATACAATTTTAAATTACATTTTCGAATCATTAGCAAAGTTGGAATCACATAGTCAGTTTAGAGGTAGATAGTTTGAAAATCATGGCTTTGTGACTATTGCTGTTGACATTACACCAGGGGGCGACAATATTTGGAGGAGTTGATGTGGGTGAAAGGGTGTAAAAATGTGGGCACGTTTGACGAATGGGTTATGTCTGATCCCATACATTCTGCAGGACTCAGCAAATATCATGTACATACTTCGATGAACTCATCAAAGATATACCCTCTCCCACCCTTTCCACGCCATCTTTTTAAGAACTCAAAAGAGGGAGAGAGAGAGAGCGAGAGAGAGAGAGAGAGAGAGAGAGAGAGAGAGAGAGAGAGATTTTTATTCATAAAAAATAATTTTGCATGTTTGCCAATATTGCTCTAGAGCCACACAATTGGCTCTCTGGAGCAATAAGAAGTAAATGTGTTCACACTGCTAGAGTCAAGAATTGTCATAATTTCTCTCAAAAACGATCAAACTGACATTTAAATCTAAAGATGAAAAATAAAACAATCAGTAACAATAAAATGAACCAGTTGTGTTGAATTCAAATAATCACATGTGTAAACAAAAAAAAATAATAAATAAAAGCAGTCGTTTAGGAAAAAAGTCAAGCAATATGAAAGGTATTCATTATCGACCCACTCAGCACAGTTACTACTCATTCACAGAAAAAATAAGAAACAGAAAAACAAACTAAATTGAAGTGTCGATAAAGTAAAACAGACTAGAATAAAATAAATATGAAATAATAGATAAATAAAACAAAATAGAAATGAAAATAAAATGAACTAGGGTGGGAATGAAGGGACTTAAAGATGAAGGGGGGGGGGCAGAGATGAAAGACGTGATTATCGGTCAAGAAACTCCTATCACAGTCATTATCACAGAATATATCATATTTCGAAGAATATATATGTATGTCAAAGAAAAAATATTCATTATTCATCTCTCTGTTTGTTCAAGAAATATTTATAGATGGCCTCTTTAAATCTTACTGGGCAACTTAGCCTTCTAATGTTAAGAGGAATGGAATTCCAAAGACTGATCGACGAAATCAAGAATGATCCATGATACGAAGCGGTTCTATGATGTGGTGCGACCAAATCATCTGGCTCGCATCTCAGCCGCCTAGACTGAATTTCCCTTTTGAAAGTAAACAAATCAAAAAGGTAGCGGGGAAGACAAGTCATAAAGAGTCGGTGAAGGAAGCATGACATTAAATATTCTCTACGCCTTGCCAGCTTCAGCCATTTAAGTTTCTCATAGTATGGCGTGATATGGCAATCAAAAGGAAGATCGTAAATAAATCGAATGGCTGAGTTAAGGGCCCTTTCAAGTCCAACGGTCATTTCACCAGATATCTCTAGATAGCTGAGGCTGCAGTAGTCAAAAATTGGAAATACCAAAGACTGAACCAGAGCAGCCCTAGATTTTGTAGGCAAGCATTCTCTTACTCGTGAAAGTTGAGCCAACACTCGAAAGGCTTTAGCTCTCACATTCTGGCCTGTTGCTTCCATTCTAGCGTTTGGTCCACACGAACACCCAGGTAATCTACCTCCTCAACCCAAGGAATTGGGTCTCCCCCAAGTTCCAAACAAGCCAAGGCTCCAACTTTAGCAATCAGCTTGGCTGATCCCATGACCATCGCCTTAGTCTTAGCAGCATTGAACACCAAATGATTTTGCTCTGCCCATCCCCGAATTGACTCAATATCACTGTTTATCTTAATTAAAGCATCTGCCACATCCTTAGGCTCAAATGTGAGGTAGATAATTATGTCGTCGGCGAAAATATGATAAGAGCAAAATCGCAGATTTGTGGCAAAATCACTTATATACAGAGTAAAAAAGAGGGGACCCAGGACGGAGCCCTGAGGGACGCCACTTTTCAAGTGGAGTGGCTCGGAAAGCTCATCAGCCCAGTCCACTACTTGGGAGCGCTCGGAAAGGTAAGATTGAATCCATTGCAATACGCTCTGGGAAAACCCAAGACTCTTCAGCTTTTCTAGCAAGCGTGTATGATTTACCCTATCGAACGCTTTACTGAGGTCAAAGAACACCGTGAAAATAAGCTTACGACGGTCCACAGCCAGGCGCCAGTCCTGCGTTACCTTTATCATTGCAGTTTGCGTGCTGTTACCTTTCATGAAGCCAGACTGATTAGGGTCCAATAATTCCCTCGACTTTAAGTAATCCATTATTTGGTCGAACACCAACCGTTCAAGTATCTTTGACACACATGATTCATGATGAGTCGGCCGGAATTCATTGGGACTCCCAGGGTTTGTAACTTTAGGCAATGGAATCACCCTAGCCAGCTTCCATGACTCAGGAAATGATGAGCACTGGAGTGACGCATTAAAAATGTGGCACAAAACTGGGAGAATCGCTGGTGTACACTTTTTGAGGAAACTTACCCTCACATCGTCCGTACCAGCTGCATCAGTCTTGATTCTACGCAGACAAAACGTAATATCTTCGGGGAAAATATCATGAAAATAAAAATTAGTGTCGCTGAATGCAGCCCCATTCAGGAACGGAGAGGGAGAACAGTCATCATTTGGCGACTGCCCAACAGAGACAAAATACCGATTTAGCTCGTCCAAAGAACACGGCAGGCTTTCCAGTTTTCTCCTCTCATTGCTCAATCCCAAAGCCCTCATACCCCGCCAAAACCCCCTCGAATCTCTACTTTTAGCAAACAAAGTCAAGAAATAGTCTTTCTTGCTGCGGCGAACCAGTTTGTTTACCTTATTACGAGCTTCACGATAAGCCACCCAAGCGGTCGGTGATCTTTTCCTTCGAAACCGAAGTCTCATTTTGTCCCTCATGGCCATCTCCCTCCTAATTTCATTGGTAATCCACGGCGTCTTGTTTTTTTTTCTATTCCCAGTGGTTATAAGTGGAGCATGTTTATTCAACAAACCATGTAGCAGCTCATTGAACACTGAAACCTTATGGTTAACATCAGGCAGACCATAAACATCAAGCCACGAGTCATGCTCAAACTCAGTCTGGAGATTTCGTGAATCTACTCTTGATAAGTTGCGGTAAGACGCCCGGCTCATCTCCAGCTCGCAGGAGTCGGCTGTATATAAAAGATACAAAACATCGTGGTCAGAGAAGGTATATATTTTCCTCATAAACACAAATCATAATTCTTGAGATGATCAATTACTGCCCCACAACCTTATTTGTACACTATTAAAACCTCTTCTTGTATTCAAGGGCAATGCCCTCTGGAACACTACGCGCCGGTAAACAATTGGATAAAATAAATATATAAAAATAAAAAAGTTAATAGATAAAATAAATTATAATAATAATGATACTAATCATAATTACTGGAAATTTGTCGGGATTACTCGGCCAAAAAAGAAGAAATGATGGTTCAGTAGAACATCAGTCCGATATATATTTCGGGTGTATCACACCCCTCTTCAGTCTACAGCAGAAAAACCAACAACAACCGGTTACGGCACTGTATGGGCATTACTTAATCGTTTAGAATAAAACAATAACCATACCTTAATAATTCTTAAAGAAGATAAATTATTGAAGGAGAACACCTCCTCTGTCGAAAAAAAAAACCCATAAGGTGAGCCTAGAAAACCACGAAATTCTTAATTATTAATTAATTATAATGAAAGTTAAAACGAATTTACCCTTTAACAATAACATGTAGCGTGAAGATTACCACTTCACCGGACTCTGGTCGAATAATGAGTCATTATCTCACCACTCACTCCTCCCGTAGGTGGAGACCGCGCAGGTACGAGAGTATTAACTGCGTTAATGACACCGTTAAAGCGGCAATTAAACTCCAAAGAGTCTCTATTCAAATTGACAGAAGAAGGACACAGCCTAACGTGAAGTGACTCAGAAATAAGTCTTCTGTTCAATACCTTTTCTCGGCTCAATACGCGAGCTTTGCTGAAATCAAACATATGTCCTGCATCTCTCGTATGTTTGACGAGTCCGCAGGACATCTCTCGTATGTATACGAGAGATGCAGGACATATGTTTGATTTCAGCAAAGCTCGCGTATTGAGCCGAGAAAAGGTATTGAACAGAAGACTTATTTCTGAGTCACTTCACGTTAGGCTGTGTCCCTTCTTCTGTCAATTTGAATAGAGACTCTTTGGAGTTTAATTGCCGCTTTAACGGTGTCATTAACGCAGTTAATACTCTCGTACCTGCGCGGTCTCCACCTACGGGAGGAGTGAGTGGTGAGATAATGACTCATTTTTCGACCAGAGTCCGGTGAAGTGGTAATCTTCACGCTACATGTTATTGTTAAAGGGTAAATTCGTTTTAACTTTCATTATAATTAATTAATAATTAAGAATTTCGTGGTTTTCTAGGCTCACCTTATGGGTTTTTTTTTCGACAGAGGAGGTGTTCTCCTTCAATAATTTATCTTCTTTAAGAATTATTAAGGTATGGTTATTGTTTTATTCTAAACGATTAAGTAATGCCCATACAGTGCCGTAACCGGTTGTTGTTGGTTTTTCTGCTGTAGACTGAAGAGGGGTGTGATACACCCGAAATATATATCGGACTGATGTTCTACTGAAACATCATTTCTTCTTTTTTGGCCGAGTAATCCCGACAAATTTCCAGTAATTACAAATATGCGGCCGACGAAGTCAAATTCTACAAGATACTAATCATAATTTGTCGAAAGTCCAAAACTCAAGAAGTCAAGAGATAAAATTGAAACTATTGAAATTGAAGAGTAAACATAACCAATAAAACAACTCGACGTGATCTCTCTCATAAATCAATGAAATTGGAGTAAAAGAAAAAACAAAATGTAAGAGGATGAGACATTTTCAGAATTTGCTCCGATCATAACTAGGAAGAACTAAGAAGACCTAAGAAGAAAACAAAAGAAATAAAGGAATTGTTAAAAGAACAAAACAAAAAACATGAATAAATAAAAGTTAATAAAGTTGAGAGACGAAGTTGATTGTGAGAAAAAGAAAATATAAATAATTTTATTGAATATATACGCTGACAAATAAATAACATTAATGGATAATCCTAAAAAGGTAATAAAAGGCTGTGTAGGTGGAAAACTGAGCGCCGAGCAGGTGCTTCTTTAACCTTTGTTTGAACAACACAGGACATGATGTCCGCCTGAGCTCACCCGGCAAGGAATTCCAATATCTAACTGCCGAAACAAGGAATGAAGTGCCCAGAGCACTAGTCCGATGACTAGGCATGCGAAGTCGAGCGTACAGGTTCTCGCAGATACCCTCTGAATCCCACCCACAAATGCAAATTGCTCAAAAATATATGCCGGACGCTTTGTTGAGAGAACTTTACGCAGGAAGCATATGGTAAGGTACTTTCGACGAGCATCGGGAGCAAGCCATTCTAATTTCTTGTAATATGGTGTGACGTGAGCATCAATTGGAAGATCAAATATGAATCGCGCACACATATTCAACGCCTTCTTGAGCTTTGCTTCCCACCCCTTCCCTATCCCTGTGCAAACAAGAGCACAGTAATCAAAATGAGGAAATATCATCGACTGCACCACCAACTTCCTCACATCAACCGGCAAAGACTCCCTCAACCTCGCCACCCCAGACAGCACTCTGGAGACGCTATTACAAATCTTCATAGTCTGGTCCTCCCAAGTAAGACAATCATCTACTAGCATTCCCAACAACCTGACTGAACGAGACCAAGGGACCTCCACGCCAGCAACAGACACACGTGTCGAAGGCTCTCCCACCATCTTCAAATAGGAAGACGAACCGAGGACAATTGCCTGCGACTTTCCAGGATTTAGCGGAATCAAATTTTCTTTCGCCCAACTCTCAACCCTCCTGATGTCGTCATTAATCAGCGATACACACTGCCCTACATCGGGTGGGGCACACTCCAGATATATCACGACATCATCCGCAAATAAGTGATACTTACAGTGGCGAAGAACCTTTGGTAAGTCGCAAACATAAATGGTGAATACCGGAGGGCCCAATACGGATCCTTGAGGAACGCCACCCACATCAAAAGTCAGGTCCGACTCAGTACCACTGAGGCAGTCAAACACGACCTGAGTCCTCCCCAGGAGGTATGACGCGAACCACGTGAGTACAGAACGCGAGAACCCAATACCAGCCATCTTTCTCAGGAGGGCCGCATGACCGACCCGGTCAAACGCACGGCTAAGGTCCAGATTCACCAGAACAGTCACCTGCCTGCCATCAATGCTCCTGAGGATATCCCCTGAGAGCTTTGGGTGCTATAGTCACGACGAAACCCCGACTGAAGGCCATCAAGGAGATTACCCCCTTCAAGGTACTCGGACATCTGGCTGAAAACAGCTTTTTCAAGAAGCTTCGACGCCAGGGGCAGAATAGCAATTGGCCGAAAGTGCTCAGGGGCAACCGGCTTACGAATCTTTGGCAGCGGGAGGATTCCACCTCGCTTCCAAATCAGAGGCACAGTTCCATTAGTCAAGGAATAATTGATCAGGTGTGTCAGCACCGGTCCAAGTCTAATCATGGCAAGATTAATACCATCAGCCCCCATAGCCTGGGTTGATATCGACGTTACCCATTTCTCAACATCATCCTCACACACATCGCTGAAGAAAATATGGCCCACCTCCTCGTCATCGGGCGGCGAAGAAAACTGGTTGAAGTATGAATTCATATCGTGCAAAGGGATGCTCATCTTATTACCACGTCTTTTTCCACTTCCAAGCCCCAAGCCACGTAGTCGAGCCCATATGGTTGACGGATTCTTACTTTCCCCAAAGAGGTCAAGAAAGAACCTATTCTTGGCGGTCCTAACCGTTGCACTCACCTCGTTCCTAAGTATGCAGTAAGTCCGTCTCAGAAAACAATTTTTAGCCAAACGACGCAACTGTCTTCTGACCTTATCACGCTCCTTCATAATCGCTTTAATTTCCTAAGTGAGCCATGGTGCAGGACGCCTGGGTGAGAAAGTCCTACCATTACAATATTTCTTCCGGGGAGCCAACCGGTCAAAAACGTCCAACACATAACGATTAAATAAATCAACTTTCTTATCTATTGAGGGCTCGCAAAACAAGAGGCTCCAGTCAAGATCGAGGAGGGCCTCAATAACCGTGAACCGAATCCATCACTACCCGATGCGAACTCCCGAGGAAAGGAGCAAGCACAATAAATAAGGTCATGTCCCGAGGAAAAAGGATTAAGAATCTGCCCTGGTAAAACAGAATCACTCTCTACGCCAGACGATAGCATTACATTTAACCAAGAGTGGCTATGCTCAACGTGATGAGTGGGCCCGAAGGGGATCAGGTTCAAATCAAGGGAGTACAACAGCCTTTTCAGGTACTAACTGTCCGCAGTATCCGTCAAGAGATTAGCATTCAAGTCACCAACGAAAAAACAGATATCGTAAGTGAAAATCAAATTCCGAAGAACGAGTTCAAAACTATAGCCAAAAGCTGCATGCGGGGGACGATAAACCACCCCGACACAGATACGCCTTCCCCGCCAAAGAAGCTCAACAGCCAAAAATTCAATCAGGGACTCCGAATCCTGCGCTGACGTTAAGATAACTTTACTGGAAATATCGCCCTTGACATACATCGCCAATCCCCCTCGACTCACAGAGGTACGATCACAGCGAATCAAAGATAGTCCTGAGCACTCCACCTGCCGGTCACCAATCGAATCACGCAGCCACGTTTCACTCAAACAAATTACATCAAAATCGGACCTGGACACAAATGCTCTGAAGTCAATGAATTTTCAAACAACTATCCATGATCAGTCAGCAAAATAGTCGTCGCGCTCGGATAACTTTTCCAAACAAAAACACCATAGCGTCGCCCACGTAATCCACCAAAAGACAGCCATCTCACACTTCGTCTGCAAACAAGAAATATCGGAGTTAACAAGTTAAGAATGAAAAATAAAGAAAAAGCGTAAGAGCAAAACCTATGTATAAAAAACCTAACAATGAACAAAATATTAAAAATGTGTAGAAACAAGGACATGAAAAATGGCGATACATACAGAACTAATTGCTACGGAACTGCGAAACGCTGAAGATCGCCATGCCTCTTGATGACATGCGCTCGATCACCCTCCTTTACCCTCACCAAGACCTTTCCGTTGCTCGTCCAGACGAAGCCAAGAGACCCAGCCTTTTTTAGCTCACGGGCATGGTTGAACAATTTTCGATTGAGGGGCGATAATCTTTCATTGACGTAGACGGCTTGTTATGTATGAGGGAGGATAGAGTAGGAAGAAAACGCCTTCATGAGGGGAGATGTATATTTGTAAGAAGCTCATGACCAACTAACGAGGGGGCAAATGAGATGTATACGTTTCGAGTGGCGCATGCCCATGGATTAATAATCGGGTGTATAATAGTCTCCCTCTGTAGTTTGAAAACAATAAACATTCGAAAAGTAAGAAGCAATAAAAATTAAAATTAAGCAGATGGAAACAAAGCTAAAGTGAAAATAACAGGAAAATGAAAGAAAAGTAAAATGAACAATAAAAAAATTTTATAAGTTGAGTCTTTCGACAGGTCGTCGATCGCGGTTGGAGCGTCGAAGCGGAGGAGAGAGTGTGCTCGAGCGGCTTGGCGTGGCCGCAGCCGGCGGCGACTGGTGTGCCGACGGCTCTGGTTCCGTAGGAGGCGGAGGGGGTGCCAACGGTTCTGGAGACCGAAGCGAGGGCCTCGTCGAGGGCCGTGGGAAACCTGATTTCCGTGGCTGGAAAGATAAGCCTGGAACAGAAAAGTTTGGTAATACAAAGGGTCGATTGGTGTCCGGTGGGGTATGCATGTCCGGTGCGTCTGGTGACACATCTGTGGCACGCAATTGATTAAAGTGACGCTTTATGGTGTGTCCATTGTCTAAAGCAATAAGATAGTGTAATCGACCAAGCCGGTTGATTACGAAACCAAGATTCCATTTGAGACCTGTCGAATAGTTACGTGCTTGCACCCTTTCACCAGCGAGGAAGTACGTCTTTAAAGGTGGTTGGGGCGCTTCATTGCTGTAAAAATCGTCAGCTCCGGGTCTAAGTATGTCCAATTTGGTTCGGAGACGTCGGTGGAGCATTAGTTCTGCAGGTGACTTGCCGCACGCTAATGGAGTAGCACGGTATTTGAAGAGTAGCGTGAGGAGTTTGTCAGTGATCGTGCCGGGATCGTCCTGCATGCTACGAAGTTTTTGTTTTAGAATTTGGCAGTAGCGTTCTGCCTGACCATTTGTGGCTGGATGCCCGGGAGCAATAAAGTGCTGGCGTACACCATTGCGGGCGCAGAAAGATGAAAACTCTTCGGACTTGAAGATCGAAGCGTTGTCGCTTACGAGCGATTCCGGTAATCCAAACCTTGAAAAAATCATACGTAAGTACTGGATAGTTTGGGCAGAAGTGGGGGCAGTTTTTGAAGCAAAAATTTCAGGCCATTTGGATCGGGCGTCAACAACTATAAAAAAGTGGTGATTGAAGAAGGGTCCAGCGTAGTCCATGTGTATGCGTTGCCAGTTCGTGGCAGGGGGTTCCCATTTGTGAAGTGGCGCATGTGCTGGGTCACCTTTAATTAAGCAGCAATGTCTACAGCTTCTAACCAAGGCTTCGATGTCGGTGTCAATGTTTCGCCAATAGCAAGTTGCGCGAGCCAACGCTTTCATTTTGACCATTCCCAAGTGAGTCTCGTGTAGTTCGTTGAGAACGTAAGCCTGGAACTTTTTTGGAATTATTACGCGTTGTCCTCTGAAGAGAATACCTTGATGGACGGATAATTCCGGGTCGCATATTGTTCCATTCAAGAGTTTTTCTTTTAGCAGTGACAATTCGGGGTCCACGCTCGTTTCTATCTGTAGGTCCCTTGATGTTATTGTAGTGGACGTAACCTGAGAAATAGTGTTTTCGTGACACGTAAAGTCATCATCGACAAGTTGGAGAGCATGTTCGGATGAAGGTAACGGATTGCGAGACAAATAGTCAACGTTAGTGTGGGCAAGGGTTGAGCGGTAGTCAACGGTGTAATCAAATCCTGATAGATACTGGGCGTAGCGGAGCATACGAGATGAAGTTAACGGCGGTAACTGTTTTTGTGGGTGTAAGATCATCATCATCGGTTTATTGTCCACGATAAGTTTGAATTTCCGTCCGTAAATGTAGTCGAAAAATTTTCGAAAAGCCCAATATACAGCTGTCGCTTCTTTGTCTAGTTGACTGTAGTTGGTTTCCGCGTTTGACAGTGAGCGCGACGCAAAGGCTATCGGTCTCTCGCTTCCGTCAGGGCAAGTATGCGAGAGTACCGCTGCGAGACCGTGAGGACTTGCATCTGTCGCTAGTGTAATTGGGTAGTCAGGATGAAATGGAATTAATACTTTGTCACTAGCGATTTCTGTTTTCGCAGTCAGCTGAAATGCGTTTTCGCAGTCAGCTGTCCATGTAAAATTTTGATCTTTTCTGAGAAGTTTGTATAGCGGGTGTAGAACGTGAGAAGCGTTAGGCAGGAAGCGGGAGTAGTATAAGACTAGTCCTAGAAATTGTTTTACTTGATCCGCATTTTGTGGATGTGACGCTTCGAGTATCGCTCGTATTTTGTCAGAGGATTTTTGTAGTCCCTCAGAACTGATTGTATGTCCCAGATACTGGATCTGTTTTTTGAAGAATTTGCATTTAGATTCATTTAAATGTAAATTGTAACGACGTAATTTGTTTAGAACTTGGATGAGGCGATGTTTGCACTCTTCGAGCGTTCGTCCCTGGACGACTAGGTCGTCGAAGTACGCTGCTGTTCCGTCGAGGTCTTGTATGAATTGGTCGATGAATTGGTGAAATTCATTCGGCGCCGTCTTAATGCCAAAGAATAAGCGGTTGACCTTGTATGTCCCTCGATGGGTGGAAATGGTTTGAATTTTAGCGCTTTCATCATCTGTTGGAAGGTGCAAATACGCTTTGAAAATGTCAAGGGTACAGAAATAAAGTCCATGACGCATTTTGTTAAAAATGTCTTCTATCCTGGGTATGGGATAGCGAGCGTCCATTAGCTGTGAATTTACGGTTACTTTGTAATCAGCACAAATTCTTATTGTTGAGTCACTTTTTGGTACCACGACGATTGGTGTTCCCCAATCTGAGTGTTCAACACGAGTTATGATTCCCTGCTGTTCGAGTGTCTCTAACTCGTGGTCCACTCGTTCACGTAGTGCATACGGAACTGGTCGAGGTTTGATGAAAATTGGTTTTGCGTCAGGACGGAGGTGTAAACGACAGGTGTGATTTGGTACTTGTCCGACAACTCCCTGGAAAACATCAGAATATTGTTTTATTATGTCGGAAACAGTGATATTTATATTTGTTTGTTCAGCGGGATTCGTGATGGCCTTTATGTCATGAAGGTCTACGTGGAGTTTCCGAATCCAGTCGCGTCCTAGTATGGATGAACAATTTTTTTCCACGACGAATAGCTCTAGTTTGTGTTTTTTTCCTTTATAGGAGACGTCGACTGTGGCTACGCCGATCGGTTGGAATATTTCCCCTGTATACGTTCGGAAAACAATAGGGGTTTGAGCCAAGACAGAGTGTGTGGAAATGGTGTGGAACGTATTTTTACTCACCATTGATACACGGCTACCAGAGTCTATTTCGAATGCAATAACTTTATCGTTAATTTTTACCTGAGCATACATTTTGTCGTCGTGTAGGGAGGAAATGTTTTCTACGTGGTTAATAGCGTAATCTTCGTCAGAGGCTGGAGAAGCGGCAACGTTGTGCACTCCTGGAGGTCGTGCGGGTTTCGAGTTAGACTTCGACAAAGTTGTAATGCAGATGCGAGCAAGACGTCCCTTTTTATTGCATTTGTCGCAACGTATTTTCTCCTTTGAGCGGCACGCTCTTGTTTCGTGGTTGGCCCTTCCGCAGTGTAAGCACATGCCGGAGAGTCCGAGCTGTTCTAATTTAATATTTTGTTTATGTCTCGAGGACGTAGATGTGCGGGTTGGAAGGGTCCGGGCTGGGGCTGACGTGGCATTCTTGAGTACGTGTGAGCGTCCGACGGTTTTTATTTTGTTAACTGGATGTAATTTTGAAGCGTATATTTCCTTGTTTTCTAATTTGGATGCCTCAATGGCCAAAGCGATTTCTACGGTCTTTTCGAGTGTTATTTCTCCTTGTTGTAGTAGTTTTTCGCGAATGTCAGAATCGCTAACACCACGAATAAATTGAGCTCGTAGCATCAATTGCATGACAGAAAGCGAACATTCGGCGTTTGTACAGGTCGATTTAAAATTTGCTTTCTGTGCGAGGTGTTTTAGCCCCGAAATATAGTTGGACAGTGACTCGCCTGTATGTTGGATGCGAGACAGGAATCGATGCTGCTCTGTAAGAATATTTGACCGTGGGCTGAGATGTTCCGATAGTAATTTAATGAGGTCATTTGAAGTTTTGGTGGTCGGAAGGTCCGGTGCAGTTAAGCTTGACAATAGCTGGTAATTCTTCGGGCCGAGGCAGTTGATAAGAATTCGTACCTTTGCCTGGTCTGAAGCCGGATCGGTCCCCGTCAGGCCTTTTATCATGTAAAAATTGTCGAGCCGTTGAATGTAGGAGTCAAACGGTTCTTGTGCTTCGTCATACGACTCGAAGTTGAGCGATTGAGTTTGTAAAATTTCTTGAACAGACCTGGGGCCCGACGATGTAGAAGCGGGTGTGGCCGCTGCCGGTGATGGCGTCAGTCGCGAGACGAACCTGTTGAGCGCTGCCGTGAGTTCGGCAAGGCCGGGGGTAGGTGCCGGGGGATCGTTCATGGCGTCCCGAGAGCAATGCAGACAATGAAATGTAAAAGAAATAAAATAAAATAAACTGAAGCGTAGAAAATAACTGAAATTAACACAGACACAGAACTATCGCGGGAAAGTCCCGAAAACATCGCGAACGCGAATAGCCTGGTGATCCTCGTCGCCAACTGTTATGTATGAGGGAGAATAGAGTAGGAAGAAAACGCCTTCATGAGGGGAGATGTATATTTGTAAGAAGCTCATGACCAACTAACGAGGGGGCAAATGAGATGTATACGTTTCGAGTGGCGCATGCCCATGGATTAATAATCGGGTATATAATACGGCTGCATGCGTACGAAGTCCGATATCAACCGTGGAGAAATCCCGCTTCACCTTCCTCTTTCGCACAAGCTCATCTCTAAGGCTCCTGTCAGCAAGCGTAACTAAAATTGGTGGATCATGCGAAAATTGTGGTCCCTTTTTCCCAGAAGTCTGAGGGCGAGGCAGTCTGAACGCGTCCTCTATGTCTTTGGGCGACAACTCCACTCCCAAACCGAGCGCGACCTTATGAGTCAGCTCACGGATATTCTCACCGCTTGAATAAGGAATACCTATTATTTCTAGAGAGGTTCTCAAGAGGTCCACCTGACACTCATTGACTGCATCCTCCAACGAAGAAACGCGCAGCTTGAGTTCACCATTTTCTTGGCGCAAGGATTCACTCTTGGCCTCGAGCTTTCCCACCTTGTCTTCTAATACGGTTACTCTTCCTGGAAGTTCCGCAAGCAAGGTCCGCAACTCCGATACTTCCTCCCTGCAGCTTCTAAATGCCTCCTCCATGGAGCGACGGGCCTCTCGAAATTCATCCCCGATGATCCTCCTCATCTCCGCCAACAAACTGTCGGAAAGGACAGATACACCAGACGATGCCCCCTCCACCCCAGAGCGGGCACTCACGGGAGTGTCAATTACTGCCGAATGGTCCCCCGAAGCATCGTTCCCAGTTCGAGAACCAAGCCCCCGTGAGTCCGGCCGCCCCGATTTAGGAGATGAGCCAATCGGTGTCCCATCGCGCCTCGCACTCCTGGCCCTTGTCTCGCAAGGCACACATCGCCACTTATTTCCAGAGCTCAATGGTATAAAATATAAATTTCGGCACAAAAGATACCTATAGGTTCGATTTTTTTGCGGTTATTCTGACTCAAGCAGTAAATTTTCGAAGGGTTTGAACTAAGGGGATAAAAAGTTGTGAGTCGAAACGATAGAATCTGATGACCATATGACGTCAAACTTTTGTGACGCTCTGTTCGTTTCGAGCAGCTCGAGATTTTGCAACCTCGTGGGCTATCATATGAAACAACGCGACAATAGTAAAGAAAGGCTAGTAAATTCAGTGCTGGTGGTGCAGCTCCAGACGGCAAACGAACAGAGCTGTATAGGGAAGAAAAATAAACCTCTGGCACTATCCCATCCTCCATCGAATGCATACTGCCCTTGTATCGTAGCCGCGTCCACACTATGCCGATCTGCTGCAATCGTTCTTGCGGATCGAGAAAAAGTATTACCGAGCACGAGACCCAACTCGGGGGTGCCGTAGGTAGTTTGACCCATAGCGATAATATAACTACTAGAGGGGGCACTGAATGCGCAAACAAGTATAAACTGGGGCGAGGATTAACGTCATCCGGATATCGTTGCGGCTTCTTAGGCCTCTTCCCATTGGCTGTCTCAAAAGTTGGGGTTTCAAGAAGTCCCCCTTCACTCCATCAACATCCCCACAGGTTCTTCTTCAACCAATAGCAAGGGATTTTCGGAGCTAACTCAAGCTCTCTGGTGACGTCAGTCTTGGACCGCTGCGCAATAGACAATTCAAGCTCGAGTGATATTATCTCTAGGGTTTGACCGATCAAAGGAAGGGGATCCTGAAGGTTTCAATATTACGTTCAGTGTGAACGACTTGTGAAACTTGGAACTGTATGTTGAGAAAAAGTCACGGACCGATGAGGATGTCCTCAACAGAAACGATGTACATCACTTCATTTATGAAGGCCGGTTTCAACATATATCATAATAGTTCGAGAGCTAGCGACAGTCCCATTCAACCGGAAGAACATAGTCACTAAAGGTGTGCGAAATGATGGCATTTGACACCCTATTTACGAGTCCGAAAGTCTGCCGTGCTGTATCTGGGGCTTAAGGATTTTATAGCTAATTAAAGTCCTTAATTTGGGACGTGAATTTAACAAAAAGATCATAGTCCTGAAACTGGTCTTATTCGAAAGGTTCTATGGAGATTATTACAAATAGAATCGTCTGCCTGGGGCATTCGCCCTCAGGGGCCAGTCAAACTCCCTAAATCAGGGATATTAATTAACCGGAAGAACTGAATCCGGAAAATGGTCTTTTGCTTCTGGCTTTATATGGCTGAATACGAAAATGATTGTCTACCGGTGTCTGCCTACCAGGGCACTTTCCCTCAGTGACCAGTCAAACTGCACAGAGGGATAATGATTAACCGGAAGAACATAGTCCTGAAACTAACCTCATTCCAAAGGTTTTTATCTCCATAAAACCCTATGGACTATGATCTTCCAGTTAATCATTTTCCTCTGGTGCATTTTGACTGGTCACTAAGGCAAGTGCCCCAGGCAGATGATCATTTTTGTATTCAGCCACATGAAACGTGTCGCAAAAGACCATTTTCCGGATTTAGTTCATCCGGTTAATTAATATCATCACGTAAATGTATATTACGTGAGTTTGGCGAGTAGGACAAATGCCCCAGGCAGACGATTATATTCGTAATCAGTTCCATAAAACCTTTCGAATTAGACGAGTTTCTGGACTATGTTCTTCTGGTTAAATTCATGTCCCAAATTAAGGACTTTAATTAGCTATAAAATCCTTAGGCCCCAGATGCAGCACGGCAGACTTCCGGACTCGTAAATAGGGGGTAAAATGCCATCATTTTGCATACCTTTCGTGACTATGTTCTTCCGGTTCAATGGGACTGTCGCCAGCTCTCGGTCTATAATGGCTTATCGTGTCACCGTATACGGTAGTACGATACGGGCTGAATAAACCCCCCGTACCATTGAAGCATTGCGTATCATTAATGCCGCATCATGGAAAGACACGGGTTGACGATATGCTGAAACGTAATGTATTCTTCACTCCATTGAAGTTTACTGCATGATACGGTTTGATAATAAGGAGTGGTGGAATTTGGAAGCATTAGGTTTGTTCGTTTGTTGTTCAGTATAGTGGTGCAGGTGTAGTTCGAGCAGTCCGGGATTTACGTCATTTCTTCAAAGCAAACGAACGCTTTTCGTGCAAATGGCTAACCTTACGGTAACAAAAACGTTACCTTTATGATTTATTTCTGCTTCTCAGAAGGAAATGATTGACGAAAGGTAATTATTGAGCAGGTTATAACATTTCGAGCAGCAAGCTCCTCCTAATTTTTCAGTGTGGATAGTGCTGCACTGAACAGTCCGAGATTTGACAAACGAATGCTTTCAGTGTAGAGTTCGGGTTTACAAAAGAACGCTTTTCGGACTGTTCGTGCAGTCCAGAGCAGCTCCAGACGACAAACGAACAAACCTATTTTCATGCCTCAAACCATTGAACGGATAGTGCCTCCATTCTCATGTCTCCATCCTGAAAAGATCCAATAGTACGTTACCCGCGCATACTAAATTCCATCACCCTACAGTGTGCTAAACATATGTTTGAGTATGATGCCTAACATTCATGAAAAATGACAGAAAAAAAAACAATTTCAACTGTGAGTCGTAACTCGAAAGAAAATTAGTAATAGCTGAGAAAGAAACTTCGCTCGCCCTCTATTGGAAAGACCCTGAATTCCTTCCTCAAATCCCATCCTTTTCACGCAAGCCCCTACCACCACGAGCCGGGGTATATAAGCCGAGGTAACAAGACACGACACACAGAGTTGGTCTGATCTAGTCTTGGCGCAATTGGAGACTAGAGTCGTGCGAAACCAACTGCAGCAAGTGACGAGTGCAAGTCGAGTACAAACAGGGTAAGGAACCGTGCAACAGAAAGCGCAAAAGGGTCAACGTCGCGAAACGTGCATAGTGTATTCTCCCAATCAAGAGCAAAGCCAAGTGTGGAGTCAGTCGGTTCTCAGTAGTGTCCGGGCTCGTGTATGCGCCACACCGTAAAAGTGCCTAACGCAAGTTGTCGGTCAGTGCAAGGTGGACTGTGCGCTAGAGTGTTTGTGCCGTACAAGCGACAGCCCGAAGGGAAATTCCACGCCGAGGCGCAGGCGCATTTTCCGACGCAACGGAGCACGTAGCGAACGCAGCACCCGCCCGACGCTGCACAACGATACCTAATTACGTCGAGCAACGTGCAAAGCAGCGATAACGCGCGGCTTATTGAACCAAGCGCGACACCCCAGACTCGAGCCGCTGCGCCCTGCGGCGCCCTTACTCGCATTCGACGGCCCAGGACAACCATTTCCCGACGCGGCTTACCCGGACGAGCTACCCGTCGCAGACATCGCACTCATCGTGACGCAGTCACGCGGAATTGCCAGTTACCCCGGTCGCCGTATCGGTGAGTCACTCTCCTTTTCCCCCTCGTCCTCCTGTTCACTCGCATAACCTAAAAAAAAATTCTTATAGCCAGCCCCGTATTTCCCCTCGCCTCCGAAGAGCGGCGAGCGAAGTTTCGAACCTAATTTCCGGACGAAGTCCATTCGCACGTGGATATAAGAATTAGAACAGTTTTTCTTTTATTACTATTATTCTATTGTCTTTTTTTTTCTATTTTTTATTATTTTAGTGTTATTCGTGTTCAAGAACTCGTTCCGTGAGACAATTATTTCATTATTTTAGTGTAAAAAATATAATTTTGTTCAACCATTCGAATCGCCAAATTTATCTCCATTCCTCCACCCTCCCCGATTCCTAGAGTAACAAAGAGTATTAGCGACGTTGTGAGCGTTCAGTTCAGTCTTCCAAAAGAAAGAAAAACAATATCATGTCAGCTCACTCATTGTTTCTTTAATTTCTCCGAATCGGTTTTCTACAACTATACGCAACCCTCGGGGCTCTGTTCTAGTAAGAAGCATCAAGGCATATAATAATAAATTATAATAAAAAACGAAATGAATATAATTTCATTTCATAACAAAATAACTTTACCTTAATATACAGATCGTCGCCAAATGAAAAGCAGCTGTCAAAATCTGGAAGGTGATTTCAGACAAGTTTCCTCCCTAAATTCTGGCTCTATTTCTTCGCCAATCTTCGATTTCAAAGTCTCAGTGTAGTTGTCAGGAAATTGCATAGTGTAGAGGAAGTTTGCTTGTTCAAATTTCAGTCCTGAATTAACCAAAAAACACAAATTGAGTTCAAATGTGTTATAGAATTTTTCAGTGATGTCATTTGAAGAAGTTCCATTTTCAAGCGTAGTAATAAATAATTCAATTGATAGATTACTTATGTATTACTAACAGACGATTTTTCCGTATTCGTGACATGAAACCGCGAATTGATGTCCTATTTCCAGCCATGTGCCCCACTGGTGGGTTTTTATATTAATTTAATTAATTATCACGCCGTGTTCAACAAAAGTAGTACGAATCGAAGACGTGCACTTTCATGTCTACGGAGCTAAAATCTACCGGTGTGTCGGTGCGGACTCGGCGCGGTGAAAACACGGAAATGTGTGGGGAGACCTTTATCCGTATGACATTGATTGTTCATTGTGAATAATATTCCTACGTTTTCGGTCAGGAAACAAAATTGTCCAACCCACCCACAAACTTTTCCTGTGTTCGATACAATGTCCGTCCGTCGTCCGGGCCTTTCTTACCTTAGGATTGCTCGAAAAAACTCGTTCTTCTGCACATAGAGTCCTTTTGGGATTTAGTTCGTCTTAACATGTGATCAGGTGAATCAACTAACTCCCTGGGTTTTTATTGACCTAAATCGTGTCCAAAATATATTTTTTTTTTATGTTTTGAGATCACAGGCATGTGGGGTGACGATTTTCATGTAATTTCAAGCCGAATATGGCCACGTACATGAATAAATACCTGTAAAACTCCTTCGAACTTTGACCTTGGACATTCATGCTCCAGTTTCGCATCATTCTGAAAATTAAAATTTAGCGCTCCCGAATAACTTCATGGATATTAAATGATACTGTATGATCTGGGTTTGGTGTCGAAATCTGGCATAGTACATGTTTGACACTGGAACAAATGGGCCATGATGAACACGTCTCAGTTCAGAACCCCTAAAACACCAAGATCATGGTCGGTACGACTTTTCAATCACGTATCCAGGTGGCAATCGAAAATGTATACGTGTCAATTTGCAGCTCTCTATCGTCATTTCACATATGGAATCCGCAGGCTTTTGTGGAATCCGCACATTAGAAACTCCCTTTTCGAATTAAAAAAAAAATGTCCCGAATCAAATTCTTACCAGGAGAGCGATAGGTCGAAGTGGTCGAACGGATATTTCTTGCCACCTCTTTGAGGTTTCATCCTGCCGTACTTTTCGTTACTTGTTATTATGACCGAGAGGGCCACAGCTGCAACCAAGCATCAAGTGGCAGCAACCGCAAAACATCATACGTTTCCGATCGAAGGCAAGGAAAAAAAAAGGAATAGAAAGACGTTGGCGGGCGATGAACTCTTTTGCAAAACTGGAAGAATTCGTTTGTTGTAGCCTGTTGGCTGACATAAAGTTTCGCCACCGAAACTCAACAGGCCTGGGGAATCGCGACACTTTTCGCGTAAACTTTATTTTGGGGTAAATGTGACCTTTCAATCCGAGTGAGGCCTTTTGCGCGAAATGCTGCTCTCAATTTGGCACTTGGCGTTGCGCACAATGTCCACCATGAGTGAGGCGTTTCCAGTAAATTCCGCGATGAATAGGATGGTTGCTACTAATTGTGAATGTGTCGTTTCTATTCGTCGGTGCTATGCACTGGTGCCCGACAGCGGCCATGGAGGTGTTATTGGACATGCCTCCCTTGCACCTTCATGTGCAGGCGACCGCATATTATATGGTGGCGGTGAGACTGTTGCGCGCGGAGCACGTGAAGCGGGGTGTCAAGGTTGGGCAATTGCGTGTTCTGGAGTAGTGAAGCTGCTGAAGTCGTTACGGATCTCAAGCAAGTGAAGATGGATTTTGAGAAACCCTTTAAGGTCAATATATAGGTAACCACGACCTTTGGGATAAGGGTTTGCCGAGGTTTAAGCCCGGCACGCAAGTATGGTAAACTGATTTAATATATTTAAACGATAGTATTGGTAGATTGGATTATCGTATGCATGATGCAAATAATAAATAAATAAATAAATAAATGATGGATCTGTGAAGGATGGGGGTGCTGGCTTTGGGGTCTTTGGCCCCAAGCTTCAGCAAGGAGAGTCCCTTGGGGCGGCCGCCACCATATTTCAGGCGGAGATCTATGCTATAGAAGCCTGTGCACGGAAGATTAGTGAGAGGGGTCTTCGGAAAGCGAAGATCTTCATCCTGCCTGACAGCCAGGTGGCTCTTAATGCCCTAGGCTCAAGTGTCGTGAATTCAAAACTAGTTTGGGGCTGTCTTGAAGCCCTCAGGCCTGTGGCAACGGTAAATAACCTTACTTTGGATTTGAGGGGAATGAGAAATGACTGATCAACTCGCGAAGAGAGGATCAGAGATGCCTTACGTGGGCCCGGAGCCTGGTCTCGGGGTCACGAAGTCCTTCACGAAGAGGCTGGTGCAGGCGTGGTTGGACGTGAGGCATCGTGAACACTGAGTTGGACAACCAGGTTTCAGGCAGGCCAAGCTTTTTGTCACTCCAAAGGGACGATCGGAGAAGGGCTTGATCTCTTTGATCGAGGAGGCCATAGGATCTGGGTGGGACTGCTAACAGGACATGCCCTTCGATACTCAGACTAATGGAGAAGTCTGACTCGGACATTTGCAGATTTTGCGACATGGCCGTGGAAGCCACAATAGATCTTATAGGTCCAGTTGATAGGAGATAGTTTCTTCTAGGCTTTCCTCCCCGTTTAATAAAAAAAATTAAATAAAAAAAAATAAGTTTTTCCTTCGGGTGTGAGGTATCTCGAGAGTTACCCACCCTCAGCCCCTGTTTTGACCTCACGGTGTTCTCTTCAGTCCTGGTGAACCGGGTCCCCTCTGACTCGTTTTGGGGCAAGACAGCGTGCGTGGGCCTGAAACCTGAACCTGAAGCCGGCCATGACGACTAAGCCTGAATAATACCCGTGTGATTGGTAAAGCTTAATATGCATGATCGTGCAAATTCGGGTCCAAATTTCAGTGAAATTACGTGAATATCCGGGCAATTGCAAGTTTCATGTTTTCACTTTTCACGAAATTGCAGTTTTCTTACCTTTATTTTCGTTAAATTTGAGTTTCGGGGCTAATTATTCGCAAAATTACTAGTTTTTGGTCTTTATTTTCACGGAATTGCAAGTTTTTTTTTTTTTTTTTTTTAGTGATTGTGGAACCTGGTCTAGCCGCCCACGACAGCGCCTAAAGTCCGACGCTAGCCGCGAAATTGCTACATTAGAAGTTAAATATCCACGTTTGAAAGCGTCGTGGATGAATACTCAATTTTAAATGTTGGCTATTTTTGCCTAACCCACCATCCACCAGTGGCTCAAGTGTGCGATTAGTCTTCACTTGCCCCAGACTAAAAAGTCTCCATTAAGTCACGTCGGTGTTCCGCCGAAAAATGGCACGTTGTGCCTTGTCGTTCAATTGGTTTTGGGCAATTTTTCTTGACTTGAATTCATCCTAGTAGAAGAGGGGGGGGGCGGTTGATATTCTCCGACGTTTATGTGGCATCTTCAATCTTCAAGGCCTGCCTGGACAGTTCGTCGAGCTTTGTGATCGATCACTCATTCCTATAGTGTTCGGCATCCACGAGTGAACATCAGCCAACGATGTCCACTAAGCGAGCAATACACCATCACGACTTTGACGTTACGCGGGTCCTCTAAAGAAAAAATTGTGTGTTGTGAGGCCCCGTTTCCGCTTCACACAACAAATTAATGTTATTTGGACAAATGAGGCTGATGTACGGCGAGGCTGAAAGATACAACGTTAAAGGAAGGTTTTTCTTGCGGGATTGAAAGCTGAATCCTCGGTAATTAATTAATTATTTGAATAAAACATCCCTTTATAAAAAAATCATTCTTCGTACATATAATATACACATTCTTCTTTTTGAAAAAGGAATGTTTTACTCAAATAATTAATTAAGATTACCTAAAGTTATTTAACATTCACGTAACAATAAAAATTTGAAAGCATAATCCCTTCTCTCTTGAGCTTTAAGTTTAACACACCCCAGTCACCACTTCATCAACCTTAAATCCTCTACCACTTAAGACTCGGGTTCCCTTTTTAATTATTCAATTTTATTAAAACTTATAAGAATTAGGGTTCAGTGATGATGATGTGAGGTGACAAGGATTTGCAAGCAATTACAGACTATGGGTCACTAAGAGGAGGAGGGCACATAGTTTTTACCTTGAATCCCTAAAATTGACATTTTTCCGTGGCGGTCGAACAAACTCATCTCCCACGATAAAGTGTCGCCAACGAGACTGCGTTCTGTGCGACTAATCTTGAGCGTCTCCCAAGGGGCAAATCTGTGCCGTCCGTTGTTCATTGCTAACATTTATCGGGTACTGACCTCTCAATGAACAGATTGGGCATTTTAGAACAATATTTTAATTTTATGGGACGAATTACGAACAATAAACCGCCGGCAATGCACATATTTGGAGAGAAGCAAAGACCTGGGAGGGAGGCAGTGGAAATCACTCCTCTGCTGTCCCTACTTCCCCACGAAATACACCAAATTCACATTGTTTAAGTATACTGAAATTGCTTCAATCAGCTAACTGAAAAGCTAAAAGAGGCTGAGATCGACGTCGTGCATGGAAGCTACCTATGTTACACTTGAGTAAATTTAACGGCGATTTGAAAGAATGGTTGAAATTTTGGGCCCTATTTGAGCAAATTGATAATGATGAGGAATTAGACGAAACTGAAAAATTTCAGTACCTCATACAGTCCACATTCCCTGGTTCAAAGGCTCGGGAAGTGATCGATGCCTATCCTCCATCGAGTCAAAATTATTCGAAAGCTATTCAAGCCTTAAAAGATCGTTTTGAGAGAAAAGATTTATTAATCGAATTTATTCTCGTCAACTTTTGTCCTTGGTCGTGCAAAAAAGTCTCGATCCGAGAAACTTTAGTTTATCGTCTCTGTTCGACCGGCTAGAAGCTCAATTACGAGCTCTTGAGTCGTTCGGAGTGTCAACCGACACTTGTGCTGCCATTCTTTTCCCGATAGTTGAGTCATGCCTACCTCAGGAACTTATTGGAACGTGGAAGCGTCAAGCGATTGTTTCTGACGGAAATGATTTTCGTGAAGCTTCTTCAGCTACGAAACTTGATCGTCTCGTGAAATTCATGAGGTCTGAAGTTGAAGGAGAAGAGCGCGTCGCCCTCGCGGTAGCTGGTTTCGGCGTGAAGGAGAATGTTCAACCATTAAAGAAGAAAGTTCAGTCATCTTCGTCGGGTACTGGCAGCGTGCCTACCACTTCTGAACTAGTTTCGAACATTCTCGCTAGGTGTTTGTTCTGCAAACAGGATCATAACAGTTTCGAATACTGCGACCTACGACTTTCCTTGAGTCAGAAGCGACAGATCCTTCTCAAAAATGGCCGTTGTTTTCGATGCATGAGCCGAGAACACACACAAAGTAAGTGTCGCGTTAAAATTGTGTGTTCCAAGTGTCAAAAGGGGCACTCATCAACGATGTGCTTTGGTAATCGGGACGAGAGTAACGGGAACTCTTCAATGTCGTCGTCTGGACAGGTTCTTTCGAGCGTCGCTTCAGCACCTGTTGTTTTGCTCCAAACCCTCGCCGGGTCAGAACGGAAAAGGGTCACCGTCGTGTTCGAGCGTTACTTGATTCGAGAGCCCAACGGAGCTACATTTCGCAGAACTTGGCTGATGAGGTCGGCCTAGTTCCTTAACATCGTGAAAAAATGACACACTCGTTGTTTAGGGGGCATGTTGCCAAAATTACACGTCATCCCGTTTTCAGAGTTAATCTTTGTGATGTTGGTTTCAATTATTTTTGCAACCTGGAAGTACTCGGTCAAGAAGTAATTTGTGGTAGCATAGTTAACGCTGCAAAAATGGGGATAATTTTGTCGATAACATTAATGGACCAATCGAATTACTTATTGGGGCCGATGTAATGGGTAAATTGATTACAGGTCGACAAGAACGAGCAACGGAACGATCGGTAGCCGTGGAGACTCTACTCGGGTGGACCGCAATGGGTAAAACAGGAGTGCTCTCGAAGGATTCGGTCACGTCGACGATGTGTTGTCTCTCCGCTGACGAGTCTGTACCCAAGTTATGGGAACTAGATGCTATCGGAATCACAGAACCATCGTTGAAAATTTCTCGTCAAGAGCAAACTTACGAAGTTATGCGTCATTTCAAACGTAATGTATCTGTAAACAAAGAAAGTAGAGTTGAAGTAGTTTTGCCTTGGAGAGATGACTGTCCGCTCCTACCTTCTAACTATCATTTAGCCGACTCCCCCATAAACACACTTCCATCGAATCGACATCGAATGAACGTAATTTATCGAGTCGATGATCGATCAAAAATCGAGTCGACATCGCGTCAAAAATGTCCCGCGATTCTACGTTGATTCAACGTCGATGGGTCGAAAAGTGAACGAATTGAATAAAATGAATACAAATGTATTAGGGATTCGAACCCAGACACTTTGCATTGGTATATATTATGTGTTATACCACTAACACTTTGAGCTATTGTAACCGATCTGGCAATTTACGTAATCTAAAAAAACATTAGTTTTAGGAAGCTCAATATAGTACAGGGAACTTGCACATTATTTTTCTAAATTTGGATTTTCTTGAAGAGGGTTCTTCTACAAGACCATTGCTCGCATAAAACATTAAAATCAATCAAGGATCTATTTGTAGCAATGTTTTTAAGAAATGTCGAGTAGCTGGTGCAATTCACGATTTGTTTAACGGAACCCATGGGTGTGGGGTTTTTACCACGGCCTAAATTGTATTTAAAATTTATTGATTCCATTCAAAATTATGTTCAAGTTTGAGTGGATGTGGTCACATAAATGAAATGTACTTTTTCTGACAGGCTACAGCTGTCGGAACAATAGTTAGGTACTTCAACGTAGATTCTATGTCGATTCTACGTAGAATAAAACACGCTTACAGCTCAACGTCACATCGATGTCGCATCTTGATCGATGAAACAACGTATTTGCATCGAGTTGATTTCAACGAATATTTTACGTCGAATAAAACACATCGATAGCTCATCGTTGCACCGATATCGTATCATGGCTGATATATCAACATTACGGTGCCGAGGCAAAATCGACGTCGATTCTACGATGAACTATCCTCATCAACGAAAAAACGTCTATCAACGTTGATTCGATGTCGATTCGATGGAAGTGTGTTTATGGGGTCGGCTTTGCCTCGCCAGCCAAACAACGTAGTCGCAAGTCAAATGGCACTTGCGTGTCTCGTTATATGTAAGATACTATTTTTTTAAAAACAACTGATTATTTTATTTAGAGCCTAGGGGATAAAACTTTCACTTTATCGCCGTGACCCAAAAAATCTGAACATGTTTTTTTAAAAAAATACTGTACACACCGCGTCAAAAAAGTGATTTTGGGGATTTAGGGGGGCGGGGGCTACGCCTCGCCCGTCCAATTTTTTCTTTCGGCCTCGAAAAAATCGCTTTCTTGCCTAGGCGTATAATCTATTATTCCTAAGATCATTCTGAGATCGAGTAACCAAACGCCCCCCCTCGATCTCGGTAAGTGTGAAAAAAAAACACTTCGCTAAACCGCATATCCACCCCCAGAGACCAATGGGAAAGGGAACCACCCGCAACACGCCGGCGCATGGAAGGACCGCCCATGCCCTACTCCCGAGAAGCCACGTGAGTGACAGTGGGTGGTGCCTCCCAACGGGCTATATAAGCCGTGCGGAGACCGAGAAATAGGAATTCCGACGGCCGCAGCCAGAGAAGGAAGACCACTGGACCAGCCACGACACCGAGGACCAACCCGGACGAGGACCAGCCGACACAGCCGGAAGCGAAAAGGACGCTAACTGGAGCAGCATTGGAACTCCCAGAAGGGACAATCGGACCTAGGACCACCCCAGAGGATCTACGGACAGCACCAAGGGCGCTAACTGCCAACCAGGAGGACTCCCAGCGAACCCGTCGCAACCTCGGTAGTTATCCCCGTTGTGGTTGACGAACACCGAGGACCGGACGAGAAAGAGGGAAGCGAAAAGGACGCTAACCGGACCAGGAGTGTATCTCCGAGAAGGGACAGCGACAGCCGGACCCAGGACCACCCCAGAGGATCTACGGACAGCACAAAGGGCGCTAACTGCCAACCAGGAGGACTCCCAGCGAACCCGTCGCCCCCTCGGTAGTTCTCCCCGTTGTGGTTGACGAACACCGAGGACCGGCCAAGAAAGAGGGAAGCGAAAAGGACGCTAACCGGACCAGGAGTGGATCTCCGAGAAGGGACAGCGACAGCCGGACCCAGGACCACCCCAGAGGATCTACGGACATCGCGAGGGGCGCTAACTTCCAACCGGAAGGACTCCCAGCAAAACCCGTCGTACCCCCCGGTAGTTCTCCCCGTTGTGGTTGACGAACACCGAGGAGTTCCCAGCCAAACTCCCTCTACCCCCGGCTGCTTCTCCCAGTCATTGGTCGACGAACGCCGGTCCCCCTCCCTGCGGTGGCGAGTTCTTCTCCCAGTTACTGGTCGACGAAGGCTCCACCTTCCTACCCTATACCTCCCAGGGTGAATCCTTACCAGAGGGCCAAGAGGGCTTAGCGCCTTAATTGGCTGCCCTTGAACTCCTGGTGAGCGACAGAACCACATCCCTGTCCTCACCCTGACGGCTGGAGCGAGCGCAGGAGCGATAACCGAACTTCAGCCCGGAGGACCCGCAGATAGCGTCGAGGGACGCTCATAGACGACCCCGAGGACCTGGAGCGAGCGCAAGGGCGCTAACCGAACTTCAGCCCGGAGGACCCGCAGATAGCGTCGAGGGACGCTCATAGACGACCCCGAGGACCTGGAGCAAGCGCAAGGGCGCTTTTCGACCGGCCACCCAGGGATCTGGAGCAAGCACAAGGGCTCTAATCGAACTTCGGCCCAGAGGACCCACAGGCAGCGTCAAGGGACGCTCACTGACGACCCAGAGGACCTGTGGCGAGCGCAAGGGCACTAACCGGCCACCAAACCAAAGGATCCAGGGCAAGCGCAAGGGTGCTAATCGAACTTCGGTTCCGAGGACCTGTGGCGAGCGCAAGGGCGCTAATCGGCCACCAAACTCAAGGATCTAGGGCAAGCGCAAGGGCGCTAATCAAACTTTGGCCCAGAGGGCCTGTGGCGAGCACAAGGACGCTAATCGGCCACCAACCTCAAGGATCTAGGTCAAGCGCAAGGGCGCTAATCGAACTTCGGCCCAGAGGACCTGTAGCGAGCGCAAGGGCGCTAACCGGCCACCCAACTCAGGGATCTAGAGCAAGCGCAAGGGCGCTATTCAAACTTCGACCCAGAGGACCTGTGGCAAGCGCTAGGGCGCTAATCGGCCGCCTACCCCGAGGACCTGGGACGAGCGCAAGGGCGCTAACCAGCCCACAAGATCTGCGGCAAGCGTATAGGAGCTAATCGGACTTCGGCCGGGAGGAGCTACAACCAACGACAAGGGACGCAAGCAGGACAGCCGCCCCCCCCCCCGGGCCCTAGACACCGACCGAGGCACGCCTATCCCTGGAGGAGCTCGCGTCCGGAAGTACGACCGACCTCCCCAGAGCGAACGCCCACTTCAAAGAAAGAATATTAATTTTCAACACTGTAAATATTGTAAATACCACAAAATATATTGGGGCCTGTTACCCAAAAGACAACATCAGGTGGCGACCGTGAACTATTCCTCAAGACCCTCGATCTTCGGACCGCCGCATTAAGCTACACGGCGTCAATTCTTAAAGAAGTGTTTGAGCAGACGTTCATCGTGCGTAAAGACCTTCTTTACACACGCCGTGCGGTAAAGAGTTCACGGTAAATGAGTTAACACTTTACCACACGGCGTGTGTAAAGTAGTTCTTTAAGCAAGATGAATGATGGGTGAAGGATGAGTGGAACCGTAAAAATTATAACCCGAAAAGGTCAAAGTCAGTTGATTATGTTGGTGAGTTGGTAGAAGAATTGAGGCAGGGAAGCCCGCTTTCATCTTACGTGCTTCTTTTGTTTCTTCTTTTTTATTTCTCTGAAATGAAGTTGTGGGGGGTGTTTGGCCTTAGAGGTGAAGCGATAATGCTGATGAGGGGCACCGGGAATGGGCCCGAAATACATCCATTAAAAAACACCATGGCTGTATGGCTCAAAAAAGTTTATGGTCTACAAGTCGAAACAACAGCCAAAAAAATTTTGAACAAATTCCGGAAGTTGTGTGGCAAATGTTCACGGTAAATGAGTTAACTCTTTACCACACGGCGTGTGTAAAGTAGGTCTTTAAGCACGATGAATGATGGGGGAAGGATGAGTGGAACCGTAAAAATTATAACCCGAAAAGGTCAAAGTCAGTTGATTATGTTGGTGAGTTGGTAGAAGAATTGAGGCAGGGAAGCCCGCTTTCATCTTACGTGCTTCTTTTGTTTTTTCTTTTTTATTTCTCTGGAATGAAGTTGTGTGGCAAATGGGAGACTTTACGGAACCCTTAAATTAAATAATTATGAACCTAATTGGCTTTAAAAGGCTTTGAACGATCGAAGGTAAAAAAAGCGTACGATCCTGAAGCGCATAATCGCACTACAAACTCTACCGATGATGGCACTCGACTTCGTCTCGTGTCACAATTATCGTGCCTCGTTCGTTAAAAGCTCCTTCATGCCTAGGTATCGTAATAAAAAAATGGGTTAGGGTTCCCGGGGGGCCGGTGAAATACAATGCAACCTATGGTTGCCCGCGCACTAGGCAGCAAAGATTTCCAGGCTGGAGCAGCCACTAGGACAAGCCCAACTGCACAGCAGCCACTGGCTGCCGCGGCCAGGCTGCTTAGTGCAAGGGAACCCTAATTTTGCGTTGGAAACTTCCCTGAGCCACTATCATCAAACTCGACACCGCTTTCAATTTTTTTTAAAAAAAACTAACATTGCCAGTCGAGGGAGCGTCTGATGTATGATGGGGGGATTGTGCACCTTTGCCTCGTCGTGTCTGGGAAGGGAAGTCTCTTGCTTGAACTAAATGAGTTGGCATGTGCGAGATTTTGAGTTGATCACGTTGAATTCCCAACTGTTCCCCTTTCACGTTCTCAGTGTGACGATTGTTTTAAAGGCACGATTCTATTTTGGGGCAATTACAAAGCTCTTTGGTCATTAATCAGTAGTGTATCACTTATCTCCCTTCGTGCCACCAAGGAAGGAAAGCAAAGTATAAATTCATCTATCGTCGTCATATGTAATCATTGAGGCGAGAATAGGATCACTCGTCACAAATATCACACATACTTACCGAGACTTTCGGGACCGAGACCGAGACCGAGACCGAGACGAGACCGACTTTTCATGATCGAGACCGAGACCGACTTTTCATGAGTGAGACTGAGACCACTCAAGTCTCGTCTCGGTCTCGGTCTCGTGCATCACTACGAGTAAACCCTGCGAGATTGGTTCTTAAGGGATCGGAGCGAACCTCCCTTGAGGGAGTCTCAGGCGGCCAGCTAGCATATTTGTGCCATATGCGCCGTCGAAAAAAAATTAACCATATGTAGCTGTCGAGAGCGGTTTGTTGTGTTTCTTGCCTTATTTTTACTAGAGCTCTCCAATAATAAAATAATGGAGGATAAACAGATGAGCTATTTACAGGCGTGAAAAGGACAGAGAATACAAGGGATATTACGTTGCGGAAAATGTTTGTTTTGGCGGGATTTCAAGTTTGT
>CM075942.1:918002-1030918 GCA_038030265.1 Corythucha ciliata | reverse complement strand
AATGAAAACAACTTAATTAACATGTGATAGCCTACACATGTCCGTGTTCTCACCGCGCCGAGTCCGCACCGACACTCGGTCGTGTGTCGGTGAAATGAAAACAACTTAATTAACATGTGATAGCCTACACATGTCCGTGTTCTCACCGCGCCGAGTCCGCACCGACACTCGGTCGTGTGTCGGTGAAATGAAAACAACTTAATTAACATGTGATAGCCTACACATGTCCGTGTTCTCACCGCGCCGAGTCCGCACCGACACTCGGTCGTGTGTCGGTGAAATGAAAACAACTTAATTAACATGTGATAGCCTACACATGTCCGTGTTCTCACCGCGCCGAGTCCGCACCGACACTCGGCCGTGTGTCGGTGAAATGAAAACAACTTAATTAACATGTGATAGCCTACACATGTCCGTGCCCATTCCACCGAGTCGTTTCCGCACCGAGTCCGCGCCGTGTCCGTGAAACAGCCCACACATGTCCGTGTTCTCACCGCGCCGAGTCCGCACCGACACTCGGTCGTGTGTCGGTGAAATGAAAACAACTTAATTAACATGTGATAGCCTACACATGTCCGTGTTCTCACCGCGCCGAGTCCGCACCGACACTCGGTCGTGTGTCGGTGAAATGAAAACAACTTAATTAACATGTGATAGCCTACACATGTCCGTGTTCTCACCGCGCCGAGTCCGCACCGACACTCGGTCGTGTGTCGGTGAAATGAAAACAACTTAATTAACATGTGATAGCCTACACATGTCCGTGTTCTCACTGCGCCGAGTCCGCACCGACACTCGGTCGTGTGTCGGTGAAATGAAAACAACTTGATTAACATGTGATAGCCTACACATGTCCGTGCCCATTCCACCGAGTCGTTTCCGCACCGAGTCCGCGCCGTGTCCGTGAAACAGCCCACACATATCCGTGTTCTCACCGCGCCGAGTCCGCACCGACACTCGGTCGTGTGTCGGTGAAATGAAAACAACTTAATTAGCATGTGATAGCCTACACATGTCCGTGCCCATTCCACCGAGTCGTTTCCGCACCGAGTCCGCGCCGTGTCCGTACCGTGCCAGTCACACTTTTTCATCATTTTACGCCCATTTTTTTTTCTTTTCTCAGTACCAAGGTGCATTTATTTATAAAGTGTTAATATATCTGTACCTTTAAGTGCTGAAATCTAGACTCAGGGAAACGCGCTGAATCTGATTCCGAAATGAGCAGCTGCTGAACGTGTAGGCTAGGGGGAAAAACGTACCGGCAGCAGGGGGTAGAGAAAAGTGCATTCGTCATCGAAGGAAATCCCAGGCCATTGTTGTTATGAACTTCCCCTCCAACACCAATAATAGTGTTGTTAACGAAACTATTTTTTCATATTCAATTTTAATATTCTGTGAGAACTTGAGACGTTTGACTGTTGAATATACAGAGTGCGGCAGACAAAGGTGGCAAAATACTTCGAGAACGTATTTAAAATAGAAAATACTTCTAAAAACAAATACACAAAACAAAATACCTTTATAAAAGTATTTGAAATACAAACACAAAATACGTATTCAAAATACATTTTTCTCAAATACAATTTTAAATTACATTTTCGAATCATTAGCAAAGTTGGAATCACATAGTCAGTTTAGAGGTAGATAGTTTGAAAATCATGGCTTTGTGACTATTGCTGTTGACATTACACCAGGGGGCGACAATATTTGGAGGAGTTGATGTGGGTGAAAGGGTGTAAAAATGTGGGCACGTTTGACAAATGGGTTATGTCTGATCCCATACATTCTGCAGGACTCAGCAAATATCATGTACATACTTCGATGAACTCATCAAAGATATATCCTCTCCGACCCTTTCCACGCCATCTTTTTAAGAACTCAAAAGAAGGAGAGAGAGAGAGCGAGAGAGAACGAGAGAGAGAGAGAGAGAGAGAGAGAGAGAGAGAGAGAGAGAAGGTATATATTTTCCTCATAAACACAAATCATAATTCTTGAGATGATCAATTACTGCCCCACAACCTTATTTGTACACTAATTTAAAACCTCTTCTTGTATTCAAGGGCAATGCCCTCTGGAACACTACGCGCCGGTAAACAATTGGATAAAATAAATATATAAAAATAAAAAAGTTAATAGATAAAATAAAATATAATAATAATGATACTAATCATAATTTGTCGAAAGTCCAAAACTCAAGAAGTCAAGAGATAAAATTAAAACTATTGAAATTGAAGAGTAAACAAAACCAATAAAACAACTCGACGTGATCTCTCTCATAAATCAATGAAATTGGAGTAAAAGAAAAAACAAAATGTAAGAGGATGAGACATTTTCAGAATTTGCTCCGATCATAACTAGGAAGAACTAAGAAGACCTAAGAAGAAAACAAAAGAAATAAAGGAATTGTTAAAAGAACAAAACAAAAAACATGAATAAATAAAAGTTAATAAAGTTGAGAGGCGAAGCTGATTGTGAGAAAAAGAAAATATAAATAGTTTTATTGAATATATACGCTGACAAATAAATAACATTCATTGATAATCCTAAAAAGGTAATAAAAGGCTGTGTAGGTGGAAAACTGAGCGCCGAGCAGGTGCTTCTTTAACCTTTGTTTGAACAACACAGGACATGATGTCCGCCTGAGCTCACCCGGCAAGGAATTCCAATATCTAACTGCCGAAACAAGGAATGAAGTGCCCAGAGCACTAGTCCGATGACTAGGCATGCGAAGTCAAGCGTACAGGTTCTCGCAGATACCCTCTGAATCCCACCCACAAATGCAAATTGCTCAAAAATATATGCCGGACGCTTTGTTGAGAGAACTTTACGCAGGAAGCATATGGTAAGGTACTTTCGACGAGCATCGGGAGCAAGCCATTCTAATTTCTTGTAATATGGTGTGACGTGAGCATCAATTGGAAGATCAAATATGAATCGCGCACACATATTCAACGCCCCAGGAGGTATGACGCGAACCACGTGAGTACAGAACGCGAGAACCCAATACCAGCCATCTTTCTCAGGAGGGCCGCATGACCGACCCGGTCAAACGCACGGCTAAGGTCCAGATTCACCAGAACAGTCACCTGCCTGCCATCAATGCTACTGAGGATATCCCCTGAGACCTTCAACAAAGCGCTTTGGGTGCTATAGTCACGACGAAACCCCGACTGAAGGCCATCAAGGAGATTACCCCCTACAAGGTACTCGGACATCTGGCTGAAAACAGCTTTTTCAAGAAGCTTCGACGCCAGGGGCAGAATAGCAATTGGCCGAAAGTGCTCAGGGGCAACCGGCTTACGAATCTTTGGCAGCGGGAGGATTCCACCTCGCTTCCAAATCAGAGGCACAGTTCCATTAGTCAAGGAATAATTGATCAGGTGTGTCAGCACCGGTCCAAGTCTAATCATGGCAAGATTAATACCATCAGCCCCCATAGCCTGGGTTGATATCGACGTTACCCATTTCTCAACATCATCCTCACACACATCGCTGAAGAAAATATGGCCCACCTGCTCGTCATCGGGCGGCGAAGAAAACTGGTTGAAGTATGAATTCATATCGTGCAAAGGGATGCTCATCTTATTACCACGTCTTTTTCCACTTACAAGCCCCAAGCCACGTAGTCGAGCCCATATGGTTGACGGATTCTTACTTTCCCCAAAGAGGTCAAGAAAGAACCTATTCTTGGCGGTCCTAACCGCTGCATCACCTCGTTCCTAAGTATGCAGTAAGTCCGTCTCAGAAAACAATTATTAGCCGAACGACGCAACTGTCTTCCTACCTTATCACGCTCCTTCATAATCGCTTTAATTTCCTAAGTGAGCCATGGTGCAGGACGCCTGGGTGAGAAAGTCCTACCATTACAATATTTCTTCCGGGGAGCCAACCGGTCAAAAACGTCCAAGGTCCAACACATAACGATTAAATAAATCAACTTTCTTATCTATTGAGGGCTCGCAAAACAAGAGGCTCCAGTCAAGATCGAGGAGGGCCTCAATAACAACCCCCTCCTTCAACCCTGACAAACACCGTGAACCGAATCCATCACTACCCGATGCGAACTCCCGAGGAAAGGAGCAAGCACAATAAATAAGGTCATGTGAATCTGCCCTGGTAAAACAGAATCACTCTCTACGCCAGACAATAGCATTACATCTAACCAAGAGTGGCTATGCTCAACGTGATGAGTGGGCCCGAAGGGGATCAGGTTCAAATCAAGGGAGTACAACAGCCTTTTCAGGTACTTACTGTCCGCAGTATCTGTCAAGAGATTAGCATTCAAATCACCAACGAAAAAACAGATATCGTAAGTGAAAATCAAATTCCGAAGAACGAGTTCAAAACTATAGCCAAAATCTGCATGCGGGGGACGATAAACCACCCCGACACAGATACGCCTTCCCCGCCAAAGAAGCTCAACAGCCAAAAATTCAATCAGGGACTCCGAATCCTGCGCTGACGTTAAGATAACTTTACTGGAAATATCGCCCTTGACATACATGGCCAATCCCCCTCGACTCACAGAGGTACGATCACAGCGAATCAAAGATAGTCCTGAGCACTCCACCTGCCGGTCACCAATCGAATCACGCAGCCACGTTTCACTCAAACAAATTACATCAAAATCGGACCTGGACACAAATGCTCTGAAGTCAATGAATTTTCATACAACTATCCATGATCAGTCAGCAAAATAGTCGTCGCGCTCGGATAACTTTTCCAAACAAAAACACCATAGCGTCGCCCACGTAATCCACCAAAAGACAGCCATCTCACACTTCGTCTGCAAACAAGAAATATCGGAGTTAACAAGTTAAGAATGAAAAATAAAGAAAAAGCGTAAGAGCAAAACCTATGTATAAAAAACCTAACAATGAACAAAATATTAAAAATGTGTAGAAACAAGGACATGAAAAATGGCGATACATACAGAACTAATTGCTACGGAACTGCGAAACGCTGAAGATCGCCATGCCTCTTGATGACATGCGCTCGATCACCCTCCTTTACCCTCACCAAGACCTTTCCGTTGCTCGTCCAGACGAAGCCAAGAGACCCAGCCTTTTTTAGCTCACGGGCATGGTTGAACAATTTTCGATTGAGGGGCGATAATCTTTCATTGACGTAGACGGCTTGTTATGTATGAGGGAGGATAGAGTAGGAAGAAAACGCCTTCATGAGGGGAGATGTATATTTGTAAGAAGCTCATGACCAACTAACGAGGGGGCAAATGAGATGTATACGTTTCGAGTGGCGCATGCCCATGGATTAATAATCGGGTGTATAATAGTCTCCCTCTGTAGTTTGAAAACAATAAACATTCGAAAAGTAAGAAGCAATAAAAATTAAAATTAAGCAGATGGAAACAAAGCTAAAGTGAAAATAACAGGAAAATGAAAGAAAAGTAAAATGAACAATAAAAAAATTTTATAAGTTGAGTCTTTCGACAGGTCGTCGATCGCGGTTGGAGCGTCGAAGCGGAGGAGAGAGTGTGCTCGAGCGGCTTGGCGTGGCCGCAGCCGGCGGCGACTGGTGTGCCGACGGCTCTGGTTCCGTAGGAGGCGGAGGGGGTGCCAACGGTTCTGGAGACCGAAGCGAGGGCCTCGTCGAGGGCCGTGGGAAACCTGATTTCCGTGGCTGGAAAGATAAGCCTGGAACAGAAAAGTTTGGTAATACAAAGGGTCGATTGGTGTCCGGTGGGGTATGCATGTCCGGTGCGTCTGGTGACACATCTGTGGCACGCAATTGATTAAAGTGACGCTTTATGGTGTGTCCATTGTCTAAAGCAATAAGATAGTGTAATCGACCAAGCCGGTTGATTACGAAACCAAGATTCCATTTGAGACCTGTCGAATAGTTACGTGCTTGCACCCTTTCACCAGCGAGGAAGTACGTCTTTAAAGGTGGTTGGGGCGCTTCATTGCTGTAAAAATCGTCAGCTCCGGGTCTAAGTATGTCCAATTTGGTTCGGAGACGTCGGTGGAGCATTAGTTCTGCAGGTGACTTGCCGCACGCTAATGGAGTAGCACGGTATTTGAAGAGTAGCGTGAGGAGTTTGTCAGTGATCGTGCCGGGATCGTCCTGCATGCTACGAAGTTTTTGTTTTAGAATTTGGCAGTAGCGTTCTGCCTGACCATTTGTGGCTGGATGCCCGGGAGCAATAAAGTGCTGGCGTACACCATTGCGGGCGCAGAAAGATGAAAACTCTTCGGACTTGAAGATCGAAGCGTTGTCGCTTACGAGCGATTCCGGTAATCCAAACCTTGAAAAAATCATACGTAAGTACTGGATAGTTTGGGCAGAAGTGGGGGCAGTTTTTGAAGCAAAAATTTCAGGCCATTTGGATCGGGCGTCAACAACTATAAAAAAGTGGTGATTGAAGAAGGGCCCAGCGTAGTCCATGTGTATGCGTTGCCAGTTCGTGGCAGGGGGTTCCCATTTGTGAAGTGGCGCATGTGCTGGGTCACCTTTAATTAAGCAGCAATGTCTACAGCTTCTAACCAAGGCTTCGATGTCGGTGTCAATGTTTCGCCAATAGCAAGTTGCGCGAGCCAACGCTTTCATTTTGACCATTCCCAAGTGAGTCTCGTGTAGTTCGTTGAGAACGTAAGCCTGGAACTTTTTTAGAATTATTACGCGTTGTCCTCTGAAGAGAATACCTTGATGGACGGATAATTCCGGGTCGCATATTGTTCCATTCAAGAGTTTTTCTTTTAGCAGTGACAATTCGGGGTCCACGCTCGTTTCTATCTGTAGGTCCCTTGATGTTATTGTAGTGGACGTAACCTGAGAAATAGTGTTTTCGTGACACGTAAAGTCATCATCGACAAGTTGGAGAGCATGTTCGGATGAAGGTAACGGATTGCGAGACAAATAGTCAACGTTAGTGTGGGCAAGGGTAGTCAACGGTGTAATCAAATCCTGATAGATACTGGGCGTAGCGGAGCATACGAGATGAAGTTAACGGCGGTAACTGTTTTTGTGGGTGTAAGATCATCATCATCGGTTTATTGTCCACGATAAGTTTGAATTTCCGTCCGTAAATGTAGTCGAAAAATTTTCGAAAAGCCCAATATACAGCTGTCGCTTCTTTGTCTAGTTGACTGTAGTTGGTTTCCGCGTTTGACAGTGAGCGCGACGCAAAGGCTATCGGTCTCTCGCTTCCGTCAGGGCAAGTATGCGAGAGTACCGCTGCGAGACCGTGAGGACTTGCATCTGTCGCTAGTGTAATTGGGTAGTCAGGATGAAATGGAATTAATACTTTGTCACTAGCGATTTCTGTTTTCGCAGTCAGCTGAAATGCGTTTTCGCAGTCAGCTGTCCATGTAAAATTTTGATCTTTTCTGAGAAGTTTGTATAGCGGGTGTAGAACGTGAGAAGCGTTAGGCAGGAAGCGGGAGTAGTATAAGACTAGTCCTAGAAATTGTTTTACTTGATCCGCATTTTGTGGATGTGACGCTTCGAGTATCGCTCGTATTTTGTCAGAGGATTTTTGTAGTCCCTCAGAACTGATTGTATGTCCCAGATACTGGATCTGTTTTTTGAAGAATTTGCATTTAGATTCATTTAAATGTAAATTGTAACGACGTAATTTGTTTAGAACTTGGATGAGGCGATGTTTGCACTCTTCGAGCGTTCGTCCCTGGACGACTAGGTCGTCGAAGTACGCTGCTGTTCCGTCGAGGTCTTGTATGAATTGGTCGATGAATTGGTGAAATTCATTCGGCGCCGTCTTAATGCCAAAGAATAAGCGGTTGACCTTGTATGTCCCTCGATGGGTGGAAATGGTTTGAATTTTAGCGCTTTCATCATCTGTTGGAAGGTGCAAATACGCTTTGAAAATGTCAAGGGTACAGAAATAAAGTCCATGACGCATTTTGTTAAAAATGTCTTCTATCCTGGGTATGGGATAGCGAGCGTCCATTAGCTGTGAATTTACGGTTACTTTGTAATCAGCACAAATTCTTATTGTTGAGTCACTTTTTGGTACCACGACGATTGGTGTTCCCCAATCTGAGTGTTCAACACGAGTTATGATTCCCTGCTGTTCGAGTGTCTCTAACTCGTGGTCCACTCGTTCACGTAGTGCATACGGAACTGGTCGAGGTTTGATGAAAATTGGTTTTGCGTCAGGACGGAGGTGTAAACGACAGGTGTGATTTGGTACTTGTCCGACAACTCCCTGGAAAACATCAGAATATTGTTTTATTATGTCGGAAACAGTGATATTTATATTTGTTTGTTCAGCGGGATTCGTGATGGCCTTTATGTCATGAAGGTCTACGTGGAGTTTCCGAATCCAGTCGCGTCCTAGTATGGATGAACAATTTTTTTCCACGACGAATAGCTCTAGTTTGTGTTTTTTTCCTTTATAGGAGACGTCGACTGTGGCTACGCCGATCGGTTGGAATATTTCCCCTGTATACGTTCGGAAAACAATAGGGGTTTGAGCCAAGACAGAGTGTGTGGAAATGGTGTGGAACGTATTTTTACTCACCATTGATACACGGCTACCAGAGTCTATTTCGAATGCAATAACTTTATCGTTAATTTTTACCTGAGCATACATTTTGTCGTCGTGTAGGGAGGAAATGTTTTCTACGTGGTTAATAGCGTAATCTTCGTCAGAGGCTGGAGAAGCGGCAACGTTGTGCACTCCTGGAGGTCGTGCGGGTTTCGAGTTAGACTTCGACAAAGTTGTAATGCAGATGCGAGCAAGACGTCCCTTTTTATTGCATTTGTCGCAACGTATTTTCTCCTTTGAGCGGCACGCTCTTGTTTCGTGGTTGGCCCTTCCGCAGTGTAAGCACATGCCGGAGAGTCCGAGCTGTTCTAATTTAATATTTTGTTTATGTCTCGAGGACGTAGATGTGCGGGTTGGAAGGGTCCGGGCTGGGGCTGACGTGGCATTCTTGAGTACGTGTGAGCGTCCGACGGTTTTTATTTTGTTAACTGGATGTAATTTTGAAGCGTATATTTCCTTGTTTTCTAATTTGGATGCCTCAATGGCCAAAGCGATTTCTACGGTCTTTTCGAGTGTTATTTCTCCTTGTTGTAGTAGTTTTTCGCGAATGTCAGAATCGCTAACACCACGAATAAATTGAGCTCGTAGCATCAATTGCATGACAGAAAGCGAACATTCGGCGTTTGTACAGGTCGATTTAAAATTTGCTTTCTGTGCGAGGTGTTTTAGCCCCGAAATATAGTTGGACAGTGACTCGCCTGTATGTTGGATGCGAGACAGGAATCGATGCTGCTCTGTAAGAATATTTGACCGTGGGCTGAGATGTTCCGATAGTAATTTAATGAGGTCATTTGAAGTTTTGGTGGTCGGAAGGTCCGGTGCAGTTAAGCTTGACAATAGCTGGTAATTCTTCGGGCCGAGGCAGTTAATAAGAATTCGTACCTTTGCCTGGTCTGAAGCCGGATCGGTCCCCGTCAGGCCTTTTATCATGTAAAAATTGTCGAGCCGTTGAATGTAGGAGTCAAACGGTTCTTGTGCTTCGTCATACGACTCGAAGTTGAGCGATTGAGTTTGTAAAATTTCTTGAACAGACCTGGGGCCCGACGATGTAGAAGCGGGTGTGGCCGCTGCCGGTGATGGCGTCAGTCGCGAGACGAACCTGTTGAGCGCTGCCGTGAGTTCGGCAAGGCCGGTAGGTGCCGGGGATCGTTCATGGCGTCCCGAGAGCAATGCAGACAATGAAATGTAAAAGAAATAAAATAAAATAAACTGAAGCGTAGAAAATAACTGCAATTAACACAGACACAGAACTATCGCGGGAAAGTCCCGAAAACATCGCGAACGCGAATAGCCTGGTGATCCTCGTCGCCAACTGTTATGTATGAGGGAGAATAGAGTAGGAAGAAAACGCCTTCATGAGGGGAGATGTATATTTGTAAGAAGCTCATGACCAACTAACGAGGGGGCAAATGAGATGTATACGTTTCGAGTGGCGCATGCCCATGGATTAATAATCGGGTATATAATACGGCTGCATGCGTACGAAGTCCGATATCAACCGTGGAGAAATCCCGCTTCACCTTCCTCTTTCGCACAAGCTCATCTCTAAGGCTCCTGTCAGCAAGCGTAACTAAAATTGGTGGATCATGCGAAAATTGTGGTCCCTTTTTCCCAGAAGTCTGAGGGCGAGGCAGTCTGAACGCGTCCTCTATGTCTTTGGGCGACAACTCCACTCCCAAACCGAGCGCGACCTTATGAGTCAGCTCACGGATATTCTCACCGCTTGAATAAGGAATACCTATTATTTCTAGAGAGGTTCTCAAGAGGTCCACCTGACACTCATTGACTGCATCCTCCAACGAAGAAACGCGCAGCTTGAGTTCACCATTTTCTTGGCGCAAGGATTCACTCTTGGCCTCGAGCTTTCCCACCTTGTCTTCTAATACGGTTACTCTTCCTGGAAGTTCCGCAAGCAAGGTCCGCAACTCCGATACTTCCTCCCTGCAGCTTCTAAATGCCTCCTCCATGGAGCGACGGGCCTCTCGAAATTCATCCCCGATGATCCTCCTCATCTCCGCCAACAAACTGTCGGAAAGGACAGATACACCAGACGATGCCCCCTCCACCCCAGAGCGGGCACTCACGGGAGTGTCAATTACTGCCGAATGGTCCCCCGAAGCATCGTTCCCAGTTCGAGAACCAAGCCCCCGTGAGTCCGGCCGCCCCGATTTAGGAGATGAGCCAATCGGTGTCCCATCGCGCCTCGCACTCCTGGCCCTTGTCTCGCAAGGCACACATCGCCACTTATTTCCAGAGCTCAATGGTATAAAATACTAATTTCGGCACAAAAGATACCTATAGGTTCGATTTTTTTGCGGTTATTCTGACTCAAGCAGTAAATTTTCGAAGGGTTTGAACTAAGGGGTTAAAAAGTTGTGAGTCGAAACGATAGAATCTGATGACCATATGACGTCAAACTTTTGTGACGCTCTGTTCGTTTCGAGCAGCTCGAGATTTTGCAACCTCGTGGGCTATCATATGAAACAACGCGACAATAGTAAAGAAAGGCTAGTAAATTCAGTGCTGGTGGTGCAGCTCCAGACGGCAAACGAACAGAGCTGTATAGGGAAGAAAAATAAACCTCTGGCACTATCCCATCCTCCATCGAATGCATACTGCCCTTGTATCGTAGCCGCGTCCACACTATGCCGATCTGCTGCAATCGTTCTTGCGGATCGAGAAAAAGTATTACCGAGCACGAGACCCAACTCGGGGGTGCCGTAGGTAGTTTGACCCATAGAGATAATATAACTACTAGAGGGGGCACTGAATGCGCAAACAAGTATAAACTGGGGCGAGGATTAACGTCATCCTGATATCGTTGCTGCTTCTTAGGCCTCTTCCCATTGGCTGTCTCAAAAGTTGGGGGTTCAAGAAGTCCCCCTTCACACCATCCACATCCCCACAGGTACTTCTTCAACCAATAGCAAGGGATTTTCGGAGCTAACTCAAGCTCTCTGGTGACGTCAGTCTTGGACCGCTGCGCAATAGAAAATTCAAGCTCGAGTGATATTATCTCTAGGGTTTGACCGATCAAAGGAAGGGGATCCTGAAGGTTTCAATATTACGTTCAGTGTGAACGCCTTGTGAAACTTGGAACTGTATGTTGAGAAAAAGTCACGGACCGATGAGGATGTCCTCAACAGAAACGATGTACATCACTTCATTTATGAAGGCCGGTTTCAACATATATCATAATAGTTCGAGAGCTAGCGACAGTCCCATTCAACCGGAAGAACATAGTCACTAAAGGTGTGCGAAATGATGGCATTTGACACCCTATTTACGAGTCCGAAAGTCTGCCGTGCTGTATCTGGGGCTTAAGGATTTTATAGCTAATTAAAGTCCTTAATTTGGGACGTGAATTTAACAAAAAGATCATAGTCCTGAAACTGGTCTTATTCGAAAGGTTCTATGGAGATTATTACAAATAGAATCGTCTGCCTGGGGCATTCGCCCTCAGGGGCCAGTCAAACTCCCTAAATCAGGGATATTAATTAACCGAAAGAACTGAATCCGGAAAATGGTCTTTTGCTTCTGGCTTTATATGGCTGAATACGAAAATGATTGTCTACCGGTGTCTGCCTACCAGGGCACTTTCCCTCAGTGACCAGTCAAACTGCACAGAGGGATAATGACTTCAAATAGAATCGTCTGCCTGGGCATTCGCCCTCAGGGGCCAGTCAAACTCCCTAAATCAGGGATATTAATTAACCGGAAGAACTGAATCCGGAAAATGGTCTTTTGCTTCTGGCTTTATATGGCTGAATACGAAAATGATTGTCTACCGGTGTCTGCCTACCAGGGCACTTTCCCTCAGTGACCAGTCAAACTGCACAGAGGGATAATGATTAACCGGAAGAACATAGTCCTGAAACTAACCTCATTCCAAAGGTTTTTATCTCCATAAAACCCTATGGACTATGATCTTCAGTTAATCATTTTCCTCTGGTGCATTTTGACTGGTCACTAAGGCAAGTGCCCCAGGCAGATGATCATTTTTGTATTCAGCCACATGAAACGTGTCGCAAAAGACCATTTTCCGGATTTAGTTCATCCGGTTAATTAATATCATCACGTAAATGTATATTACGTGAGTTTGGCGAGTAGGACAAATGCCCCAGGCAGACGATTATATTCGTAATCAGTTCCATAAAACCTTTCGAATTAGACGAGTTTCTGGACTATGTTCTTCTGGTTAAATTCATGTCCCAAATTAAGGACTTTAATTAGCTATAAAATCCTTAGGCCCCAGATGCAGCACGGCAGACTTCCGGACTCGTAAATAGGGGGTAAAATGCCATCATTTTGCATACCTTTCGTGACTATGTTCTTCCGGTTCAATGGGACTGTCGCCAGCTCTCGGTCTATAATGGCTTATCGTGTCACCGTATACGGTAGTACGATACGGGCTGAATAAACCCCCCGTACCATTGAAGCATTGCGTATCATTAATGCCGCATCATGGAAAGACACGGGTTGACGATATGCTGAAACGTAATGTATTCTTCACTCCATTGAAGTTTACTGCATGATACGGTTTGATAATAAGGAGTGGTGGAATTTGGAAGCATTAGGTTTGTTCGTTTGTTGTTCAGTATAGTGGTGCAGGTGTAGTTCGAGCAGTCCGGGATTTACGTCATTTCTTCAAAGCAAACGAACGCTTTTCGTGCAAATGGCTAACCTTACGGTAACAAAAACGTTACCTTTATGATTTATTTCTGCTTCTCAGAAGGAAATGATTGACGAAAGGTAATTATTGAGCAGGTTATAACATTTCGAGCAGCAAGCTCCTCCTAATTTTTCAGTGTGGATAGTGCTGCACTGAACAGTCCGATATTTGACAAACGAATGCTTTCAGTGTAGAGTTCGGGTTTACAAAAGAACGCTTTTCGGACTGTTCGTGCAGTCCAGAGCAGCTCCAGACGACAAACGAACAAACCTATTTTCATGCCTCAAACCATTGAACGGATAGTGCCTCCATTCTCATGTCTCCATCCTGAAAAGATCCAATATTACGTTACCCGCGCATACTAAATTCCATCACCCTACAGTGTGCTAAACATATGTTTGAGTATGATGCCTAACATTCATGAAAAATGACAGAAAAAAAACAATTTCAACTGTGAAGAGTATTAGCGACGTTGTGAGCGTTCAGTTCAGTCTTCCAAAAGAAAGAAAAACAATATCATGTCAGCTCACTCATTGTTTCTTTAATTTCTCCGAATCGGTTTTCTACAACTATACGCAACCCTCGGGGCTCTGTTCCAGTAACAAGCATCAAGGCATATAATAATAAATATAATAAAAAACGAAATGAATATAATTTCATTTCATAACAAAATAACTTTACCTTAATATACAGATCGTCGCCAAATGAAAAGCAGCTGTCAAAATCTGGAATGTGATTTCAGACAAGTTTCCTCCCTAAATTCTGGCTCTATTTCTTAGCCAATCTTCGATTTCAAAGTCTCAGTGTAGTTGTCAGGAAATTGCATAGTGTAGAGGAAGTTTGCTTGTTCAAATTTCAATCCTGAATTAACCACAAAACACAAATTGAGTTCAAATGTGTTATAGAGTTTTTCAGTGATGTCATTTGAAGAAGTTACATTTTCAAGCGTAGTAATAAATAATTCAATTAATAGATTACTTATGTATTACTCACAGACGATTTTCCGTATTCGTGACATGAAACCGCGAATTGATGTCCTATTTCCAGCCATGTGCCCCACTGGTGGGTTTTTATATTAATTTAATTAATTATCACGCCGTGTTCAACAAAAGTAGTACGAATCGAAGACGTGCACTTTCATGTATACGGAGCTAAAATCTACCGGTGTGTCGGTGCGGACTCGGCGCGGTGAAAACACGGAAATGTGTGGGGAGACCTTTATCCGTATGACATTGATTGTTCATTGTGAATAATATTCCTACGTTTTCGGTCAGGAAACAAAATTGTCCAACCCACCCACAAACTTTTCCTGTGTTCGATTTCTACAATGTCCGTCCGTCGTCCGGGCCTTTCTTACCTTAGGATTGCTCGAAAAAACTCGTTCTTCTGCACGTAGAGTCCTTTTGGGATTTAGTTCGTCTTAACATGTGATCAGGTGTATCAACTAACTCCCTGGGTTTTTATTGACCTAAATCGTGTCCAAAATATTTTTTTTTTTATGTTTTGAGATCACAGGCATATGGGGTGACGATTTTCATGCAATTTCAAGCCGAATATGGCCACGTACATGAATAAATACCTGTAAAACTCCTTCGAACTTTGACCTTGGACATTCATGCTCCAGTTTCGCATCATTCTGAAAATTAAAATTTAGCGCTCCCGATTAACTTCATGGATATTAAATGATACTGTATGATCTGGGTTTGGTGTCGAAATCTGGCATAGTACATGTTTGACACTGGAACAAATGGGCCATGATGAACACGTCTCAGTTCAGAACCCCTAAAACACCAAGATCATGGTCGGTACGACTTTTCAATCACGTATCCAGGTGGCAATCGAAAATGTACGTGTCAATTTGCAGCTCTCTGTAGTCATTTCACATATGGAATCCGCAAGCTTTTGTGGAATCCGTAACTTAACCACTGGGGACAAGTAGACAAGTATACTAGTACTTATGAGTAACTATCACGTAAAGTACCATTAAAAGTTATTGGTATGATGAAGCAGTATACGTGTCAATTTGCAGCTCTCTATCGTCATTTCACATATGGAATCCGCAGGCTTTTGTGGAATCCGCACATTAGAAACTCCCTTTTCGAATTAAAAAAAAATGTCCCGAATCAAATTCTTACCAGGAGAGCGATAGGTCGAAGTGGTCGAACGGATATTTCTTGCCACCTCTTTGAGGTTTCATCCTGCCGTACTTTTCGTTACTTGTTATTATGACCGAGAGGGCCACAGCTGCAACCAAGCATCAAGTGGCAGCAACCGCAAAACCGCATACGTTTCCGATCGAAGGCAAGAAAAAAAGGAATAGAAAGACGTTGGCGGGCGATGAACTCTTTTGCAAAACTGGAAGAATTCGTTTGTTGTAGCCTGTTGGCTGACATAAAGTTTCGCCACCGAAACTCAACAGGCCTGGGGAATCGCGACACTTTTCGCGTAAACTTTATTTTGGGGTAATTGTGACCTTTCAATCCGAGTGAGGCGTTTTGCGCGAAATGCTGCTCTCAATGTGGCACTTGGCGCTGCGCACAATGTCCACCATGAGTGAGGCGTTTCCAGTTAATTCCGCGATGAATAGGATGGTTGCTACTAATTGTGAATGTGTCGTTTCTATTCGTCGGTGCTATGCACTGGTGCCCGACAGCGGCCATGGAGGTGTTATTGGACATGCCTCCCTTGCACCTTCATGTGCAGGCGACCGCATATTATATGGTGGCGGTGAGACTGTTGCGCGCGGAGCACATGAAGCGGGGTGTCAAGGTTGGGCAATTGCGTGTTCTGGAGTAATGAAGCTGCTGAAGTCGTTACGGATCTCGAGCAAGTGAAGATGAATTTTGAGAAACCCTTTAAGGTCAATATATAGGTAACCACGACCTTTGGGATAAGGGTTTGCCGAGGTTTAAGCCCGGCACGCAAGTATGGTAAACTGATGGATCTGTGAAGGATCAAGGAGAGTCCCTTGGGGCGGCCGCCACCATCTTTCAGGCGGAGATCTATGCTATAGAAGCCTGTGCACGGAAGATTAGTGAGAGGGGTCTTCGGAAAGCGAAGATCTTCATCCTGTCTGACAGCCAGGCGGCTCTTAAAGCCCTAGGCTCAAGTGTCGTGAATTCAAAACTAGTTTGGGGCTGTCTTGAAGCCCTCAGGCCTGTGGCAACGGTAAACAACCTTACTTTGGGTTTGAGGGGAATGAGAAATGACTGATCAACTCGCGAAGAGAGGATCAGAGATGCCTTACGTGGGCCCGGAGCCTGGTCTCGGGGTCACGAAGTCCTTCACGAAGAGGCAGGTGCAGGCGTGGTTGGACGAGAGGCATCGTGAACACTGAGTTGGACAACCAGGTCTCAGGTAGGCCAAGCTTTTTGTCACTCCAAAGGGACGATCGGAGAAGGGCCTGATCTCTTTGAGTCGAGGAGACCTTAGGATCTGGGTGGGACTGCTAACAGGACATGCCCTTCGATACTCAGACTAATGGAGAAGTCTGACTCGGACATTTGCAGATTTTGCGACATGGCCGTGGAAACAGCGGAGCACGCCGTACTGTGTGAGTGCGAGGCTCTGGGGTGGTTATGCTTTCACCATCTTGGAAATGATGTGCTTCAACCGGAAGTCATCTCCAGGATGGCTACGGTGAGTATCCTCAACATTGTTAAGGAGTGGTGGTGGAGGACGCTTGGATACTAGCGTCTTCCTTGTCAGGGCAACCTGAGGGGACACCACAATAGATCTTATAGGTCCAGTTGGTAGGAGATAGTTTCTTCTAGGCTCTCCTCCTCGTTTAATAAAAATAAATAAAATGAAAAAAAAAAAAAATATTAAGTTATTCCTTCGGGTGTGAGGTATCTCGAGAGTTACCCACCCTCAGCCCCTGTTTTGCCCTCACGGTGTTCTCTTCAGTCCTGGTGAACCGGGTCCCCTCTGACTCGTTTTGGGGCAAGCCAGCGTGCGTAGGCCTGAAACCTGAACCTGAAGCCGGCCATGACTAAGCCTGAATAATACCCGTGTGATTGGTAAAGCTTAATATGTATGAGCGTGCAAATTCGGGTCCAAATTTCAGTGAAATTACGAGTTTCCTGGGTGAATATCCGGGCAATTGCAAGTTTCATGTTTTCACTTTTCGCGAAATTGCAATTTTCTTACCTTTATTTTCGTGAAATTTGAGTTTCGGGGCTAATTATTCGCAAAATTAATTGTTTTTGGTCTTTATTTTCATGAAATTGCAAGTTTCTTTTTTTTTTAGTGATTGTGGAACCTGGTCTAGCCGCCCACGACAGCGCAAAAAAGTCCGACGTTAGCCGCAAAATTGCTACATTGGAAGTTAAATATCCACGTTTGAAAGCATCGTGGATGAATACTCAATCTTAAATGTTGGCTGTTTTTGCCTAACCCACCATCCACCAGTGGCTCAAGTGTGCGATTTTTCAGGTCCATTTTCACTTGCCCCAGACTAAAACGTCTCCATTAAGTCACGTCGGTGTTCCGCCGAAAAATGGCACGTTGTGCCTTGTCGTTCAATTGGTTTTGGGCAATTTTTCTTGACTTGAATTCATCCTAGTAGAAGAGGGGGGGGGGCGGTTGATATTCTCCGACGTTTATGTGGCATCTTCAATCTTCAAGGCCTGCCTGGACAGTTCGTCGAGCTTTGTGATCGATCACTCATTCCTATAGTGTTCGGCATCCACGAGTGAACATCAGCCAACGATGGCCACTAAGCGAGCAATACACCATCACGACTTTGACGTTACGCGGGTCCTCTAAAGAAAAAATCGTGTGTTGTGAGGCCCCGTTTCCGCTTCACACAACAAATTAATGTTATTTGGACAAATGAGGCTGATGTACGGCGAGGCTGAAAGATACAACGTTAAAGGAAGGTTTTTCTTGCGGGATTGAAAGCTGAATCCTCGGTAATTAATTAATTATTTGAATAAAACATCCCTTTATAAAAAAATCATTCTTCGTACATATAATATACACATTCTTCTTTTTGAAAAAGGAATGTTTTACTCAAATAATTAATTAAGATTACCTAAAGTTATTTAACATTCACGTAACAATAAAAATTTGAAAGCATAATCCCTTCTCTCTTGAGCTTTAAGTTTAACACACCCCAGTCACCACTTCATCAACCTTAAATCCTCTACCACTTAAGACTCGGGTTCCCTTTTTAATTATTCAATTTTATTAAAACTTATAAGAATTAGGGTTCAGTGATGATGATGTGAGGTGACAAGGATTTGCAAGCAATTACAGACTATGGGTCACTAAGAGGAGGAGGGCACATAGTTTTTACCTTGAATCCCTAAAATTGACATTTTTCCGTGGCGGTCGAACAAACTCATCTCCCACGATAAAGTGTCGCCAACGAGACTGCGTTCTGTGCGACTAATCTTGAGCGTCTCCCAAGGGGCAAATCTGTGCCGTCCGTTGTTCATTGCTAACATTTATCGGGTACTGACCTCTCAATGAACAGATTGGGCATTTTAGAACAATATTTTAATTTTATGGGACGAATTACGAACAATAAACCGCCGGCAATGCACATATTTGGAGAGAAGCAAAGACCTGGGAGGGAGGCAGTGGAAATCACTCCTCTGCTGTCCCTACTTCCCCACGAAATACACCAAATTCACATTGTTTAAGTATACTGAAATTGCTTCAATCAGCTAACTGAAAAGCTAAAAGAGGCTGAGATCGACGTCGTGCATGGAAGTACCTATGTTACACTTGAGTAAATTTAACGGCGATTTGAAAGAATGGTTGAAATTTTGGGCCCTATTTGAGCAAATTGATAATGATGAGGAATTAGACGAAACTGAAAAATTTCAGTACCTCATACAGTCCACATTCCCTGGTTCAAAGGCTCGGGAAGTGATCGATGCCTATCCTCCATCGAGTCAAAATTATTCGAAAGCTATTCAAGCCTTAAAAGATCGTTTTGAGAGAAAAGATTTATTAATCGAATTTATTCTCGTCAACTTTTGTCCTTGGTCGTGCAAAAAAGTCTCGATCCGAGAAACTTTAGTTTATCGTCTCTGTTCGACCGGCTAGAAGCTCAATTACGAGCTCTTGAGTCGTTCGGAGTGTCAACCGACACTTGTGCTGCCATTCTTTTCCCGATAGTTGAGTCATGCCTACCTCAGGAACTTATTGGAACGTGGAAGCGTCAAGCGATTGTTTCTGACGGAAATGATTTTCGTGAAGCTTCTTCAGCTACGAAACTTGATCGTCTCGTGAAATTCATGAGGTCTGAAGTTGAAGGAGAAGAGCGCGTCGCCCTCGCGGTAGCTGGTTTCGGCGTGAAGGAGAATGTTCAACCATTAAAGAAGAAAGTTCAGTCATCTTCGTCGGGTACTGGCAGCGTGCCTACCACTTCTGAACTAGTTTCGAACATTCTCGCTAGGTGTTTGTTCTGCAAACAGGATCATAACAGTTTCGAATACTGCGACCTACGACTTTCCTTGGGTCAGAAGCGACAGATCCTTCTCAAAAATGGCCGTTGTTTTCGATGCATGAGCCGAGAACACACACAAAGTAAGCGTCGCGTTAAAATTGTGTGTTCCAAGTGTCAAAAGGGGCACTCATCAACGATGTGCTTTGGTAATCGGGACGAGAGTAACGGGAACTCTTCAATGTCGTCGTCTGGACAGGTTCTTTCGAGCGTCGCTTCAGCACCTGTTGTTTTGCTCCAAACCCTCGCCAGGTCAGAACGGAAAAGGGTCACCGTCGTGTTCGAGCGTTACTTGATTCGAGAGCCCAACGGAGCTACATTTCGCAGAACTTGGCTGATGAGGTCGGCCTAGTTCCTCGTTCGTCCTTAGATTCGTGCGTTTGAGTTCCGAGAGGGAGTTTCTCTCTGGCGGGGTTCGCTCTTAGCGTAAGCCTCTCAGGCAGAGCGCCTGGCGCGAAACTAGGAGGTCGTGGGTTCGAATCGGTCGTGGGAGCAATTTTTTCTAGGAACTCAAAACAAGTAAAAAATGGTAAGTATTTAGCTTCAATAAAGTTTAATTCTTTATTTTCAGCCTCCCCACTCCCTCGAATTCACTGCAGGGTGACTAGGGTAGTGCGGTGAGGGGGGAGTAATCCCTTGAAAAGTCCTAAGACAAGGTTCGTCTAATTTGCAATTAATTAATTGCTGGAACACATAAAGAAAAAAGAACAATATGACAAAATGTTGCGCTAGCGCAACTTTGGGAACCACAGCAAGCTTTTACTCAGAGGATTGTAGTATTAGTGTTCTTTCGCAGATTTTTGTTCTTAAAGCATTAGAGGTTTCCGAATGTATTCTCAGGCTCATACATGCGTAGGTATGTTGGGTTTTATTCTGAAAAAGGGATGGGAGGGGGGAATTTAATTTAAATAATGAACGAAAAAAATTAATTTATTTTTCATGAAACGCTTTGAAACACTCGACGTGCAAATTCACACCACATTTTTCGCAGAAGTAGATTGTTTGCGAGGAACACTGCCTACACCTCTTCCTTCTGGTGGTTTCCTTTCGTAATACGTGGTTCACTTCATCCCGCCACAAGTCATCTGGTAGAGAATTTTTCGACGTTCTACCTTTCGATGAAGCGGGGGCAGCTATCTGAGGACGCTCAGAGGGGCAGCTACCCATAGAAGGTACAGGTCCAACGGGGGTTTTCATAAAACTCCTGGTAACGTACGACTTGAAATCAATTTGTCTCATGGAAGAATCGGTTACCATGCGGCAGAATTTCCAGGCGTTTCCCATTGCAGCGTCCACACCGTTTATGAATAATGACCACCACCACTTTTTCCCTCTAATTCGGATTCTATAATTAGAGATGGCGTTGTCATGAAGGTCAACGCCTCCCATACCTTCGTTGTACTCATCGATGATGTATGGCTGAAGGCTAAGGGATTGATTCAGATTTATGCAATTTGCGGTTGTATCGGTTCACTTTTCCAACCGGTTCAGCCCCGCAGTAGTTCGTCATAGTGGTAACAACGGAGTTATCGTGCCATCTCACAACGGCTATGGCATTTGTCGTTTCGAAAACGGAATCAAATTCGCCCTTCGAAGCCTTAGCGGTTTCTTTTACGCTTTTGATGCATTTACAGCCCGCCAATCGATTCTCCCTCACCGTCCCTACGGGAAGCCGACATCGGGGCTAAAGAGGTTATATTTAGATGGACTGTTATCTACCCAGCCCTCCCATGCAATCTATGCAAATCGTGATAAGGTAACCCTTGTGTAACCTATACCTACATAAAAAAAGTTAGCCCCGATGTCCGGATCTCCGTCCCTACAGCGAAAAATCCCTTTTCCGTCAGTTTTTCCATCAGTCCAAAAGACGTGAAAAATTGTCGAAATAAACCTTGTGATTTTCAGGAGTAGAAACGTTGTTCAGAAGTCCCAAGACAACTTTTTCTCCAAGTCCGAGACCATCACTTTCTATCCATTTGTTTGCCCCGGCATAGGGATGAAAATTGAACAAATAACCGCCGGATGAGGCCATGCACCAATTTTTAAAGCCGAACCGTATCGGCTTACCACGAATGAACATTTTGGCTGAGTGGCGGCCAAAATAAGAAACCATTTTTGTTCATCTATTGAAAGTTTGTGCGAAAACACGTCGAATTTCATGAAATTTGAGTTCAAGCGGTCGAAAAATGGTTTCAGTTTCGCAAATTTATCATTTTTGTCGAGCGCGTCGTTGTCGGACCAATGCAAATATTTTTTTACTTCTTGGAATCGGTTTCGAGACATCGTTTCACGAACCAATGTCACGCCTTTGTCATCTTCCTTGCTACAGTACATTTTCAGCTGAGTAAGAGTATGGTAGCCGGTCAAAAGCAAAATCCCGATAAACTGCCTTATTTCTGTTTCGGTAGTCGAAAAATTGTGGTCATTTTTGTCCTTGGCATACTTCAAAGAAAACTTCACGGTCGATAAACAATTCCGCGATTTCCGTAGGAGAACGAATTTCTTCAATTTTTCCACGAGCTCCTTTTCCTTGTCAACCGGAGATTTCTGAAAGTTTAGGCTTGTTTGAAGACCAGATGGGGACCGACGAATGGAATTTTTTCATTTTTTTTTTTTTTGGAATGTCCGTAGTTGGAGTTTTCTCACTGCTGGAATGTTCTTCACCGTTTCCTGATGAATGCACTACAAATGTGCCAACAATGTCCGGCATGCGGTTATCTGAATCCATATTCAAGACCACCTACAAGAATGAAAATAATAGAAATAGGGACCAGTGAGGGGAAAACTGGAAAAATACGTAACCAGCTCGAATTCTACTTACAGCATCTTCATCGAAATTTTCCTCGTCAGTTAAATTGATCTACTTCGGGAGGTATTATCACCGCATCAATTATTCCGTCTTCTTCGAGAGCAAGCTCTTCGAGAACGGTAAGCACCTCCACCGTGGTCTTATAACGTCGCACGTTAGACATAATATTTGACAACGAAACACTTGTGAAGATATAGAACACGCGATTTCAGTATGAAAGGATCAAAGAAGACTGAAAGCACCCAATGGGTTGAATGTGGGAAGAAGCAAGCTTCAAGCGACACGTTCGAGCACGATCCAACGTGAAAATCAGGATCAGATAGTGTACTGAGCTGTTCCCAAAGTTGCGTTCACGCAACATTATTTTTCCAGGACTATACATCCCGATCAAGTAAAACTGAGCTTTTCACGAACACTCATAATCATTTATTATGTTCAATACAGTAACATGATGATGATTAGCAGAATGGTTCAATAAAATGAGGGGGGATACAGTGACCTGAAAAATAACGTTTTATACAAGCCCTAAATCTGGCTCAACTTAAAAATATTTTAAAAATCACAATTGTATGACAGAGGGTAGAAAAAAAAATTCACGTTGCCAAAAAGTATGTCTGGAAGGAGATTACCTAGCAATAAAAGAATAAAATATGTTTTAGAAGACGAAAAAAAAATCGTGAAAATAATGTTGCGTTCACGCAACTTTGGGACTAAATGGGTTAGAATAAAGACAAAGATATTTCGTCGCGATGATAATGAAGAATTTTGTGCGGCTATTGTCCTTCCTAGAAAACATGAAATTGTGTATCGATTTTTCAGGCAGATTCATAATAAAAATTGTCATGTTGGAGTGCAAGGTTTATTGGCTCTGATGAGGGAAAACTTGTGGTTGATAGGTGGCAGAAAATCTGTAAAGTCTGTTGTTAATATGTGTCTTCCTTGTCGGAGATTGGCATCAAAAAAGCTGGAAGCACCTCGTGTAGAACTGCCCGAAAAAAGAGTCAGAGAAGCTGCTCCATTCGAAGTGAACGGTGTAGATTTATGTGGCCTCTTAATCCTTAAAGGCGGAGTGAAAATACGGACATGTTTGTTTACTTGCGCCGTTATCAGAGCTGTAAATTTCGAAATCGTTGAATCCTTGTCGTCTGACTCGTTTATTTTAGCTCTGAGACGTTTTATTTCGACTCGGTAGGTCATCACGAATCCTTTGTGATAATGGAACTCATTTCGTTGGCGTTTCCAATTCTCTGATTGAAATAGACTGGGAAAAGGTGAACAAATTCTGTTCAATTGAAAGAATCCAGTGGAATATGATGCCACCTTCCGCTCCTCGGTGGGGGGTGGGGATTTTGGGAACGGATGGTTCGGACTCTCAAAGGACTTTTGAAATGAGCCTGGGGCGTGCCACTGTATCATAATGAAGAATTGAACACGTTACTGTGCGACTGTGAAGCAGTTATAAACAGTCGTCCATTGTCTTATCTTTCTGAAGATCCTAACGTTTACTTCATTTGAGTCCTTCGATTTTTTTTTCACGAAATTCGGGAAACGAGAATTCCTTATTTGGATACGGTTGAGGCCAAATGTTTACAGAAGAGAGTTCGTTATCGTTCTCGACTTCGTCAAGAATTGCGTGATCGGTTTCAAAGCAAGTACCAGGGATCTCTTGTGAAATTTGCTCAAAGGAAGATATCTAGAGAACCTAATGTGGGGGCAGTTAGTTTTGATTGAAAATTAACGGTCTAAGCGCTTAAAATGGCCTTTAGCCAGAATAATTCAGACAGTTCCAGGTGTCGACGGAAAAATTCGAGTGGTCAAATTGAAGAAAGCCAGTGGCGAGCTCACTCGACCTGTTCAACGGATTTTCCCTCTCGAACCAAGAAATCTGAAAGGATGGCGATCACATTCAAAACCAAAAGTGGTCGACTTGTCGTACGCCCGAAGAAGCTTGATGATTCTTCGTCATAGTTGCAGCTATTCTATTTTATTATTGTGAACATTTTGCAATTTGTTTGTTTTGTTTTGTTTGAGACTCTGTTGACAGTTTTTCAATATGAGTCAGAAGAAAGAAAATGCTGAAGATGGTCATGGATGCTGAAGAAACCAGATCTGTCCATTTTTTGAGTCGTCCTTCGTTCGACTCTGGTGGGAGGATGTTGAAAATTGAATCACTCCATTCAAAGGAATCAGCTGAAGAAATACCAACCGCATGCGAGTGGAAAAAAAAAGAAATTCAGTCCAGTCTTGCTTTAATAATATAAAAAAATAAATAAATAATTTTCTTTTATTTGTCTCCTTTTTTTCCGTATTCCTTCCATTTTTTTCGATTTTTAACAAACCACGCAAATTAAATTTGTGAGCCACACCGAGTACGAAATTGGCTTTTGAGCGAGAAACTCCTGTTTTTCATAAGGACCAAACGCATATTAAACATATTTTCCCGATTCCCGCTAAACGTCTTATATCAATTAGGAAATCTCAAACGTTGAAGTTTTATCCCAAGTAGCACTGGAGCTCCGGTAAATAATATTTTGTAGGTTCCAACTTCCCTAACACTTGCATACAGCTTCCAAGTGGAAGCAAATCATTATGGAAACTGTGACTTTCATAATGCCTTCTGTAAAGCGCCCCATACACTATGCGAGGCGACCGTCCGGCCAAAATCGACGGGTATCATACACTGTCAGTCAACGATCTCACGTCCGATCCTAGTCGGTCCTACGGCCACACACCTTCAGTTTTCACGGACTGCAGGTGGAAAATGTGTGGGTAACCCCGATCGACGGCCTCACGATTGCCTTCAGTTAAACTGACAGTGTATGGGGCGCTTAAGACTTTAAAGCTTATTATTAAACAAGCTTTTCCGAGGAATGATTTTTTAATTTCCAATGTGCTTCGAAAATACTTCCTTTAAACGGTTCAGCTTGTATTAGATTTTCTATTGCAATGATTACACAAGCTCTGTGAAGGGAGTTCTATACAAGTCTAGTAGAAGCGCGTACATCTTACGGAAACTCTACAGAGACGGTGTTAAGGTTACCTCGCTTGCAAGCTTCTGTTAGGGTTCTGATAGCTATAATGTAGGAAGCTCGCTACGAACAATATATCACTGTTAAAAGAAGTCTTATGGAGTTTCGGGACGTTCTTCTGATCTATATCATCGAGAGATATCATCGCGTAGTTTTAATGATTTACAGCAATTCGTTGAGTCCAAGTTCGAAGAGCTGTTTTTAAAAAAGCCAATGAGTTGATTTGCGTTTGAAACGTCATTAGAGGTCAGACATGAATTTTATTGAACATTATTTTTTCTCCCCGAAAAAACTCATATAAGCTTTCTGTATTTGGAAGGACGGAAAAATGTCGACTAACTGGAATAACATTAAAAGAACTGGGAATTACAAAAGGAAAATCAGTGCGCTCCGGGAAGATATGTTGCAAAGAGTTCATGATTTCAATACTCAGTTGCAACAAAACAAAATTCCCGAGGATCGATTAGAGGAGCCTACTTCCGCAACTGCTTCAAGGGAAATGTAAGTAAAATATGCTCACAGAGTCAGCCATATCGGTGCGTGTTTTAAAATTTATTATGATGTCTCAACCCGTTTGATTAGATGCCGGCGGTTCTTGCACCGACCCTGGAGGCAGGTTTTGAAAATCCTTGTACATCTTCAACAAATACAGTTCATGAAGAATACGAAGATGAAGTAGAAAAAAACGCAAAATTTCGTATGAATATAACGACCTGGACTTTCGAACATCACATTTCACACGTCGCCTTAAAAGACTTGATGAAAATCATCAACTCCCGATTCGGGACAGATGCGAAAATACTGCCCGAAGACCCTCGGACGCTAGTCCATACTCCTCGGTCTGTCAATATTCAGAAAGTGGGTGACGATGGAGAGTATTGGCATTACGGCCTGGCAAATTGCCTAAAATCTGTTTGCTATAATTTCGTTCAAGATAGAACAATTTCATTGAACGTAAATATCGATGGCCTCCCACTTTTCGACAGTTCCAAGATTGAATTCTGGCCAATACTTTTCAATATTTTTGAAATGCCGGAAGTTGCACCCATTGGTTATAGGAATTCATTGCGGGAAAACGAAGAGCAGCAATTTGGAGCCGTTTCTATCACAATTCGTTGACGAATTGAAAGACACAATGAGCAATGGCTTTCAAGTAAACTCAACAAAAATCACAGTACTCCTTCGCTGCTTCATTTGTGACTCACCAGCTCGTGCTTACGTAAAAGGTTCGTCTTTCTCGAAACTTTCAACTCTTCTGATCTGTCTTGAATCCTTATTGCTTTGTCAATCCTCTGTCGGTTATCATGGTCATTTTCTTTACCAAAAGCCCATTATAAGAAATCCTTGATATGCGCTTGCTATACGCTTGTATAATTCAATCGCGAAGGTATTTAAGTGAATAACCTTGTGATTTTTGTTTTCCAACAGGTACAGCATATTTTAATAGCAAATCAGGTTTCCAAAAATGTACGACGATTGGGGAATACAGCCACACCAGTCACACGACAGTGTTTCCCAGGACTGATTGTGACAAACGGAGTAACACGTTATTTCGGGAGAAAATGTACGGCAATCATCACCAAAACGATTCTCCACTAATGAAATTGAACATTGACATGATCGAGCAATTTTCCGTCGGAGATTCCTTGCATTTGCTTGACTAAGGAATTATGAAACGCCTATTATTGGGCTGGCGTGACGGATCCTTTCTCTACATAGATACCAAATGGCCATGAAATACAACAAAGGTGGTTTCTGAATATTTAAGTCACTGCAAGATGCCGGAGGAATTTCATTGCGCTGTCAGGGGCATCGATTGTTTGTCGTTTTGGAAAGGGACGGAATACAGAACATTTTTACACTATTTGGGGATAGTTGTCCTGAAAAATCACCTTACAGAGGAAGCCTACGAGCACTTTTTACTTCTATTCTGTGCAGTAAAAATATGCAGCTCACAGAAATACTTTTACATGTTGCCTGTTGCACGGAAACTTTTTCTTCAGTATATTGAAATTTTTGGAGAAATATACGGCGAGGACTACATCACTAGCAATGTGCACAACTTAGCGCATCTCGTAGATGAAGTAGAACGCTTTGGAGAGCTTCAGACATTCAGTGCTTACCCTTTCGAGAATAAATTAGGGCAAATCAAGCGTTTACTAAAAAGTGGAAATCGTCCCTTGGCGCAAATCGCGAACAGAATAATCGAATTTGGTGCGTATGAAACCTTGTCACAACAGGACCGAAAAATAACTAAAAAAAAAGACCGTCATTATCAAAAAGAAATGATGGGAAGAATGTACCCGTTTCTTTGAGAGGTGATTCTTTGTAATTTTATTCAAAAATTGAACTAACTGAATTTTGTCTGGCAAATGATTCGGAAAATTGTTGGTTCCTGACGCAACAGAATAAAGTGGCACGAGTTATTAACATTATTTTAAAAACTAAGAGGGAAATAGAATTATTCTGCGTCGAGACCAATGTTAAGCACGAGTTTTTCAAAATTCCCATCGATTCTCGTCATTTCAACATTTATTCAAAGACGTCTCGTCTTATAGAAGAGAATGTAAAAAGATCTACTTTGAACGAAATTAAATGTGAATTGGTACGGTTGAAATATGGAGAAACAGTTGTATTTATTCCGTTGCTTCATACAAATACTTGGAATGTAAAATAATTAATGCACAATATAAATGAAATATCACAAAAAGGGGCCCGTATACGATCTCGTTGTCAACATCAACAAAACGTGATGACAATAAGTTGACAGTGGGCTAGTACACATGCTTGACTCACGAACGCCTTATTGCTAGTAAAAAAATAAACGAAAATCCTGGAAACCAAGTAGGCAAAAAACTCAAATAATTTCAAGACATTTTAATTGTCGTCACTAGCGTTTGTCAGAGACGCTGATTCTTGGTTAGTTTCGGTAGTCATGCGTGTTAGAACTGAGCGTCGTATTACTCGGGATTGTCTGATTCCGGTGCATTCGAAACGCCGCTTCGAATTGGAAATACTTTTTTGAAAAAAATTCTTTGTGTCTTTCAGAGTATAACTAGAGTCTATTGATTGCACGACTCTGAAGAAGAAAATAATTGTTCTTTCATACTTTAAGAAACAATCCTTTGGGACAGTCCCTGTCTTGGAAACATCGTCATGGACACTTTTGTGAAAAGTTGGCGAGAAAAAATGTGATCGACGATTTCGTAGGACACATCGTCTCCTTTAAGCTGTTTCCCACACAGCATCTGACACTTTTCCATCTAAAAAAAAAATATCTATAAATTTAATTTCTAAAATAGGATAGAGTAAAGGACTTACCATCGACTGGAAAAAAATAGTTTTTTTCAGGTTGTCCTCGAAAGTCTTTAAATCATCCACTTCATTAATCAGCTGGATGTTCAAGGATCCCGAATACCCGCGTGAAGAAGTCAAAACATTTAGGACGGCATTCTGTAATTTTTCGTGATTCTTGAGCAACTGCTCAACTTAGCCTCCAAGTGTGACAATTTGTTAACAACAACCATCAACAGAGAAGATGAGGAAACAGCATCATCCCTCTCGGGCTCATTCTCTTTTTTTTCTCTTGATGCTTCACCACTAGTGGCCACACGAACATTGTCATTTGATTAATCAATTTCATGGTTTTGGTCAAAAATAATTTCAATTTGATCGAGTTGATCGGCGGTCCATATTGATGCGTCCCGTGCACTGCTGACCGATTCGTCTAGTTCTGAAGCTTGAAATAGCGGGTCATTGGTAATTGGCGAGATTGAGAGTGAGGAAGGAGTTACAAGAGGCATTGCTTCTCGTGTTGACGGTGCTTGGGCGCTTCCTTTTTGGGGGGTGAAGGACGGTAAAACCGGCTTTGCAGTGTCGAGTACTCGTGACACGTCTTCAGGAACTGGCAAGGTCACTGAGGGCGGGGAACGACGCTTGAGAGGTGTCGCAAGGAACTGAAAATGCCAAGTACATTATGTAGTCTACATCTACATTATGTACCAACAAGTAATATAAGAGCTTACTTCATTAAAATCGTTCCTCGAGATCAACTGCTTGTTAGGCCGCCTTCGTTTCGGGCGACGAATATTGAAGTGATTTGATGCAGTTGCTGGCTGTTGATCAGTGCTTTCAGAGGTGTCACTTTCTTCTTCCATTCTTCGTAACTCTTGGGCTGCGTCCCTGTACGAAGCAATTTCTGCTCGCTTCAGCACGCATGGGTACTGGATCCACCCTTCTTCTGGATTTCCAGGATTGTTGAAGACGTTTATTTTCGATCAATTAGGTGGCCAAGAAAGAACCCCATTTTTTCCCCAGTTGGATGGAACTGCCGTAATCCTTAGTTCCCCCTTTTCGATCGTTTGGACTATCTTGAACGTCAGTTTTTCCTTAGCTTCATCCATCTGTGACAGAAAAATCAACAAAAAAATTGTTATATAATTCTTCACAAAACTACCTATTGTGTGACGAGAGGTACTCTTTTCGGGAAAAAAAATCAAACTCGCATTTATAAGTTCCTTATTAAAAAAAATATTCATACATTTTAAGAAAAGGGGCCCCCAGGCTTCATCTAAATTGATTTGAGATGTCTGCACCAGGTATCAACCTGGCGTCTGAAAGTTAATGGGATTTTTACATGTGTTTCCTCGACCCCATCCAATCATACCACGCCTACTCGGCATTACCTAAATTATCGCCGTATTTCTGCACCAATCCTGGATTGCAAAGTCTCATGTAAAAAGTATAGATCATACTTGCATGCAGAATTCACTGGAGATTTAAATTAGGATTGGTGCAGAAATACAGCGACAGTTTACGTAATGTCGATTAGGGGAGTAGGGGGTGCAACTCCCCTTAATGTATAACTTCACAAATTCCCTAACAAAATCAACAAATAATTTCATCTGTGGCACATTATTCCCCTCCCCCATTTTTTTTCAAAAAACCCAATCCCTCTATGGTATCAATGCTTGCAAATCTTCAGACTACGTCAGGTCAGGCAACGTGTATATGCTTCGGCATTTGAGCATGAAAAAACAGAAAAAGCAATATTATGCCTATGTGTAGGTACACATAGGTACACAATTTTTACACAACCACAAATTTTGATTGGGATTCACCAATGCTTTGTAAGATTTTAATTACCAAATTACGATAAATTATTTAAGCCATTTGGTGAGAAAACAAGTTAAATCGTTTTAATTTGAGCGAGGAAGTTAACGAGAAAATTAATAACGGCTTAGGTACCTTACTGAAGGATGTATTTACTTCATTCTAAAGCTACAATAACTATAGTTAGATTAATATGTTGTAATAATACGTATGACAAATGTACATACCTTGACAGAGAGGCCCGGTAGAGAACAGGTATTGCACTCGCTTCTCACTTCGAAGGTTTTAGGTTCGAACCACAGCACCAGCGAGACGTAACACAGGACGCATGAGTAACGAAAACTTACTAACGACGATCTATCCACTAGCAACCACTTCAATAGAAAACTAGGGTCCGTATTCAGAAACCACACTTAACGCAACCCTGAGGGGATCCTTTCTTAAGTGCACTTAAGCGACCCTTTAAGAAATTGTATTCAGAGAGCCCCCTAAGAAGACCCTTAAGCTTAAGGGTCCCCTAAGCTGATATGAGATAAACATTGTGTTTTTCGAGGTGACTGTACAGTTTTTGTAGCTACTTACAGCTGTTTTATTTGATTGATGTTTTAGTTTGATTCATTTCCCTCCATAATTTTTACGCGCGCCGGAACAGAGGTTAGCCGTGAGTTTTGAAAATCTAATGTGTAGGGGAGGGGGAGGAATGCAACGGTGGCAAAAAATGTCAGATTGGTGGGCTCGCGGTGTCTGTTGTCATTCTCCGAGTTTGAAATTACTCAAGCTGATCGTGCACGAGTGAACATTCTGTATAAAGCCTTCAGCCCTTCAAGATAATGGATTCGGGAAAGAAAAGGATGAATTTTTCTGCCGCGGAGAAGGCGTTCTTGAAGGAGACAATTTTAAAATATGCGAATATTGTAGAAAATAATAAGTCAGACGCAGTCAGTCTCGCTGCAAAAAAGAAAAAGTGGGAAGAGATTCTCGATGAATTCAACAGTTCTTCTGCGTCCCATTCAAAGGTGAGTATACAATTTCAATGAATATTGGTTCTTTTCCTTTCACACCACTAGAAAAATATCCAATGGGGAACTTGCACATTTTTCAAGCACTGGTGATTCTTGAAGAGAGATCTTCAACAAGGTAATTGCTCACATTAAACATTGAAATCAATCAAGGGGTTTTTTAACCAAATTTTTAAAAATTTTGAGTGGGGGTTTCATGACGTCAAAGCAGTTAATGAAATGGATGGTGCAGGGAAGAGGGGGAAGATGTGTTTTCTGAAGGGTCAATTTTTCTTGTAATTTGTAAACAAAACATTTTAGAGTTCCCGCAAATGCTTCAAAACTGTACATTGACGTCATTTCCTTTCGCACCGTCCATCCCCACCTGAAGAACTTTGAAATTTATTTAAAAATCACTAGACGCACCAATCGGGCTGCAACCAACGTTGATATCCTTCTGTCCATGTGCCAATTCACCGTTATACTTTTCTCGTATATCGGTCATTCATGCAAGTTCCCCATTAAATTAACTGTTAATCGTCTCTCACACTGACGTGATAATAATCGCGAAGCAAATGCGAGCCGGAAACGCTGTTGCTTGGAAAATTTGGCGTTGAAAAAGGGTCCTCAGATCAACGCCAAATGTCGCTCGTTATGAGGCAGCGTTTTATTCATACTTCGCCCTACAACTGCTGCAGAGCACATTCTATTTCGCTCCGATGTCATTTCGCGTCCAGTATCAATGTCCCTATTTGAAAATATTCACAAAGTTGGAGTTGTCTCTATAACACGGAATAGGCGTGATACTACAAACTGGTTTAATTGGAAGCTATGTAAATCCGAATATCGCCAGCGAGAGTGAAGGGAATTTGTCCGCCGCAAATTCGCATCGCGATTGTTGTTTCGTTGCTGTGAGAGCGTAAATGCGTAAATGGTTTTTTGTTCCTTCTAGCCACGTCTTTATAAAAAATTAAACCAAACCCCTATTGCTTAATGATTCGTGCTAACGTTGTGTATTTTCTCAGAGGACTTTGGATCAAATAAAAAAAGGCTGGGAAAACATGAAATCCCAAAGGAAAAAAGAGCTGGCAGATGAGAAAAAAAACAGAATGTTGACTGGGGGCGGGCCATTTCAGACATCTAGCCAGGCTTCAGAAGACCTGTCATGCGATGTGCTGACAGAAATCGTCGATATTGAGATACGGGATGCCATGGACAGCGAGGCCGTGGTTGAAGTAGAGCGTGGCCACAGCATTTTCTTCAACCTGGAAGACGATGTATTAGTGCCGAATCCACTTCCAAGTAATATTACATAAAAAACAAGTTTTGTTGGGAAGCCCTATCACATTTTCATTTCAGGAGATCCACGTCAGTTGGAGCCCGAACAAGAGGATGATGTCGACATGGATACACCTCAGCCAAGTCGAAAACGAGCTCGAAGTGATTATTGCAGCTAAAATATTTTAATTAGCCTATCCCAATCACACTAAATGACCCTTTTTAGTTTATGGTCTTAGCTTGACTTTCCAAAACAGTAGAACATTTAAGATTTTACAGTTCCCTAATAGTACTTTGCGGCTCGAGAATGGTGCTGGTGGTAGAATTGATTTAGGCATGGATCCAGGATTTTCTTTGGTGGGGCGTACATCCACAGGTTTTTCTCGACGGGAGGAGGGCTGCATAAGTGCTAAACAAGCTCTTGTTCTAGGGGTGGGCAGCCCTTTCATGTGATACGGAATAACCCTTTACCGTGGTGCTGAATATCTCTTTACAGTGGAGGGGAGTAGTCTTTTTTTGGGTTAAATTACTGGGTTTCGTATGGCCCCTTTACACGAGTAAGTTTTTTGTTCAAAAATACGTTCAATCTGATCACAAACAGTTCGTTTTAGGCAGGGACCATCTGTTAATTTTTTTCAAAATGACAATTTTGATCAAAAAACTTACTCGCGTAAAATGGGCTTATCGGAAATAGATATTTTGGGAGTAAACCTCAAGTTTCTGTGTTCTGTACGGTTTTAGGGATAAACTAGGCTGTTTTTGACTTGAAAATTCAGATTTTATAGGAGCCAAATGACAGTATCCAATCTGAATTGACAATTCAGGGTGGAAACTGGTCATGTCCCTATCCATACGTCCGACGGTCGTACCCCTGACCACACCCTCCACCTCGAGAAATTGCCAATTTAGAACCAAAGGCCGAAAATTATTGTTGATACCACGATGATGGTAGGAGAGGTTCTCGTGGGAGGTTGTTTTAATAAGCCAAACCACAGAAATTTGAACTTTTCAGAGCCAACTCATAAAAATCAGGTCAAATTCTCAGATTCAGATGGTTCCGGTATCGCCCCCTCCCCCCCCATCAAACAACAATGTAGTAGTACCTAGTATATTTGTACTTTATAGACTCGTTACCATGCTAGCTAATTCTTCGGTTTATTATGTTTTCCGCAGAGGACCTTGTCAAGGAAAAAATAACCCAGGAGGCAGACCTCCGCCTGGAAAAATTTAAGTTGGAGGCGGCAATGGCCAGACAGTTGCACGAAGCTAGAATGAAGGTGGCTCAACAAGAGCTCGAACTGTCTAAAGAGCGCCACGATCTCGAGGTAGAAAATATTATGATCAATAGACAGATATTGTTAATAAAAAAAGAAATGTTAAAAAAAGTAATTAAATTTTTGGCTTTATTATTTTTTGATTGATGCTAAGAAGTGAAAGTTTCAGTAATTAATTTCTAATTGAATAAACGCATTATTTTTTAAAGATTGATTTTTCCTGCAGATTCGCTAAAACTACGAGAGTTATTACGAGGATTACAAGCAAAATATCGTAACCGTAGGAGCCTACGTTGTCAGTCTTCTTCCCTCGTTGGGGCGCCTCATTGGTGGGTCGGTTTCTGGGTTCGCCATCTTCAGCGTCTGAAGTTCCCAGCTGAAACTGGTGTTTTGAACTCGGATGCTGAAGATGACGAACACCGAAACCGACCCGCCAATGAGGCACCCCAGCGAGGGAAGAAGACTGACAACGTAGGCTCCTACGTCAACGATTTTCTGAACGCGTTAATATTAAAGGTCCGTTCACAAGTTCTTGAACGCTCTCTGTGGGGTGTATGCAGCCTAACAAATTCCCTCAAAAAATGAAGCATTTAGATAGGTTACAAGACGCATAGCATAATATGGTTTGTGAACGGGGCTTTAAATCCAATGGGTCACAAACCATATGCTATGCGCCAAAACAACCTATCAAAATGCTTCATTTTTCGAGGGAACGCATTTTGTTTTGTTACGTAGACACCACAGATCGCATACGAAAGCTTATGAACCGTTTTTTTTGCATATTTTGTAAATAAAATAATTTTAGCGCAAACAATAGTTCCAATAAGAATAGTAAAATATTAATTTTTAGTTTTGGTTACTTTTTTATCATGAAAAATGCCGTTGTATAAATTCTGCTCTAATAGCCCGGCCTTGAATTCTATCTGTAACGTCAACTTCTGAACTGCTTTGTGGTACTTCGTGAACCTCAGCTTCATCATAAAAATTGATCTCCTCCATCACGCCGATGTTGTGGAGTACGGCACAAGCGACAATAATTCTTAACGACGAGCTCAATTTTGTCTGTAGTTTTTTCGACAAGCACGCAAATTTCCTTTTCCACACTCCGAAAAGTCGTTCCACCGTCACTCTGGTTTTGACATGAGGCCGGTTGTACAGATTTTCGGATGGTGTTGACGGATTGATAACGGGGGTGAATAAGTACCGCTTTTGTGGATATCCGCTATCACCCAGGAGAATTCCTTGTCGCTCATTATTTTCGAAGGAAAATACGATGGAACTGTTCTCGAAAATGCGACTGTCGTGAGCGGATCCAGGCCAACGCGCTACAATGTCGAGAATTTCCATGTTTGGACCGCAAATAACTTGAATGTTCAGTGACATCCATCCTTTTCGATTCCGGAAGTGCTCGCCCCGAGGCCCTCCAGGACTTTTGATAGGGACGTGGGTACAGTCAATACAGCCCACGACTCCGGGAAACTGGGCCATGCGGTAGAATGCCGTCGAAAACGCCCTTATTCGAACGCCAGTGGGAAAGGAAATGAATTTTTTTATGTTGCCGGCTAGCCTGGTCGAAACTTCATAAATAATTCTGGAGACTGATGGTTGGCTGACGGATCGCAGGTCACCGCAAACAATCTGGGAGTAATAAGGGAAATTGATGTCAAAATTCATGTTTACAAGTATATACCTCACGAACAACAGTAATTTAGTGGGCCCTGAATTTGCCTTTTACCTTGACAATTCAGTTGTATTTTGGCCCATGCCAGAAAGAAGGACGGAAGACAAGTAGAAATGATGCCACACGCGCACGGTCAGAAGAGGATGAAATAATCGTTTTTGCAAATGATGTTTGCGGAATCACAAAGGACGACACAACACGTAATACAGATTGAAAAAGAAACAAAAAAACGATTAAAGATATTCTTCAAAATTTGAGGATTCCTTTGCGAAAAATTTTTTAAAACCTATTGTTTTCCAAAGGTCATGAATGGTCCTATCAAATTTTAAGAGTGCCTAGACTGGTACGAAACGGGTGCGCACAGCGCGATTCATGCTTTTCATGCTCAACGAAGCATTTGTTACGTGTATCACACGTTTTGATTCTCATTTTCCAGGGGCAAAATACAGCTCAGGTACGTGTGCCCCCGTCATTAGTAACTTTGATACATCCCGATCAAAAACACGAATAATACAGATGATAACCATAATGGAACCATGGAATAATTTTGCACCAGTACCAATGAGGCAGTGCGGCAGAATAAACCACTATTCATCTAATCGTACTGGTCGAAAGCTCAAGAAACACAAAAAAGATGAGAAATGACACATTTTGACGTTTATCCACTATCGTTGCGTGTATACCTGAAATCTTCCTGTGGCGTAAAACCTTAAGGATATAAGAGTTTTCGACAATGGTGAAAATGGTAGCCCTCGTCGGTCAGATGAGCCATCAAGAATCATCTCGACAATGTTCGCCACCGTTTGTTTAGAGAAGCGATACCTTTTTCGAAATTGTTCCTCGCTCAAATCGTAAAAAGGTTTGTCTTCTGCTCCCCTTATTATATTTCTTGGCACCGATAATTGTGCAGCTTCTATAAAACCAATGAACTCTTCTAATTCCGACATTTTCACATCAATGCTGCACAATTGAACGCTTAAAGGTAGCCTTAAGGGTGGTCTCGAGCTCCCTTAGCGGATAACCATCAAATATCGTCTTTTTAAGGGGGCACGCAGGTTAAGGTTCCTTTCTGAATAACAGTTTTTTTCCCCTTAAGGGTCCCCTTAGGGGATCCCTCAAGAGACATGGGTAAGGGTGGTCTCTGAATACGAAATGCTTCCCTGAGGGTCTGTTAAGGTTAAGGTTGCGTTAAGTGTGGTTTCTGAATACGGGCCTAATAGATGTTACCTCTTTCAGACCCACCGAAAAAGAAAAAATGCTGACTGCAAAGTCTTCGGAACTATTGAAAAAACTTCTTTTTTTTTTTACTACTGGCCTTTTTTTTTATTATATGTGAACTTCGTTAAGGCTTGTAATGCAAACTCCAGGAGGCTTAATACAAGTGATAACCGAAACTTCATGATATTTCGCAACCATTTCCATAAGCCTTGCATTAGACCTACGACAGGCTCATACAAAAGCTAATGCCGGTTAAAAGACTTCGCTCGCATCTGGTGTAGGTCTAACCGAAGCTGTTTGGAACTTCCCTTTTGGGGCGCTTGTTGCGCTATAGAAAGAGTACGACAGCTTTTTAGAAGCCATTGAGTTTCGATACAGAGCTTCTTCAGACCTATTACAAGTCCTTCGGAAGAAGAATTGTTACTTGGGATGGGACTCAGACCCACTAAGTAGCTTTTTGAGCGAGTAAACCCTGAGAGATGGTTCTTAAGGGATCGGAGCGAACCTCCCTTGAGGGAGCCTCAGGGCCGGATCTTGGCTTTTTGCTGCCCTGGAACTAATTTAATTTTGCCACCCCAAGCGGCTGTCCCCCCTCCATCCACCAAGACTTGGGGAGCCAAGCAAGTGACGAGAGATTCTACAAGAAAGTATAAAGCTAGATTCACATGGAGCTACGAGGATTAGTAAATGATGGCATGCAAAACATACTGGCCGTAGGAGTCTTCCCTCGTCGAGGTCGAAGGCGCACATCGAGGTGGATAGTTAGATAAAAGACAAAATTGTACTATTTCCCCCAAACCATCAGCAAGGGGTAAAATAATTGTCAGTTTCTGTGCCGCGTGAGCCATGATAATGAAAGTCTGCTCTTTTCACTTCGGGCAGTGACATACCATTCTATTCGGCGTCTAAATTGTCCGCTCAGCCAATCTTTTTTCAACGAAAATCTAAAGAAACATAAAAATTCGTCTCCTCGCCTTCCTCAGCTTCAAGGTTATTACGTTTAGCGAGTGCTATAACTCGTTCGAGCATTCAATACCAGGCAGTGGCTCTTCTACCTCGTTCCTTTCCCCGTACTACAATTGCAGGTTTTCGAGAATCTTTTTCAATATCAGTTATTCGACAGTGAGTGAATCCTGCGGTTGATGCTGAGGTGGCGGGGAAGAAAATATATTTGTTGCTTTTATTGGACGGGAGCTTTTTGGGAGGGTTGAATGAAGATATTTAGCCGGTTTAGTCTTTATATTAATGCTACGTGTTCGTTATTCTGTCAGCGTAGGCGCGCTTAAGAATGAACTAGGTAATTAACACTGAAATAATTACGAAACATGCGCAAAAATACAAATGCGTGGTGGTGGTAGCAAACGCCCTACAGCCATATCTCATATAAACAAAGTTGGAGTGGTCAAAAATAACTGTGTCAAAATGGAAACCCCCTTTTCCTTAAAAAAAAAAAAAAAAAGGGGGTGAACCGTTCATTTTAAACGCGACCCTTTATGACCTTTTCACCCTTTGGACTTGTGAATACACCCTTCTTTCTTCCACGCCCTTCCGACACATAACAAAAAGATAAGTGGGGCCCCGGTGGAAACTAGAACTTTCAGTAGTTACCCCTAGGATCAACACTGTTTGACTTGGAAAAAAAAACCTATAAATAAAAACTGGGGTATTCTTACTTATTTATTACTTCCAAGGGTTATTTTGTGCCCACACGTACGCACAAACCCCCTCGAAAATGTTTTGCCTGGCAATGCTTTTGGAGCGTTTAAGTCGACATTTATCACGTGTTTTTTTTTTTTTTTTTTTCATTCTTCTTCCTCAGGCAGAGCAATCTCTCGAGACGGGTCTTTCAAGTTATGACTCCTAGGATGCTCCGTGAATTTTATATCATTGTACACTTGTCGCGAGGGACAAATTGTTCGAGAAACTTTATTCGATTATAAAGCGGGTCGAGAATAAAAACGACTGCGTGTATAAGGGGCGTTTATACGGGCGGTGAGACATTCCTCTGGAGGGTAGGCATGGTTGATGGTGAAATTACCAGCCTCTATGGTTTAGTCATTAACAATACAATACATTTCACAGGCGTTGTAATACATTCATAGAATTAAATAAAGTTGTTTTGGACCCCCCCCCCAAAAAAAAAACAACAACAAAAGCAAAAAATCTTGAGAACCGATTCCCATGCAGATCTTAGCCAGAAGAACTGATGCGCAATTACGGTCCAGAATCAAGAAGAGTCACTTGAGCAAATCACGATTTCGTCAAATCCTCCATCTATTGCAGTGAAAGTAAAATATCGTCGTTATAACCACGCCCAAATTGTGTTTCAAAGAAAAACGTTTGTGTTTAAAACACAAAAAAGGACTTGCGGTGCCGAGTCGATACAATTTCGAGGCTCAAGTCCCGCACGAAATTCACACTTACCGTCCGCACTTCGGTTGACTTTACACTTCAGTGGGCCTCCCATCGCTGTAAAAAGAAAAGTCGTATTTATTCGAGCGTTAATTATACTAAATTTATTAGCTATAGCGGTTCGCGAGCGAGGCAGGGCACAAAAAAAAAAAAAAGGCAATACCGGAGGAAGAACAAAGAAGTATTAAGAAAATCACGGTGACACCCAACGCGAAAGCCGACAGTCGCCAACCAATTAGCGTCTTCATTATATAAAAGGAAAAGGCGAAGCACTGTTCAGAAATGCGTCGGCCGGTGCTCCATTTTAACCGTGTAGGGGAGGGGTGACCGATAACTTACTAATTGATAGGACTAATTTAGTTGAGTTAGTTCATTCGTGGAAAGGAAAATTAAATACAGTCAAGGTTGTTTACCTATGTTTCCCCCTTTTTGATGTTTTCTCGAGCGAAAAACATTCAATTACTCTATCATCCGTTATGGTTTGATTTTCTTTGAAAATAGTTTCAAATCTACTGGAAAGAAATTTTATATCGTTGCTCAAATTAAATGGAAATTCGTGGAGATTTGAACTTTTATTTGACGTTTCAATTTTTTTTTGTTTTTTTTTTGCTCATGGTCAATCCACCAATTATTCGGTTGGCCTTCAACCGAATAATAAAACTTCGCTCTGGCAGCTGGCGCTCGGAAAGAGTGCATTTTATGTACGATATACGGATACTCTAATCCAAGCCGTCCCAGACGTAGTCGTCTCGCGAAAAACAGCGTACATCGCTCGGCGTAAGTGATTCCTAAGAGCCTAACAGATGGATAGAGATTAGTAATGGATCACTTACCAGGGAAGGTTAAAGGCATTTAATGAATAACTTACCGATCAAGTCTCGCATAAAGAAATTTTGTCATGTATTAGTCCAGTCAATCTAAGCGTCATGAGCGTTTAGCACTTTCGAAAACAGAATTTCGTTATTTTGACTCTTCCAAACGTGAATTTCGTGAATTTTCGCTCATCAAAACTAAATTGTGTGGACTCGTCTCGTTCAAATCCCAATTTCACTCGTTCAAAAACCAAATTTCGTTGAATTTGCACCTTCAAAAACCCAATTTACGATTTACAACTCCAACTAAGGAAGAATATCCAAGAAAAAGTATCCAAAAGTTTTCGTCCAAGACGCACTGTTTTTGAGATACAGGCGAAAAACCACAAAAGGGTACCTTTAATCAGTCCCCCTCCCCCTACGGCAGAAGATTCAGCTCGGGACTTTATTAGACATTGATCAGAGGACCCTCCCCTACACATTCCCGCAAAAAAACAAAATCCCATATTTATTTCAGCTCAAAACCTTGGATTGACTGGACTATATGACAGTTTGCCATTTTCATTTGCATACTTGCTTAGTGGAACGACTAAAGGGAGTTCTTTAATCTTTCGAGCGATTAAGAGCTGTTGCAGTTGTTTTTTTGGACTCTGCTCATATCTGCCGGGAACGCTTATCGCCGTTTCTTTTTGTTTCTTTCCTGTGATTTCCTTGTTTTCCTTGATCGTGAGATTCTCCGTGAAAGGACCCGCAACACATCAGCGTCTTTAGCATCTCGTCTGAACTGAACGAATTTCCCTCTTCAATGCCTCGTTCTGATCTCGATTCACACGAGTTGAGCCTCTCTTCTGACATTGAATTCGTGAAAGCAGCGATTGACTCGCATTTCGCACAATTCTTTGATACTGTTAAAATTTTATGACGGAAGTGAATTTTCTAAGACATGACTTCGAGGCACTTCGTTCTACTGTTGCCAACGGGAAATCCTGTGACTGTGCGGCCATAAACTCGGTTATTGTATCTGAGATTGAACAGGCCTCAGCAAATTCTTTAAAAATCACTAAGTAACTTAGTAAAATTAGCTCTATCGTCTCATTGAACAGCAATATCCTGCCGTTTCCTACATCGGACGTGCTTTCGGGGAGTTGTCCTCAAGTTTGCGCTTTTTAGGGATGCCGTGAAATTCAGGATAAAAGAGTGTTATAGGAGGTACGTCCGCTTTACCGAGATTAAATCATGTGAAGATATTACATTCTTGTGGTGTTTTGTTGATAGTAAACGCAAAAGAAGAAGCACGCCTCATGAAATGATACATGGGGATAGGATTCTTGATTCAGATGTAGCTATTGCTGAGGGATTTGCCTCTGTATTTGGCGAAAATTTATCTGTGGGTGCATCAGTGGATGATGTTAATTTACCCATAGTTTCTGCGCTGATTGGGGATGTGGTTGATCTCACTTCGGTTTCAATTTCTGTTGAAGAGATACGGATCAAGCTTCGTCATCTCAAGGATAGGCTCTTGATGGGTCCTGATGGTCTGCCTGAGACCTTCCTGAAAAACTGCTCTGAATCTCTAAGCCTCCCTTTGTGGATTATATTTAATAGGTCCCTTAAAGATGGTATCTTTCCTTCCTGTTGGAAGATGTCTTTCTTGGTTCCGGTCTTCCAGAAGGGATTAAAGGATGATATTCTTAATTAGCGTCCGATTGCTAAGTGTTCCATAATCGCAAAAGTTCTTGATTCATTTGACGCGAATCTCCTGAGTGAACGTTTCAAGAATTTCATTGTCCCAGAGCAGCATGGTTTTGTCAAAAGACGATCTAATTTAATCCTCTACAATGATTTTATTCATAAAAATTTGGAAAAGGTTAATAGGGTACATGCTATTTACACCGACATGCCCAAGGCGTTTGATCGGGTTAGTCATCGGGGTTTGCTCAAGAAACTGGAGACTTATGGGGTTGGCGACTCAATTCTCTCATGGCTCCACTCATTTCTCACTGGAAGGTCCTTTTCTGTGATACTCAATGGTTACTGCATCTGATTCTACTGCTATCTTGTCCGTGGTACCGCGGGGATCTCTCCTGGCACCAATCCTTTTTTTGTTGTTCTTTAGTGACGTTTCGACCGTCTTTCGCTAATTCTCATTCTCGTTGCTGGCGGATGACCTTAAGCTGTATTATTCGATTTCGTCTGTCGAGGAATGTAAGCAGCTTCAACAAGATCTTGATTCCTTTGCGTCCTGGTGTAGCGTAAATGATTTAAACATTAATATGACGAAATTTAAGTGCATTAAGTTTAGTATGTCCAATAGGCCTATGGACTTTGACTCACGGTCGTACTAGGCTGAGTGGCCAGCATGTTGAGGAGGTGAATGAGATCAATGGTTTGGGCGTGATATTTATAGCAAAGGTAATTTTCGTAATCATGTTTCTGAAATTAGGAATAAGGCTTTGAGAAATTCAGGCTTCATCAAGCGCTTTACGGCGGATTTCGGGAATCCGTTCGCCGTGAAATTGCTGTATCAGTCATTGGTTCGGACTTCGGAGCAATCTTGAATATGCCTACATCGTCTGGGATCCTTTTTTGAAATCTGAGGTTGCTCTCCTTGAGTCGGTCCAGCGTAGGGCTACCAGGTATCTATCTTCCAAATTTGGGGTTTCGGCAGTTTTATCGTATGGTGAGAGACTTCGTGCCACTGGCTTACAATCGTTAGCGAATAGACGAAGAGTTTCAAGCCTGTTATTTGTCTGGAAGGTCCTCAACTCCGACAAATGCTGTCCTGAAGTCCTTTCTGGTCTCGCTCTGAGAGTTCCACAGCGATGTCACAGACTGACGGGTGCTACATTTAATGTTGCACCGTTCCATACCAATTACGGGAGGCATTATACGCTGTTTCGTTTAGCTTCATTGGTCAATTCTATACCCCTGAGCTGTGATATCTTCTCCGATCCTTTCAATTCTTTTAAGGAAAAAATTATCAGTTATTGTGATAATCTTAATATCTGAGTGTGATCATACCTTATTTATATACTCTGTGGCTCTTTGTTTATATTTTGTTATTATTGTCCCTGTTTTGACTGCTCTGTTTAGTGTTTTCTACTGTTGAGCTGAAAAATAAATGAAATGAAATGACAGCGATTTTGCTTCATTTGACGATTTTCAGTCCATCCGACATGGAGCATTGAACGTTTCAGGTGCTCCCCATATCGTGTGGCAGAATATACAATTCAGCCCACGAAAGCACTATTCTGAAAGCACAAATTGAAACATTAACGCCTTCTGGAGGCAACTTTGCAGCTAAAATAGAGAAAATACGCTGACCCTCAGTTTTCATTTCATATCCCCCCCATCCCCCCCTTAGTTGACAGGTTGCCCTGTCAACTTGAGGGTTTCCCGCCTGGTTGAATAAACATATTTTTCCTCTAAGACTTGTAGCATTTATTCTCTCGTTTCTTGCTTGACTCCACAAGTCTTGGTGGATTACGGCAGAGTGGGGGTGGGGGGATAGACGCTTTAGCCCCGGAGTGGCAGAAAGCAAAATCCGGCCCTGGTTTCTGGGTAATTGTTTCGATTTGAGCAGCAAGCACGGACAGAGTCAAATTGACAAACGAAGCCGTCCCCTAAAGAGCCGTTATATATAGCCCATCAAGTTTAACATGGACCACTGCACCCTCCTGTGATTTATTATTTATTTATTTTATTCCAGCTAAAACAATACATATAGTTCAAAAACCTTTTTAGATTGCAAATTAATGTAAGGACTCACGCTGATAGGAAGTGCTTGTACTCAGCGTGAGATCGCTCATAACCATTTCAAATTAAGGAAAAACTGGAGATAATAACATGTACAGCTAGAATTTGCCGCAACTTAAAAACCATACACATCAATGAAATCAGCGGGTTGTACAAAAAAAAAAGCTAACAAAACAACAAAAAAATTGACAAATAATAATAATGACTAACACTCATCATATTTGGAAACTAGTAACTTTCTTTCAAACATATGAATATTAGAGGAATGCATAATTTTGTCTTTAATTATCCGTATTGCTTTAGACGCATCCGACCCAGACAATAAGCAAGTTGGTATGCACTGAAAATTATTGATTAAAACTCTACAACGGGGCACCCTTTGTTTTTGTCTTTGTCACTTTAGGTAGCTGAATATTAAGGAAACCATCCCGAGATGTTTTTAATTCCGGCAGAAATACCTTTCTATTTTTAACTATAAAAGAAGCCATAAACTTAACATAAAGCTGGTATAACGAAAGGACCCCTGTCCCAATGAACAGTTCAGTTGAAGAAAAACTTTTTGCTTTACCAAATAATCCTTTTAGCACTCTTTTTTGAAATATAAACACAGGTTTAATGATCGATCTGTGCGAGCCACCCCAAAGCACGATGCCAAATGAAAGCAAAGACTGGATATTATGTACTTCACCTACCTACGAGAAGTTTACGATTTTTCACATGTTGTTTTCTTTGTAAAGAATATCAATTAATGAAAAAAGTTAATGTTCAACCACAAAATATAAAACTGACGACGAGGATGCCAACGACAAGGGCAAGACGTCAAGGCGAGCCTTCTTTTTCAGAGAGCGAAAGCCGACATTCGGGTGCAAACCAGGCGATCATTTCTCGCATTGTAACTTGTGAATCCTTCGACCCGAACAATGGGGACTTTGAGGTATGATTTATCAAATTCAATTCCGCACTAGCATTAAACGTCGAGCTAGAGGAAACCACAAAGAGAAATCTTCTGGTAAACAGCCTATGTATAACCCGTTCTGAAGATTTTTGTAAATCTTTGTAAACCCAAAACCCTCGACGAATTCAGATATGACGAGTTATGCCAGCTTTTAATATCGTATTATAAACCTACCACTCTAAAAGTAGCGGAAAGGTTCAAATTTTTCTGTCTGAAGCAAAATGGGGCAAGTCTAGTTAGTTTTGCAGACGAATTAAAGACTAAAGTAACTAACTGCGAATTTCCAGCTGATTTTTTTCAAGACGCTCTCATTACAGCTTTTATTATGGGTATTTCTGACGATAAAATTCGATTACAGTTACTGGACCGTGACTACACCGATTTCGCCTCCTTACTTTCTCGGGCTAAAGCCATTGAAACCATATCTTTTCCTAATCACCAAGACAGTACTATTTCACTCACAAATCCGACAAAGAAATCAACTTTCTGTTTTTCTTGTGGGGGAAATCACCTTCGAAAAATGTGTAAATTCAGAGATGCAATTTGTTTCAAGTGCTCCAAAAAAGGACACACCTCGAAAGTGTGTAAATCGGCCAGTAGGATCAATGCAACATCCACAAAAAGTGAAGAGGACACTTACAGCAACGACTCACTTCAGATCCAAACGATAAATAGCCTTCGAATTGGTCACATTGCACCAATTATGATAACGGTTGAAATAAATAGCGTTGTAATAAAAATGCAGTTAGACACGGGCAGTTGTACATCGCTAATTTCACAAGAAGTCTGGAAAAAACTCGGGATATTTCCCTTGGTGTCGGTCGGTAGTACTTTTCGTTCGTATACAGGCCACAATATCACACTACTCGGGAAGCAGACTGTTAAAGTTACCCATGGAAAAGTGACAAAAAATCTGGAAGTCTATGTAGCAGCAGGACGCGCTCAGCTTCTAATAGGACGAGACTGGATTCAAGGGCTCAAACTTGACAACTACCCTATTTCGACATTTCACGACAACATGATTCAAGGGGTCCAAACGGATAGCAATAAAGATTTGGAAAAATTAATTTCTGAGTTCGCTGATATTTTCGAACCAGGCATTGGTTATTACGCCAAAGCTCAGGCTCATCTATTTTTGAAACCTGATGCAGTTCCTGTTTTCAAAAAAGCTCGCCCAATTCCTTTTGCTCTTCGGGAAGCAGTTTCCAACGAGCTCAGTCGACTCGTAGCTGAGGGTATTCTAGAACCAGTTGATCATTCTGAATGGGCAGCTCCAGTTGTAGTAGTACGAAAACCAAATGGAAAAATTCGTTTATGCGCTGATTTTTCGACTGGTCTGAATGACGCACTCAATGTTCAGACGTTTCCTTTACCCACTACTGACGAACTGTTCTGCAGACTAAACGGGGGTAAGACATTTTCTACTTTGGACCTTACCGAGGCTTATCTGTCCATTATTCGTAATTCTTTCGCCCGAGAAGAACCAAATAAGTATACATCGAACTGGCCCCAAGAGGATGATCCATGGACTCGTGTACATTTGGATTTTGCTGGTCCATTTCTGGGGAAAATGTTTCTTCTCGTGGTTGATGCATTTTCTAAGTGGGTTTAAATAGTTCCGTTGACACGAATCACTAGTGAAAATGCTATAAAAGATTTAAAAAAATTAATTAGTAGATACGGCTATTTAAAAACTATCGTGATGGACAACGGAGCGGCTTTCATGTCCGAACAGTTCAAACAATTTTGCACAGAGTACGCAACACTTCATATAACGATCCCAGCGTACCATCCGAGTTCTAATGTACAAGTAGAAAAATACGTAGACACATTTAAAAAAGCATTAACGAAAATGAGACATTCTAATAATTCGTCAAAAAGTTTAAAGGAACAAATTCAGGATTTTCTTTTCCATTACCGGACTACACCACATACAGTCACAAGTAAGACACCAGCCGAGTTTTTATGTAAAAATGTGAAGGGACGCCACATTAACCCCCCTCCCAGTGAACGCGAGGAAGACGAGAGTGTCGCGCAGAAAGATGGGATAGGCCACGTAGTCGAGTTAGTGGACGTCTCGAAGGGGTTGAGTTGGTAGATGAAACGCAGGTTTTAGACGGTCGATCGAAACAAAAGTTTTCTTGCCGTGTATGTCCAGTGTGAAATATTTGTCGTTTCTTTCGAGGACAAGGTAAGGTCCATCATAAGGTTGTTGAAGCGGTTTTCTGATGGAATCGACGCGAACGAAAACTTGCTCAGCCGAAGAGAGGTGAGGGTGAACGAACGTTTTTTGTGAGGAGTTGTGGATGTCGGTGGCTGGCCGGACATGACGAAAAAACTCTTGAAGTCGCTGAAGGAATTGTGACGGATTGACGGTGGACGGGTCAGGTGGATCGAAGAATTCACCGGGTAATCGTAGTGTAGAGCCAAAATGAAGTTCTGCAACTGAATGGCCAGATTGGTTTGACACGTTTCGCAAACCGAGCAGAACGATTGGTAGAAGTGAACACCAATCGGTAGAGTTATGGCATTTGAGAGCGTTTTTAAGAGAGCGGTGCCATCTTTCAAGTTTACCATTGGACTGCGGATGGTACGCTGTCTTACGAAAATGACGAATCCCGAGGCGGTAGTTGATCTTAGCGGGAACGCCGTAACGGGCGATCCATTCCTTAAAAAGAGCGTCAGCCACTGTTTCGGTGGAAATTGATTGAATGGGTTTGGCTTCGGGCCAGGAAGAAAAACGGTCGATCAAGGTGAGGATGTAGTGCATACCGTGTGATGGGGGAAGTGGACCAATGATGTCCAAGTGGACGCATTGAAAACGTGCGTCGACGGGAGGGAAAACACTGAGAGGACTACGCGTATGACGTCCAATTTTGGATTTCTGACATTGAAGGCAGTTTCTTGCCCAAGATCTGGAGTCTCGCTCAATTCCGGGCCAAACAAATCGTTCACGAATTAGTTGTGATGTACGCTTCGGAGATGGGTGTGCGCTGTTGTGAATTAGAGCGAACGCTTGACGACGAAGGGAGAAGGGAATAAAAACGCGGTGTCTATCGTCGCAAAATAACGATATGTTGAGGCCAGGTATGCATTCTCGACGAAGATTGAGTGACGAATTGAGGCAGAGCTTTTTTAGCTCGTCGTCTGCTTCTTGAATTTTAGCGACAACTGTGAAATTGAAAATATGGATGGAGTCGACTCGGGAAAGGTAATCTGCTACGACGTTTTCATTTCCTTTGATGTGTCGAATATCGTTCGTGAACTGCGCTACAAAATCTAAGTGACGAAATTGACGAGGGGACGCCTTTTCTGGTTTTTGCTTGAAAGCGAAAATGAGGGGCTTGTGGTCTGTGAAAATAGTGAGTTGTTGACCCTCGACGAAGTCCCGAAAGTGCTTGACTGAAGCGTAAATTGCTAGAAGCTCTTTGTCATAGGCACTGTACCGTCGTTCGGTTTCACTGAGCTTCCGAGAGAAAAACGCTAGCGGTACCGTCGGTTTTTTGATGAAGAGCAGAGCCAATGGCAGTATCTGAAGCGTCGACGAAAAGGGTCAAGGGTGAGTCAGGCTTGGGGTGGACGAGAAGGGTAGCGTCAGCGAGATCTTGCAGGCAATGGTCGTAGGCGTCAATCAACTGATCAGTCCATCGGATGGGAGATGTTTCGCTTTTGCTAGTTTTTGAGGCGTCGTGAAGCGTGATTTGGGCCCAGGCCGCACGGCGAATGAAGCGGCGGTATAAATTTATGGTTCCGAGGAAACGACGCAAGGATTGAAAGGTTGTAGGTCGAGGAGCTTCGGTGAGGGCACGAACACGTTGAGGAAGTGGTGATGTGCCGGACGGTGTGACTCGGAAACCTAAGAAGTCTACTTCGGTTACGCCGAAAACACATTTGTTCACGGGAAGAAATGGGTTAAGATGGAGTCCGTAGCTCTTGAAACGCTGGAAAACGAGAGTGAGATGCTCCAGATGTTCTGCGGGAGATTTGGAAGCGATAAGCGCATCGTCGAGGTAAACGAAGATGAAGGGAAGGTCGCGAAGTATTTCATCCATAAATCGCTGACATGATTGACCGGCGTTGCGTAAACCAAAACACATCATTGGAAATTCAAAAAGGCCGAAAGGTGTGATGATGGCGGTTTTTTCGATGTCGGAAGGTGTGACTGGTATTTGGTTGTATGCTCGAAGGAGATCTAGCTTCGAGTATATTGTCGTTCCGTGAAGATTGGACGTGAAATCGTGAAGATGAGGGAGAGGGTAGAGGTCTGGTTTGGTCGCAGCGTTTAGTCGTCGGAAATCACCACAAGGTCGCCAGGTGCCGTCTTTTTTAGGAACGAGGTGGAGCGGACTAGACCAACAAGATTTAGAAGGACGACAGATGCCGAGGTCTAGCATTGTTTGGAATTCTGCTTTGGCAGCTTTCAACTTGTCGGGGTGAAGACGTCGAAAGCGGGAACGACCAGGTGGTCCGGTGGTTTCGATTGCGTGCTGGATATTGTGTGGTAGAGATGGGCGTGGAAAAGAGGGAGGTTGAACGATCTCAGGGAATTGCGTGAGCAACGCGGCAAACTTGTTCGTCGTGTCACAGAGGTTCAGGCGTGCTGGGTTATTCGACGGTGCAGTTGAAGGATGAACACCAGCGACAGAAAGTTGAGGAGTGCCATCCAACAGACGATGACGACGGAGGTCGACGAGAAGATCGAAGTGTGCCAAGAAGTCTGCACCGATAATGGGGTATGTTACCTCTGTGAGGACGAAGGGCCATCGAAACGAATGGTGAAGACCGAAATCGAGTGAGAGAAAGCGGGAACCATACGTAGGGATCGCAGAACCATCAGCAGTAGACAAGGGGAACTTCTGTGGGTCATTAGGTTTGTCGCGGCGCGTGCAGGGAATTACGCTTACGTCGGCGCCTGAGTCGATGAGGAAACTAACTTTGGTTGTTTTGTCGGTGACACATAGGCGGCGTGTCGAGTTACGGCGATCGCTTGCCACCACCTGCGATCGGAACATTAGTTTTTTGAAGAAAAGGAACAGGGGGAACGACAGTTTTGAGCTTTGTTACCGAACCTTTCGTGATAATAACAGAAACCTATTTTTGGGGGTGAAGTGTGAAGTTCTTGTTTGGGATAAGGTGATCTGTAGCGACGGCGTATCAGTGAGGGGGTTGAATGTTGTTCAAGGTCGGTAAGGCGTTATGAGTGAGCCGTTGGATCGCGTCGAGAAGGGTGGAAAAAGAAGGTGCAGAAGTTGTGGGTTCGGAAGGGGAAGGTGTTGACTCTGGAGAAAGTAAGTGATGTCGTCCACGGTCAGCAGCTTCGAAAACTTTGTCGGCTAATTTTGTGAGAATCGGTAAAGGTTCGGAACTGATGGCGAGAATGGATTGGACGGAAGACGGAAGTTGGTGAAGCCACAAAGTTTTGAACGCGTCGTCAGATATTTGAGTGCCGGCGAGCCCCTTCATGCTCCTCCAAAGTTGTGACGGTTTATCGTCTCCAAGTTCGACCTCGTGGAGGAGTTTGGTGAATTTGTGTTCGTCGGTGTCGGTGAAAGCGGAAAGAAGCGCTGTTTTCAGGGCATCGTATTTGTGGGTCGCAGGCGGGTGGTTGATGATGTCACTGACGTATTCGAGGACGTCCATGTCGAGAGTGGAAACGACGTAATTGAATTTCGTAGTGTCCTGAGTGATACGGTTGGCTGGTAAGTCGAACTGAGGTTCGACTTGGCGGAACCAAAGATCGGGCCGGTGGCGCCAAAACGGAGGTAGCCGAATGAAGACACTTGACATGCGTTGTGGCTCTAGAACCGCGTCTTCATTAGCCGGTTGAGCCATAATACTACGAGTGAAGTCGGGGTCACCAGTTGTAAGCGTGTACAAGAAAAACGAGACCGCGTAAGTCAGAGAACGAAAGTCTATATTTTTCTAACCAAGAAAAACCGAACAACTGATGTTTTTATGTAAAAATGTGAAGGGACGCCACATGTGATAAGGGGTTGCAGATGAAATCAGCCGCGACTTTCATGACATTGCCGGAGACGGCATCATGGCCTACAGAATGCCCTTTTAACGAATATAATATACAATTTCGAACTTCAAAATTGTCCGTAGGATACAAGAAAAAAGAGTCACAGCCGAAAGATGGCAAGTGAACACAGCCTCCGTCCGGAGCAAATGGTATGTCACTGGTAACCCTCTCCCCTACCGTGCAAAAATACTCGTTTAACTTACAAGCCACTTCTTGCGGGTTCAAGTTGAATTTACCTGTCCACTTTTCTACAGGGAAACTCTCTCGGTTCTCCTGACCTCTGTTTGTGATTTCATTTATTGTACCCCATAATTTTCTAGGATTAAATTTAAGTTCTTCTAATTTCTTACTATAATAGTGCTCCTTAGCTAGCTTAATAATAGATGTGAGTCAATTTCTATATGCCTTAATTTTTTCTTTCAAAGCCGTATTAAACGGCTGGCGTTTGACCTTACTTGCTAATTTATCTCTCCGAACAATGGAAATTAGAATACCTTGAGTAATCCATGGTTTCAACCGCCTCCTTCTTCTAGTAACAAGTTTCTCCTCAGTTGACGAATATTAAAATAAATGCAACGCAACCCTTCCGCCTGAAAAAAAGAACAACCTTCTAACTCAGCAGGAGAAGTAAAAGAATTATTTCCCTCCGAATAGTCTTCTACATACCTGAATAAACTGTCCATTTAGACGAAAAGTATAAAAATACTACAATTGAACGAAATGCGTAACTTAAAAATAAGGGCAAAGTACGAACTACTATACTATTTTTACCTCACTAATGTCTTTTTCACTTCTTATTAAATATCTAACGCTAGACTCACTTTTCTTTAAAAAAATGCGAGAGTTCCGTACCCAAACAAATTTGAAGCCTTTATCTTTTGCAAACGATCTTACCTTAAAAGGTAGATCCCTATTATATTTAGTGAGGTTTTCGTTTACAAAGATCCTCCGACCGCCTTCCCAACTACTGTGCAATTTAGCCGCATCCAGTCCCTTTTCTTTTCTTGCAGCGGCGACAAAGTTCTGGATGTCTTCCTCACTTCTCATTTTTGCGAGAATTATGCGAGGCTTTTCCTTGGCATTTTCCCGGTTTGACGAGCCCAAACGATAAGCCTCCGTAACTTCCAACTGAAAATTTAAATGTTTCACTACTGCATGTACAATTTCCGAACAGTTTTCATTTTTTGTTTCCGGAACGCCAACTATTTCCACGTTTTTAGCCCGACCACTTTGCTCTAGGTCATCAACGCGTATTGACAGATCATGAATGCGAGAATTTAGCAATTTATTTTCCTTTTGTAACTCAATGTTACGCGCCTCGACTTCCTCAAGCTTACGCTTAAATTCATCGAATTGCTCACTCATGTTTTGCACAGACAATACGAGAACGACCACTTTTTCAAACTGTACTTTCAAGTCCCCCGCATTGTCCAACGCGACTTTAATACTTTTCACGATTTCATTTAAGGCTAAAAACTCCTCATAGTCGAAGGACGATGCATTTTTACACTCCTGACATTTCCAATTTTTCCGGTACTCGGAGTTCATTTTTTTGAAATTGGACTCTGTCATCGGTACACACTTGAAATGCAATGCACTATTACACTTAACACACACCAACATGTCAATAACAAGGACCTCGTCACAGCACCTTGAACACTTTTGCATTTCCAGAAAAACAAACAACAACCACGAAAAAAATAAATAAAAAGAATAGCTCAGTACAAAGATCACAAACACGTCTTCACGCTACAAGGGCTCGAGAGCGAATGATCAACCCCCTTTAGCTATTTTTCCTTACCCCCCTCCATAGAATCCCGGCTTGATAATAATACTATAGGTACCTACTTACTTATCTTTGGTAAACAGTGGGGCAACCAATTCGGTAACTATAGAGGGAAGAGAAGTTGCAACTAATCGAATGAGATAGCGCTGGCCGCGGGTTCATGTTCTTCTTGACGGGCTATAGCTACCCTTCAATGTCTGGTCACGTCGTTTCGTTAAATTTCGTTGGTATACCGTTCGATGGAAGCCTGGGAGTGAGGGTCCCAAATACTTACGGGCTTAACTGGAGCACCCCTTTTTCTCTTTCGTCTCAGACCTTCCACAAACTCTCCAGAACAACCAATTTCCGCCTCTCTGTAAATCCTTCAACCTTTATTTTATTTCATTTTTTTGGTAAAATGAACTCCCATTTTGACGTTGAGAAAATGAACTGCCCCTCCGATGAAAAGAGATGGATTGTACTTAAAAACGATGTATACTCTGTTGCGGCTAAAGGAAACAGCACTAAAATGCTGGTTTAGTGGTTTGGGGTGGGGGGAGATGAGAGGGAGTCAGTATATTGATGATAAACCCTGATTTCAGAGAGTTGTTTGGTCAGTTCATGTAGAGGGATATTGCCAGTGAGCGAGAATCGACGCTCCATAACTCTCACAGCGATCAAACGCTAGTCAGCAATCAAACAACACGATTGATGGTGGTAGGGAGGAGGGGGCTCTCTGTCTTTCACATTGTGCACTGTACGAGTTTTCTGCTTAATTACATCGCTAGCCCCCGTCTACTCAGCTACAAAAACCACAAACCAACGAATTCGGTATCTTTTTCCCCTTTAAAATAGAATTCCAACACCCTTCGCCTATTTCCCGACGCTAATTATTTTGAACGGCTAATTATTTAAAAACAACCTAACAAATTTTCGGCTTAATAAAATTATGCTAGGGTCGGTGGGGGGGGAGGGTTATTTCTCTTAGGACAAAAGCTGATATTGTGCGGAGGGAGGAAATTTATTAAAGTGAAACGTTACCCATCCATAAAGTTCCTTGATATTGATTGCTGAGTGATAGAACTCGGGGATGATGAAGAAAAAAAAAAGGTCAAAGGAAATCCTGTGAGCTGGAAATAAAGGAGAGCGAAGGCTTGGAGTGTGACGGGAGGGAGGGGCTGACAAGGACTCCTTTTTCAGAGTCGGGTATAACGTAAGAAATACTGAGGGGGACGGGGTTTGAGCCAGGGTGAAATTTCTGTTGTAAATAAGAGCGGTATCCATCAACTCAGTGAAATTGCATTTCGAAAAGCCCTTTTTAGAGCTACGAGCTATCTCCCAACTCCGTATCTATTGGACCTTGTTTGCGTAGGGCTCAACTTGAGCGGCTGGAAGACGCGTCAAGAAGTTCAAAAACATCAAATAACAGCGACAGCTCACCCACCCCTTTTTTTCGAACGGCGGAATCCTCCATGGAATGTCGGAGGAATGCCACGAACTTAATACGTTGTGGTGTTACGGGTTGGGAGGTGGGGGTGAAAACAAAAACTTCGTTATTTCACCGTATTTGTCGGTTCCACCTTTCGTTCCGCTGATCGTGTGTTCAGATACGCGCCCATGGGCGCCCCCCCCCCATTCGACCAATTCAGCTCGAAATTGGGAATGACCACCCGCTGGTAAGAAATATTACTATAAAATATAGAGGGGCGTAGTCCAAATACGCATTCGGGACGCGTAGCCTCTTTTCGCTTGATGTGTTCCAGTTCCACGTATTTTCATAGAAACTCCAGCGTTTAAAGATCCCGTTCACAAGCTCTATGTTACGCGTCTGTGGAGTGCATGGAACCAAACAAATTCATTGCCTCAAAAAATGAAGCGAGGGTGTCAGAGCAACACCCCGTATCGTCATTTTGGTAACTTGTCGTAATAATGCTGCTGGGAAAGTCCTCTATCATTCTTCTCACCGTTTTTCCTTTGACATCCTCTCGCCTGAAGCCCCAATCTATTACCCGCCTGAACCGAAAAGACCCAGTGTACTGGACATCGTCCTTGCTAAACATATCCCAAATATCTCCTTTATTGAAAGCATTTCTCAACTAAACTCGGACCATAACCCAATAATGTTCAAACTTAATTATAAATTTTCTGGAGCTCCGTTTACCCAACAATTTGAATTTCGTGAAGCGAATTGGTCCTCCTTTGTGACCCATTTATCTCACAACGTAAATCCCCACCCTGAAATAGCATCCACGTCAGATGTTGACTTATTGCGATTTCCATTCAATACACTACACAAGTGTAATGCAGCGTCCTCTCCATAAACATATGTTTCAAAGCAGAGAGGACGGGTAGAAAAACTTACATCACACGAGTGTATTGCATTGAATGGAAAACACCATTAGTAATTCACAACACACACTCGCAACACAACACAGGCCTTGAGCTCTCTCGACCACAATAGGTTGGTCAATAGAACCGTGCGTCGGTGTTTAAAAACTATTCAATACGCATCAACAGACGTAAAATTAGTTACCCCAAAGGAAATTAAATTTATTATTAAGACACGCCCTAGTAGGAAGGCCCCCGGCTCTGATATGATTTCTAATACCACCCTTAAGCAACTCCCTCGCAAATGCCTGGTATTAATGACCCATCTTTTCAATAAAATGTTAATTCTCGGTTATTATCCGAACCAGTGGAAGACTGCGAAAGTTATTGTGATTCACAAGCCGGGTAAAAATCCCTCACAAGTCTCAAGTTATCGCCCTATAAGTCTATTGAGTTCTCTTAGTAAATTGTTTGAAAAGGTCATCCAAACTCGCGTGTTGCGGCACATCAAAGACAACAAAATACTTATTAATGAGCAATTTGGATTTCGATCTGGGCACTCGACACACTCACAACTGTGTCGGGTCGTAGATAGAAAGGAGAATAGAATGATGGCGATAGAGAATAGAAAGAAGAGAGAGAATAGAGAATAGATAAGCTCTTGAATGAGTGCCATCTCGAGAAAAACAGTCACATCGGCTCTCACTCGTCACTCGCGAGGGCCGTTATTGACAATAATGAGCCACCATCTTCTGACCAAATATCTACTAAATGTGATATGTCATATGGGAAGCAGACGAGTCTTAATGAGGCTATTTTACATGGCCGAGGTGTGAATATTCAACCTGGGACTTCTTCGAGTCATGTTACTGTGCGCCGAGGTGCTGCCTTGCGAGGGGAGGGCTCTGATGGTGCGGTTGGGGCCCTCGACAGTGGCGAGGGGGTTTGTGAGTCCGAGTCGGACGGGGCGTTCACTCTCGCGGTGAAGCGTCGGAATGGACGGCGCGGTATGCGAGCTGGTTCTTCGCCGCAGGAATCTGCCTCTGCTGACGTTGAGAGAGGCGCAATAAAGAATAAACCTAGTCAGCGCAGGGCGGTCCTGATGGGGACTAGGAGTGTGAGAGCAGCCGGTGGTCTTTCGTCAATTCCCATCGTTGAAAAGAAATTCTAGATCTTTTTGACGAGATTCTCGATGGATGTTGATGAAGAGACGATTAAAAACTACGTGAGGCAGATTCATCCCGGAAATTTTGTCTGCGAGGCTCTGACTACTCGTCGCGAGGGTTATAAGTCTTTTAAATTGGGTATTCCTTTCTCATTGAAGGATTCTGTATTTAATGAATCATTCTGGCCAACAGGTACACTGATAGCGCGTTACTATCCCTCGCGTAAGGTCCCGCGCACACTAGGAGAAAAAAGACGCCGACGCGCGCGTCAGAGTCCGACTCGTGCAGTAAAAACACATAGAACTCAATGGGGCCTTTCACATTGGACGCGTACGCGAGAGTCGTCTCTTCCCCGAGAAAAAAGACGCCGACTAGTGACAGTCAAAAGTTATAGAACAGGCCCCCTGGCTCCGGTTAGAGGAGATTGAGTTGTATAAAATACCCGGGTATGTGGTGGGTGATTTTTATTGCCGGTCCAAGTCTCGACCGGCACCAAGTCTCGACCGGGGCTCGATTATTTATGTGCGGAAGGGTTTAAACGCTAAAAAAATTAATGGTATAGAAAGCTTAGCCGAGGATAATTTTTTTGAAATAAGTGCAGTAAGGATTGCGGAGCTTAATATCTGTATAATAAGCTTATATCATCCTCCGGATAAAACGAATAATGAGGGATCGAGGTTTATTGAGCGCTTAAATGACTTGTTTTCGTTTCTGTATAAATTGAACTCTAAAGTCATTCTTGCAGGAGACTTTAATATTGATTTTTTTAAAACGAACGAAATCAGCTGGGAGGCTAGACATATTTTTGTGAGTTTCGGGGCTCATTTGGCTGTTGACGAGATCACAAGGCCGGCGTCGGGCTCCTGTATTGATAATGTTGTCACTACTCTTCCTGAGCATTCCTGTGGAGTATAGGACAGTGAGACACCTCTTTTCTGATCACCTGGGAATAGTTTTTGACTTCTGCTTGGTGGGGTGAGTGATCCAGTGACGGGGGTACTGCGGAGGGTGTTGTCCCCGGATAATTTTCTCAGATTTTGCCTGTGGGTTAAACAGATGGATTGGCTTCCTATGTATGCTATGGAGTGTGTGGAGGATAAGGCTGACTTATTTATCTCTGCCTTGGTCGAGGTGATTGGGGCTTGTTTCCCTCATCGTGTTGTGGATCCTAGGTTAGCTAGACGCTCGGGAAACAAATGGTACACTGAGGAGCTTAGATTGTTGAAAAAGAAATGCCTTGAGCTGGACTCCCGTTCCCGCATCAATAATGATGATGTCTCTAGACTGGAATATGCCAGATTTTAAAAGGTTTACAGAGCAGCTGTACTTAAGGCTAAGCAAGTGTTTCACGGTGATGTAATCCGTAAGGCTGACAATCAGGCCAAGGCAATGTGGCAGGTGGTTCGTACGGAAATTGGGAGGAATTCTTCGGAGGTTCCAACTAGTTTGGAGGCGGAAATGTTCCGAGTCCATTTCGGGGATAGTATTGAAGCATTGCTCGCTGGTCGGAGCCCATCGGTGGTAGGTTGGAAAGACTCTGTCGAGAGACGGGTTTCTGCGTCGTTTTCGTTCTGTCAGGTTAGTGTAGAGGCGGTATTCCGGGAGATAGCATCTCTCAGGAATGGCGGAGTGGAGGATATCTTTGGTATGACGGCAACTATGTTGAAGGCTATCGCAGCTTCGCAGCATACATTTGTGAACGGCTGGCTCACCTATTTAATGAAATTTTGTTGTCTGGTTGTTTCCCGGCTGTATTGAAGCTGTCCAAAGTTGTGCCTGTTTTTAAAAGCGGCAAAAGGGAAGATGCGGGTAATTATAGGCCTATTGCGATTATTCCTCACGTAGCGAAGGTCCTTGAAGGATTTATGTAACGTTCAATTAGTGAATATTTCGAAAACAATAATCTCTTCTCCTCTAGTCAGTTTGGCTTTAGATCAAATTTGGGTACAGTCTCGGCTGCCATGAAGCTGGTGGAGGTATGTCTTCAGAGTCTGGAACAGGATAAAGGAGCATTTGATTTGATTCGGTTCCGCACGATGTTCTTTTGAACAAATTGGCTTGATATGGGTTTTCCCCCGAGGCTTTGTCTCTGATTCGATCTTATTTGCAGGATCGGTACAATGCGGTATGTTTGAATGGGGAGATGTCCCAATGGTATCCCGTGTCTTCTGGGGTTCCGCAGGGGCCCAAAGTTGGTCCTCCCCTTTTCTTGGTATTTATTAATGACTTACCGGATCGATTTACCTTGCTGCCGTTTCCTTGCCAAACATTTTTGTTTGCGGACGATTTTACTATCCAAATGTCGTGCAATAAACTTGAGGGCGGGGCCCACTTGCTGGAACATCTGGATGCTGTGAATAATCAGGTCGAGTCGTGGTGTTCCTCGAACGGGTTATGCCTCAATCGTGGGAAGACGCAGAGCTTGCGCCTTGCGTTGTCTGGTCGGAGTGATGAGACACCTATTAAGTTTTTGGGGTTCTGGTTAGACTCGAGGCTTTCTTGGTGGGTGCATATTGACAGGTTATGCAGTAAGTTGGCGACTGGCGTGTTTCTTTTACAGAGGCTCAGGGATGTCGTACCAAAGGACGTTGTTAGAGCGGCCTACTTCGCGCATGTGCATTGCCATTTGTCATACGGGGCTATCCTTTGTCATACGGGGCTATCCTTTGGGGTGCGGCTCCGGCGGCCATAAGAGCATTCAGATTGCGAAAGAAAGCTATAAGAATTGTTTAGTCGTGAATTAGGGATTAATTGAATATTTTAAATAGAGAGAATAAAAGTAGACTGTAATCCATATCGCATCACAAAAACAAGTGAATTCCTTTTATTGATTATTAAATCTTCCCAGGTAGGTTACAAAAACTATTCTTTTTATATTTTATTTTATTTTTTTTGCGTTGTGTGCAAACATTTTCTCCCCACCTTGAAATAACGATTTCAAAATTAAACCCCAAAATTGAACGTTAATGAAGAAATTGAATTTTTCATCCGAAAGAAAAACAAAGTTAGTCAATTGTCCAAAATTGGGCATAGCTTCACAACAGGTCGCTTCAGCTCATGTCCATTTCCGATGTGAAGCGTGGCAACTCTTGCCAATCCGTCGTTGCCAACGTGAAGCTCTTTGATACGAGCCAATTTCCATTGAGTTGGCTTTGTGTTTTCGTCTTTGATAGTTACAAGTGTCCCAACAGGAAGATTACTTCGAGGAAACCTCCATTTATTTCTTTTCTGAAGAGCTGAGAGGTATTCAGAGCTCCATCTTTTCCAAAATTGTTGAAATAGTTGTTGTACTCGATTCCATCTGTGTACGAGAGGTTTCTCATCCGACAAGTCCGTTTCCGTAGGCAGATTAATAGGTCCACCGATGAAAAAGTGCGCTGGCGTCAATGCAGCTGGGTCACTTGGGTCGTCCGAAATTGGCGTGATGGGGCGTGAATTGATGCACGCCTCTATCCCTGTGAGTAGTGTCATGGCTTCTTCAAACGTGCAGATTATTCCGTTCATAGTCTTGGCCATATGACATTTGACAATTTTCACTGAGGCCTCCCATAGACCTCCAAAATGTGGCGCGCCGGGAGGAATGAAATGCCACGTAATCCCGAGATCAGCACATTCTTTGTGAATCATTTGGTCTGTGACTAGCGGTCTTAATTCCTTTTTAGCGGCGACAAAATTTGTCCCGTTGTCCGAGAATTTAGCTCTGGAGACTCCTCTTCGAGCAAAGAACCTTCGTAGCTGCTAAGAATGCTTTCCCACTCATATCTGTTACCAGTTCCAAATGAACAGCCTTAACCGCGAAACACACAAAAACTGCAATGTAAGCTTTTTGTCTCACCGATTTCCTTGTGCCGACTTTTATCCAAATTGGTCCACAGAAGTCAACACCTGTGTTTTCAAAGCATCGACCCATCGATACTCTTTCCTTGGGTAATGGCGCCATATACGGATGTATGGCGTTAGGCACTGCCCTCCTGCAGATTACACATCCGTGAACAACAGCTTTCGCTGCGCTTTTACCGTTAATAGGCCAAAACTCAGCTCTAACCAAACTTAGTAAGGCTTGGGGACCAACGTGAAAATATTTTTTATGATAGTCCGATAGAATTAGCTGTGTTATTTTGTGTTTATATGGTAGGAGAACGGGATGCTTCCTCGCTTCCGAAATGTTAGCGTTGTTTAGCCGCCCACCCACTCTTAAAATTCCGTTTTCATCAGAGAATGCAGCTATCGGCAAGAGCTTACTGTCTTTAGATAGTAACTTTCCCTTCGCCAACCGAGAAACCTCTTTTGGGAATGCTTCTGCTTGAACGAGCTTCAAAACTGCAGGAGCAGGAGCTGTTCCGTACGTTACCGTATTCAATTTGTAATGCCCGATCAATTTATTAGGATCCTCTCTCCAAAGAATTCGTTGGAAGTGCCGATCTGACTCCGATACCCAAATTTGCCGAAACATTTTCGCAACATCTGCGGTTAATCCGAAACGTGAAAACCGAAATGGAACCAATACATCTGAAATATCGTTTTGTAACACCGGTCCGACCATAAGAGCATCATTCAGACTTAAGTTTTTGTCTCCTCTGAACGAAGCATTGAAAACGACTCTGAGACTCGTGGTGGAGCTCTGGTATTATACTGAAGACGCAAGTGGACCTCTGCTATAGTATCAATAAAGGATCACCGTCTGAGATTAATCGGCAGATTTATAAAGAGGTTAAGAAAAGCTACTTCAATAAGCTGTCATATGCAAAAAAGGCCTACAATTCCGCTAAAATCTCCAACTCGGGGAATAAGTGTGAAGCCGCCTGGGACATTGTAAAACAAGACGGCGGGTTGACTCGTCTTGGGAGTTCTCAGCTGAGCAGTTTAGTGAGCAATTTTCGGTTCCAGTCGCAAGTAATTCATCATCTGTTAAATCATTGGCTATGGAAGGGACGAGCGACGATCCCCGTGGAATTTCTGAATTTCGGCACGTTTCACGAGAAGAGACACTAACCTTCGTTAGGAGTCTGAAGTCCTCAAATGCACGGGATTCTTATGGGATGTCCTCGAATCTTTTCAAGGAAATTATTCCGTTCATATTGGAGCCGCTTTATGTTCTGTTGAATGCGAGTTTGGCATCTGGCTACTTTCCTAATTCTCTCAAAATAGCCAAGGTTGTGCCAGTCCACAAGAAGGAAAAGAAGGATGATTTTGGCAACTACAGGCCCGTGTCGGTCCTTTTGTTGAACATTTTGCTAACAGGCAGCTCACCAAATATTTTGAAAGTTTCGATCTATTCTCACCAAATCAGTTCGGATATCGCTCAGGAAAATCGACGCTAAATGCTATTCAAGCACTGACGTCTAAAATTGTGCAAACATTTGAGGCAAAAGGGATTGATGTTTGTGACTTTCTGGACCTCAGTAAGGCTTTTGATAGAGCGTTGGTGTAAATTGTAGGAGCAACTTGAGTGATTTTATACATAGATACGATTCACGTTTTTGCCACAAAGTGGTGTAATGCGATTTGCTATAATAATAATAGGTTCGTTCGTTTCTCGTCCGGAGCTGCACCAACAGCACTGAGCTTTCCCCTGTTATTCCACATGATAACCCGCGAGGTTAAAAAATCTCGTGCTGCTCGGAGTAGTCTGGGACTGACAAACGAACGGAGCCGGAATACGAACGGAATAGTCTCTCCGCCCCTGAAATTTTCCACATAAAACAAAATACTCTCCTTCAATTTGAATTAAAATAGAATCAGTCTCATTTCGTTTATTCTCTATTAATTAAGTGTGTTAAACTGCTCCCCGTCACCCATGTGCTCCTGATTTTGATGATTTTATAATTATTAAGCGTTGTGTATTTTTGTTGTTCGTCGTGCACATTGCCTTAGTCTCGACTTTTTTGAGCCACCGAATTCCTTCCATCGATCTAGCCTTCTTGAGGGTTCGCTGTTCGTATAAACCTATACATGTTTGTTTGCATTTCACTGATTTGTCTGCCCTTGCGCGGAACGTCCGTGAAAATAACCGTCACTCAAATGATGGCTCACGTTTTCACCAGGAATGTGGGAACATTTTTCAACTGGTCATAGGGAATGGTAAAAAGAAAGCGTTCAAAAACATGTGTCTTTGTCAAGCAATACTTGGTAAAGTTGGTTAGCTATTCAGTGTCGTTAATTGTTCGAAGCCTGATCAAGGTTGATATTATTGCAGGCGCAGCAAAGATTTGGTGTAGAGACGCGGTGATTCAGGATGTGCAGCCCATTAAAGAATGGCTGAAGTACTGCCCGTTCCGAGGATGAAGTGTATGACTTGAACTGTTTTTAAAATTGTGCGCTAGTGTGAACTATAGAAATGGTTCTCGTTTAAGGTTTTAGTCGTGGAGTTAATTGAAGACTGAGCCATTTTCAGAATTGGCAATACTAATGAGTTAAGTTCGCACTCCACCGCACCTTTCGCGCGTGAACCGATGATTTTTTCATTTTTCAGTTCAATAAAAGTTCTAAATATCACGAATTCTTGTGGTGAATTTAAAACAATGTTTTTACGGAGTTCAAAGAACGTTGATATAACGTTCTAAAAACATTATTACAATGTTCGAAGAAAGTCCATACAACGTTCGATGAATGTCAGGTTAACGTTGTAATCCAAACCTACCATGGTTTGCCAAATGCAAACTTTGGACGTAATTCGAACGTTCGTTTCAACTTGAAACCGGGTTCGGGGGGTCGAAATTCAGATTCAGGACATTTCAAAACATGAGAAATGCGAGGGAACCATATTTTTAATAAAGTATTACTCGTGATGGCGTGGCGAAAAGCCGAAAAGTTGAAATTCGGATTCAGCACATCTGAAAACATTAAAAGTCCCGGAGGGTTTTCCTCCGAAAACTATCAGCTTCTTGGACCATTGTGATCGGGCTTTGAAAAATATTATGCCGCTACACTCAGAAGAGTTGATTTTTTTCCAAACAAAAATGTATTCTAGTTGTCAGTAATCAGGTTGCTCTCGGGAAGTTGTACTAATACTAATGAGAGGCGTAGCGTGTCATTTTTCGTGTTTCCGCTTTTTTTTATTTCTCAGATTGTATATGTACATATTCATTGGTCAATTTTAATACTTCTGAAGAGTTGGGTTCAAAACTGAGATGGGACCCGGTTAAATGGTCCGAACGACAAAAATGGTTTTTAAAAAACTTTATTTTATTTTTCCGCACAAGTTATCTCTACGCGTTACACCAATCGACTGACTGTCTTTCTATTTTCGTAGACTATTTATTCCAGTACAAAATTGAAGAGTCTGCATTTCGCAGGGATCTAGGGTTACATAGAAATACGGGATTATTGCTCTATAACTCCTCCCTCCTTAAGTTTGGCAGTTCCACATGTCAAAATATACTGGGTACACAAAATTTTGGGGGTGATTGAGCATGATTAGTTTCAGGCGAATTTACTTCAATTGTTTCGTTTACTTCAATGGATTCATTTACTTTTCTTTTTAGACAATTGAAATTGAAGGGTTGGAATTTAAGAATTAGCAAAAGCGATATAATACAAAGGGACAGAATACAAAAGGAGTATAAGATTGGCACATGGTCAAAAGTAGAGTAATTTTCTTCTAGTTCTTCAAGGGGTGTCATGAGTACGTTTAATTTATGAACTTCATCAAAACTGAGGTTTAAAAATGTAGAATGCACTGGGAAGTTTTCAAGAGTGATTGGGAAAGTTTCATAATATTTATAAATTGTTTCAGCATTGATTAACGTTTCGTTGGCACTAAATTGTAGGATAGCAGTTTTCTAGACATTAATTGTAAAATTGGAGAGATTACTGTGAGCATATAATAATGGGGTATCATAAAAAAGGTATTGGTTAATTATTGGTACAAATTTCACAAAAGGTTTAGGACGAGGTGTAACATAAGATACACATGCATTATTATTATTGTTCTTCACTAGGCTATCTATACAAGGGTTATGAACTTGTGTCACATTGGTACAGTAAAAATAATCTAAGATTAAGTCACAGCTTCCTGTAAGTAATTGGTCTTGCTTAAGCACTAAAGGGGGATGAACTACCGTAATTTTTACATTTGATTCTGATTCGGCTATCGGGTAAGAAAGAAGAAAATAAGTTTCCGTCAAACGGGACGTCTAGGGGTAATTGGACAAAGTAGTACAAATGAGTGGGAGTCAATGAACAATGAACTTTACCGGTTTGCCAGAGAATTTCGGGCGATTTAGATATGATTTTATTTCTAGGGTTGTCATCTGAGATGCGTGCTAATTCGTTTTTTGAGATTATACTTTCATGAATAATATTACGCTTACAAAATTCAAGTGAGGAGTCGATATCATTAATCCTAAGTGTTAGTAAGGCAATTGTTACATATATTATCATAAAATGCTGGTTATTTTCAATTACGCTACTAATATTACTATCTACAATTTTCTTGATTTGAGTGGTCTTCAAATCTTCTAGGTCTTTTGATTTGCCTGGGGTGTATTTTAACATTTTTTCTTCCTAAGTTAACAGTATTTGCACCTTTATCATATTGTACTTTCTTATATTTGTCTTTAGCTTTATTACGAACGTAGGTTTTGAGAAAGATATTGCCGTCTGGTATATTTACTTTTTCACGATTTTGATTAAGGGTTTCGGTTCTGTTTTCTTTCTCTTTTTCAATTAAGTCTTTTATGGCTTGATGAATAAGGGTTGTTTCTCTGTGATATAACGTTGGTTTTTTGTTCAAGAATGAAGTCATTTTTAATTTCTGTAGGCTGTGTTATTCCGAAAGTGATTTCATTTGGTGTTAGTTTCAAATTGGTGTTAGGAGTATTATTGTATGCAATGAGTGTTAGCCGTATAAGATTGATAAGTGATATGTCAGTGTCTTGTGTTTTTATAATATTCATGATTTCTACAAGAGTTGAATGAGCCCTATTAATTAATCCATTAGAATTATGATAGTTAGGAGTTGTAAGGTGAAGATTTATATTACTATATTGAAGGAAATTTTTGAGAGTTTCATTGGCAAATTCTCCTCCATTATCTGCTTGGATTTCTAAGGGGGCTGGGAATAAACTGAGGTATTCTTTAAGTTTGTTTACTATTTCTACTGCATTTTTACTGTTAATTTTATAAGCAAATAATTTTTTTCGAAAAGCAATCAATAAGTGTCAATAGAGCGGCATTATTATAAAAGAGAATATCAATTTGCATTTTTTCAAACGGTTTGTTAGGAGTTGGAGTTATTTTGAATTCAGGTTTAGGGGGATTTCGATCATATTTAACCTTAGCATGCCAGGCCAATAGTATTTCTTTCTTCAGTTGTTATATACGTTATTAATTCCTCTATGACTAGTTTTGCCTATGTGTTGATCTGTAATTAAATCTAATCTATCGTCCTTTTCTTCAACGTCTATATTAAGTTTTTTGTATTTTTATTCTAACGGTGGGAAATTTTTCCTCAACAATATTTTGAAACTTGAGGAATATTTGATCTAGGACTTCGTCCTCTAATTTTAAATTCTTATCAGAGCAATAAACTCCATACGTTTTATTTGGTTCCAAAAATTCTAAACAGTATTTTTCCAAGTCAGCATGATAAGGCCAAGCGGTATTCCATACTAATCTTCTCTTTATGGAATGAAATAGACCGACGTTATTATTGAGCATGGGTTTTCCTCTTTGAATTATGATTTGAGATTTTTCTACATTTACACATTTTAACGGGTCATCAACAAGAACTATATTTCCTGTGAATGGATGGTAGCTAAACTATCATCGTCTTTAATTTCGTTAGGTTGGTTTTCATCATTTGGATGTGAGGTTAAGGATTCAACTGAATTTGGAAAATTTACACTATTTTGGGTCTCATTTAAAAATTGATTTAAAACTTCATCTGGGTTTATTTCGTCATTTTCGATTGCATTTAAATTTTGAACGGGATTTCTGGATAATGCGTCTGCTACGTAATTCGTTTTTCCTAGGACGTACTTTATATCAAAATCATAGTCTGCCAGTTGGCATTTCCACCGCAGCATCTTAGCGCTGGGTTCTTTCATGTTATGAAGATACTGTAAAGGTTTATGATCTGTTTGGATGGTAAAGCGTCTTCCGTAAATATAAGGTCTAAAGTATTTGCATGCCCATACAATTGCTAAAAGTTCTTTTTCTATTGTACTTAATCTTTCTTCACTCGAATTCAGGGTTCGGGACGCATAAGAGATTGGTAGATCTTTTCCGTTAAAATTTTGGGATAAGACTGCTCCTATAGCATAATTAGAAGCGTCTGTAGTCAATAAAAAGGGTTTATTAAAATCTGGTGGCTGCAAAATAGGATTGTTTTGAAGTAAAGATTTTAGAGTATTAATTGCATTAAGAAATTCGGGGTTTGAAGCATCAATAGTGGAGTCATTTCGTAGTAACAAGGTTAAAGGTTTGGCAATTTTTGCACAGTTTCTAATCATTTTTCTGTAGTAGCCAGTTAATCCGAGGAATTGTTTTATTTGTTTTTGATTCTTTGGATTTGGAAAGTTTGCAATAGCTTCTAGTTTGGCGAGGTTTGGTTGAATACCTTTCTCAGACACAATATGGCCGAGGTGGGCGAGTTCTTTTTTGAAGAATTCGGTTTTATCAAGCTGTATCTTAAGGTTGTGGTTTTGAAGTAGTTCGAAAACTTTCTTTAGGTGTTTTTTATGTTCCTCTAAGTTATCCGAATAAACGATTATATCGTCCATGTAAACCAACACATTTGGAATACGTGAAAATATCAGGTTCATTGCCCTCTGAAACGTAGGTGGGGCATTTTTCAGACCAAAAGGCATCCTGAGGAACTCAAAATGGCCGTCCTCAGTGCTGAAGGCAGTCTTAGGGATTGAATCTGGGTCCATCTCGATTTGATGGAAGCCAGAGGCCAGATCGATTGTGCTAAAATAAGTAGCTCGACCTATTTTTCCAAGTAAATCTTCAATCACCGGTAGAGGGAATTTATCGTCAATTGTTTTGTCGTTAATTTTTCTATAGTCTAAGACTACGCGAATTTTCCTCTTTCCTGAGGCGTCAGGCTTCTTTGGGACTACCCATATTGGGGAGTTGTAAGGGGAATTAGATTCTCTGATGATTTTATTCTTTAGAAGTTTGTCGATTTCTAATTTGATATCGTCTCGGAAAATTTGAGGATATCTGTAATTTCGGGTGTAAACTGGAATATCGTCTTTTGTCCTTATTGTATGTTTTAGTAAGTTTTTGGAAGAGCTAAGCAGGTCTTTCTCTCTTTTAATGATATGTGGAAACTCCTTAAGTAATTTGATAATGGTTTCTTTTTCTTCCGAATTCATATGATCGGTTCGTATTAATTGAGGTATTTCTTTCTTAATTTCTAGAATAGTATTTTCACTTACGTCTAACTTAGATGTTAAATAATCTATATCATCGACCTCCATAGGCTTGGGACAAATGGTCATGAGCTCTTGGGATTCGACTAAGCACCTAACTTTATTGTTGTCAAAAGAGTAAATTCCTTCTTTGATAGTATATCCATTTCCACTTATTTCATTGATTAATCCTTCACTTAAATTGTTATTATTTACTATAGGTAGTTCAATAATATTAAGTCCTTTCCTTAATGTAATTTTTTGATCACTTTCGTCAGTCATAGTGTACTTTAATTGAAATTGTTTATTATTAGCTATCATTGTATGGGTTTCAAAATTTAACTTAATGTTTAGATCTTTCATTGTTTCATACCCTAGTAGTATCTCATACTTATTGGAAAATGGGAATATGTACATTTTAATCCAGGCATCGATATCGAAGTAGTGGTTTAGGTTTGTTAATATATATTCGTAGCCTTCCTTTTCACCTGTCGGAGTGCTAACAATAAAATGTTCTTTGAATTTGGGAATGTTTGCAGTAATTATCTTAGGGTGGATATAATTTTTTGCTGAACCTGTGTCAATTAGCCATTTTAGATTATATTCGTCTTGGGCGTACGGTAGGGACTTACCTACGAAGTTAAGATCTAATTTTGGTACATTTCTGTCGGGCTTACGCAGTTCATTTGACCACTGCCATTGAGAAAAGGCTGGTTCGATCCATTGGTCTCTTCTTCTTGAGATTGATTAGGTTGAATTTGGTAAAATTGAAAATTCTGAGAGGTTTGGACACGTTGGTAATTCGGATCCCAATGACGATATCGAGCATGAGGGTCGTATTGATAATTTTGGGGGTTATATTGCTCATAATTCGGTGGATTATTTACGTAATTAAACTCATGAGCGTTATTTCGTCTATTAAAATTGTTACTATTGTAAGTTCTCATGGACACTGTGTTTTGTCCACTACCACTAGGTAAAAAGTTTCTTTGCTGTTGTGCCTGTTGATTTTGTGGGAAACGATTATAGAATGGTCTTTGTTGTTGTTGGAAAGCATGGGGGGCAAAGTTTTGTTGTGGGCGTGAAAAATTAGTATTAAATTGGGGATTGTAATTCTTATTATTTCTACCATTATTCATTCTAGAGCCATTTTTATTTTTATAATCGTTAGAACTAAATTGCTGCTTACTATTTAATTGTTCAATGATAAAAGTGCATTTAGTATTTAGGACATTTCTTAAATCTATGAGATTTTGGGGACTAAACGTCATGATATGATTCGATAACTGCCAGGGAAGAGTGGAATACATGTGGTGAATGATCTCTTTTTCCGTGGTTTCCATAATAGCATTTAAAATTTCACCTTCTACTCCGTCTATTCCTAACTTTGCAAAAATTAAATGCCTAATACTTTCTAAGCGGTTAAGATAGTCCGCTGGGGTCTCTTTCGCAAATGGTTTACTCTGGTGAATTTCGGATTTTAAAGATTCGAATGTTCGGGAGTCAGCAAAATTTGACTTAAGTTGACTTCTCGGGTGAGAATTAGTGACTGTGCTGATCCAATAAGTTTTGACTTTACCTTACTTAAAAGAATTGTGTGATTTTGGGCACGTTGTGCGACATTTTCAGCGCACACAGAATTTAAAATATTGGTGACTGACGAAATAAAAAATAATAATTCTCTTGGATTTCCATCATAGCATTGAAGATGATCATAGTCTTCTCTTCGGATAATTCTATCAACTTCCATTTTTTTTTTAGGCTTTTAAAAATGAATATTTTATATAGCTTACTATTTTTTTGACGATTATTTAGATTACAGTCTTATTTCTTGAGCTTAAAACTATGACAATGGAAAGAAAAGAAAAACAACCTTACAACTACTAAAGCGAGAGAGTCGATGCTGCGAAGACGATGCCGAGAAAGAAGACGGTTCGGGGGAATTGACCACCGCACGCAAAGTCTTTAACCCGAGGTGTAACGTAAACGAACTTAATGCGAATAAACTGGGGAATCGACCACAGATTTTTTTTCACTATTGAAAGTTCAATATGGTTCGTTTTTTTTTTTGTGGATAACTTGAAGATGTGCAGAGTTTTGTTTTTGTTTTCTTGTGTTGCTCGTGAAGGTCCGAAAATGGTTGTTCTTTTTGGCTTTTTCGGTGGTGAAGGCGGCGAAAGTGGGAACGATCACACTTCAACTAGAGTTCCCGAAAACTGTGGGACAACTGGTCACACTAAAGATCCGAAAGAGGAAGGTTTTTGTAATTTCCGAGAGACGGTGGGACAATTGGTCACGCCGTATAACTAGTCTTAACTTTTCTTTCACAAAAAGTTGCCGAATTTTCACTCACACTTTTAGCCAGTTCCTGCAATCGGGCGCCAGTTAAATGGTCCGAACGACAAAAATGGTTTTTAAAAAACTTTATTTTATTTTTCCGCACAAGTTATTTCTACGCGTTACACCAATCGACTGACTGTCTTTCTATTTTCGTAGACTATTTATTCCAGTACAAAATTGAAGAGTCTGCATTTCGCAGGGATCTAGGGTTACATAGAGATACGGGATTATTGCTCTATAACTCCCGGATTTTTTCAAGAGCTTTAGAGCGATGCTGATGAGTGGGGTTGGGGTTCGATTGTTGCAGTCTTCATTCACCCAAAATTCCCCAAATTGTCGTGAAAAATAAGAAGAAAAAAAAAAAAAAAATAGGAGCCACCATGTAATCGGGGCTTTAAGAAGAAAGACTCCGCGTGATTCGGGCTTTTGAAGAGCATGGCCAGCTAATTGGTTTTTGATGGCGCTAGGCTCACAAAATTGTTTTTTCGATGGAGAAAACGAAATGAGTTTTAAAAGTTTGAAATCCGCCAAATTTTGATTATGAAGAGCCCTCCTCCTTGAACTTTATTTTGGTATCAAGCGAAAGATTTTGTGCTGTCATGCACGCCACCGGTAACACATAAATTATTCTGCGAAGAACACATGTAAATTACGCATTCCTATACCTCATGTCACCGTGGGAAACACGCACCGTGAAGTTAGGCAAAAAAACGCACGAAACAATCAGCATCTCAGGTTTGCATAACTCGGGCGGCTTGAACCGCTGTCTCAAACCTACCGCCCTCCCAACTGCGTTATTTATTTTTATTTTTTCCCAAGTTTCTTCTTTCTCATTCCCCATCGCCGCCCTTCGTAAAAAAAAAAAAAAAAAAATCGCATGCTTCTCTAAAATGAGATTTACTATGCAAAAAAGGAGAGTATAGACTTCTCCAAGGTGGGCGGCATGGAAGGGGCACGTGGGGTGCAGTTTATTCAAGCGATACAAAAGCCGCTTTTCGAGAGTGCTAAAGTTGTGCTGGTGTGGGGATGGGACTTGCCGCTTGGAGAGAAGTACCCCTGAGGCAGAAAGTTTAAAAGTTAGCCTTAACCCCTCCACACCGACACTCCCATGAACTACAGCAAAACTAGAAAAGATGGTTGTGTGAAGTGCTACACAAAATGTGTGAAGGAGGATGACGCAGCGTGGGGTGCGGGTGAAGCCGTGAAAGTAACGGGAATGGTTCGAATAGGGTAGTTGTGGAGCTTGACGGAACGGTGTATAGTTAAAATGATTGGTAGGAGGGAGGACAGCGCACGTTAAATGTTGACGGTGCTATTTACAATCCTAATTCTCACGTAGAATTTTATAGAATTTATTTCTGGCCGTTTTCTCGTCAGCACGACAGTTTTTGAAATATATTGGTCATTGGTAAAATTTGTGGAGAGAGTTAAAATTCCCACATTTCACAAATTCATCCCCCCGAAACTATGTTATTCGCTTGCCCTTTAATTTCCCTTAAAAAGGCGACGGGCCTGGAGGTCGAGAACGCGACGACAAGAGACCTTATTGGTCCGGCGGCCACTCTGTTGCGTGTTGGCAGTCGTATATCCACGATTACAAAACGTATACGGTCTCAATTTTCGCTCGGACGACACGATGGACTGTAAACGTTAAAAAAAAACAAAAAAAAAAACGCATTTTTTTGCTTTTGTGACTCTACGGAATGGTTTGGCAAGGAGTTGGAGCGCGTGTAATAGCTGAAGGGGTAACTGGCCCTTTATTGCCTCTATTTGTTACTCGAAGTATTGCTCTACGAGCTTCTCGCGTCTACTGCCGCCCCTACCCCCAACCAGTGCGGTATTTCTCCCTTACAATCTACTCAGACCTTACGGTCGGAGATTTATGTTTTAGAGTGCGTGGTTAACAAAGTTAGAATGAAAAGCCCCTCTTGCAATATCTCTTGATGGAGTTAAGAATTAGGAAAAGGAGGGCGGGGGCGGTTATATTAAAAATGGCTTCTTCCAACAATGGTGAAACGCAGTATCGAGAATACAAGCTGTTGGCCCGTGAAATTCCCGTTCCCCTCTTCAGTACATTTTTTTTTTGTTACCCACCTCTCGAAAACTCGTTCAACGAAGAGTGGGCTAATAAACAATTAACAATGGGTAATTGTACCCAAAGTCTAATTTAGTTGTTCTTTGCAAAATCATATATAAAACCAAGTTATCCAGCTTACTAGAAGAGTTCTCGAGACCATTCTTGGGTTTGAAATTTCGCTCCCGCTAGATCGCACTACCATCGCACTGAGACATTATGTATGTGTTCTGTGGAGTCTATGCAATCAAACAAATTTATTCCCTCGAATAAACTCGACTCCACACATCATGGAGGTAGGATCAAGACGAGAGAGAGAAAGCCTTTTTTTAATGTAGAAACACGTGAAGCCAGTTTTTCCGCCATTACACACCTACTGTTATCATTCATCCAGAGATGACGGGAGGGGGATTTATCAATGTTTTTGTTTGGTGAGTCCTGATAACAGATGGTGTATAGTAATGGCGACCGGCTTCACGAAAAATTCGTTTCATTCCCTCTACTTGTTCCTACCTCCATATGCCACACATGCGTAACAACATATGGCCCGCCGCAAATTGAGCCCACGTGTGGGTCACCGAAGCTCAAAAAACAGTTAAAAGACTATCCATTTTCAACTGATTTTTTTAGGCTTGGGTGACCCACGCGTGGGCTCAATTTGCGGCGTGCTAATGGCTTGTGAAGGGGTGTCTTTAAAAAAATATTTTAGATCCGGTTTAGAGGTATAAAGGCTTATCCACACTGATCGGAGTTGATCAACTCGTTCGATTCAACTTTCAGGGCGATCAAACAAGACGTCCACACTAAATTGAAGTAAAATGAGTGTGGACGTTGAATGGAGTTGAAAGTTTAATGTTTAAAGTTGAACATTTAATGATATCATGGACAATGTCCAATGGTCGTATTTCTTGTGATCTTCTGCTTCTTCTGGGGTTTGCGTGCATTACGTCCGTTGTAAAAAATGAGCAGTGATGAAGAAAATGTGTCTTGTAACAGCGGCAGCTACAATAGTAATTGCGGAAATAAGCCTATGAAATCATTGGCACCCATCTTGGAGTCAGCTTAGACGGGCACGAGTTCAACCCGTCCACACAATGGGTGTAAAAAAAGGAAGTTGTTCAACATCGGTTTTCTGTTTAACTTTAATTGTACCTAAACAATATGATATCTGGCGACGTTACAGAGAAACATTTAGTCCGGTACCAACGATACATGAAAGAACTGCTCATCACTGCAGATAAAGTGGGGCCATAGCAGATTAAAATAATAGCCGGGGCAAACCTTGCTTCTTTTGTTACCATACTTTGTACTTATGTGAAGAAGGGGGAATGGTGAGCTCAGCAGTTCAGCACTGCCGGCGACGGTGCCGGTTCCGCTGTTGTGCGTGTTGTATTCATGTTCACGAGGGCATGTGCGTTACCGGTGTGGACTGCTTGGCGGTGGGGAGTTTTACAGGTGGTAAAGTGAGAGCGAGGAGAGATACCCGTGCATTGAGAGGATGGTGCTACCGTCGAGCTGCGGCTGTAGACAACATGAAAGGCTAAGAGCGTTGGAAGGGGCGCTGTTGACTTGACGATTGAGAGCGGAGGTTGTAATGTCTGGTCTCGGAGGTCTGCTCGTCGGTCTTCTGGGTATCCGGTGCCCCTTGCGGATGGCCGATGTCCGGGCCATTTCCTCTCTGACTGCAGCACGCGTTGGCGAAGCACAGAAAGCGGCGATCTGACGATTCACAGGCGACGAGGTTTTTGAGGTCGGTGGGGATTCGCCACCGATCTCGTTGACGAGAATATATCGAGCAGCTGAGGATAACATGCTCCGCTGTTTCTACTTCGTCCTCGCATGGGCAGTCAGGGCTGACTCTACGTCGGTGGAAGTGCAGCATCACGTTGAAGGAGCCGTGTCCCGATAGGAGTTGGACAGCGGGGTAACTCAAGAAGCTCCACTTCCACCGCAGGCGCTCGCATATGTGGGCGTCCAGTTGTTGCGGTGGACCATTCTCATTGCCATTCCTGGATAGCGGCGTGGTGGCAAGCCTTGTGATAATCCGCGTCTGCGAGCGTTGCCGGGATCGATTGCAGCCATGGTGGAAGTGGATGGTGGATACCGAGCTTTCGTGCGCGCATGGCCGCCAGCACGTCGAGCTCGACGTCCAGTGGGAGGACTCCAGCGAGGACGTGGAGCGATGAATGTGCTTTTGTCGAATAAGCGCGGAGAGTGGCGATGAGGAAGCGACGTTGGATGCTGCGTATTTGTCGTGCTGCAGCGCTTCCTCATCGCCACTCTCCACGCTTATTCGACAACAGCACATTCAACGCTCCACGTCCTCGCTGTCGATAGCTGGACTCGACGTGCCTGCGGCCACCATAGAGCGCACGCATAGGCTACGCGCGGAACAAATTCTGCTTTATAGTAGAGGAGTCTCTTCTGGAATGTGGGCCCCCATCGACGCCCGGAGATTCCTCGAAGGAAGTTGCAGGTGGGCATCGTGGTGTTGGCCAGGTTCGCAATATGCAGGGTTGGCAGTCCTGAGCGCATGATCGACACGCCTAGGTACCACATAGAGGTTGTAATCGGCATTGTTTGATTACGAAGCGTGATTAGGTGACGTTGCGCTAGGAAGAACTGTTCACCTGCGAAAGATGGTGGTCGAGGACTTGGCGTAGTTTATTTAAAAGCGACGGGTGTCGCACCAGGTCGCAACGAGGTCGTCGATGCGGCGAAATTCCTGGCGAAATCGTTGACGGTCCGGGGCAGAGACGATTATGGCCAAGTCGTCGACGAAAGCGGTGGCTGCCAAATTGGCCCCTCCCGGAGGAGAGGGGCGAAGCCCAGGGCCCAAAGGAGGCACGCCGGGACCGCTCCCTGCGGGCACCCACATGTAATCTCCCGTTCGGATGTGATATCATTGTGACTGAGCCTGACGTGGCGGTCGCTAAGATAGCTCCGGAGGAGCAAGTAAATGTTTCGCGGGATGGAAGCCGCGCGGATCTCGGCGAGTAGGGCTGGCCACCAGACGGTGTTGAAGGCACCGACTACGTCGTAGCAGACCGCGGCGGTGATACGGTGAGGCGCGTCTTCTATTTGACCACGAAGATTGAGGATGGCGTGCTCGGTTGATCGTCCGGGGATTCCTCCGAATTGCCATCGGTGACAGTGGTCGTAGACAGTGGGGGGGAGTCAGTTGATCATGAGCTTTTCTAAAGCTTCGGCCTCCACAGAGAGCAGGGTGATGGGCCAATAGCTGGACGGGTCGGCTCTATCGCGGTCAGCGTCCTTGAGGAGAAGACTCACAGTTCCCTCTTTCCATGGCGGCGGGAAACATGTGGTTCGAAAGCATTCATTGACGATGATGGTGAAGATGTCGATCGCTGAGTCGGGGAGGTTTCGGAGCATCCTTCCAGTCAATCTGAAAGGGCCCGGGGCCTTCTTCAGGGGGCTGGTCGAGAAGATTGCAGCTACCTGTCCTTTGTCCATGGAGGGGCGTCAGGCGTCGCTGATGGTTGGCTGATCGCCGCGCGAATCTGCTGGTTCTCGTCTGTTTCGCGGGTGGGGTCGTCCGGAGGAAAAGCCCCGCGAGTAGGGCTCGGAGGGTCGTAGAGACATCTGTCGCTTGCGATGTCGCTGTTAGAAGCACTTACCTGGCAGCATCTACCTTTGTGTTTCTGGTAGGGGAGGCCCCAGATGTTGGTTGACAGCTCCTCTGTGGTGAGTTGGCACCACGAGAGGCGCTTTTCTTTTCGAACGACTTTTTTGTACTCCCGTCGTTGCCGCACGAACAGTGCGTGCGCCCTGTCACGATCCCCACTCGGCTACGAGGGTATGCGTCACTTGAGCTGATGCGTTAATGCTCGCGCGGTTTGTGTTTCTGGCGTCCACCAAGGGGCCGATGGTCTGGTTGGGTTGGTGGCCTTGAGGGTGCTCCGAGTGGCTGCTTGGAGGATTTTTTGGTTGAGGGAGTCGTCGGCCGGAAGGGGATCAAGGTCGAAGGCCAGTGTCATGCCGCGGTCGATAAGTGTACGGAAAAGGGGCCAGTCAGCTTTGGTGTAGTCAAGCCGTGGCGGACCCATGGGCAGTGGCTCTCGCCGTGGGTGGTAGGGAACCGAGCACCTAATGAGCCGGTGGTCCGATGTGGTGATGTCGTCGGATACGTCCCACGTCGCTGGGATGTGTCCCGCTGTAACAGTAAGGTCGATGAAAGATTCCCTGGCGATCCCACGAACGTGGCGCCCTGGCTCGGGTCGTTTTGCAAACGGGCGTTGTACGTGTCTGCTCTCACTAACCAGGTTAAGTCCGGCTTCTATGAAGAAGGGTACTTCTCCTTTCGGGGGATGGCCCACACTTCCCTTTGACCCGGCATGGCATGAGCAATCCATGTTTATATTGTGATTTGTTGTTGTCGTTTGAAAACAAACCACAACAAACGTTTTCTACAATGAGGAAGTTCCATGTTCGACGTATCAAAATTTTAAGTCGGTGACACTTTTTTACTGTGAACTACGGCTAAATAATCCGATAGGAGGCCACGATATTGTACCTTTGGCATCGCCGAATCAAGAAAACAAGACGGTTATGCGGGTACGTGGTACACATGTACTTGAAATGAAACATTCACTCTCTGCTGCGGATCTCCTTAGGATATGGCCAGTACCTAGGCCGTTGCACTTATCTGGTCTGTACCCCATCTTTGGCCCGGACTCTCCAGCAGAGTCGGTCCCATCACTCAGCTCGACCCGTTAGCCGTGACTGGTGGCCAGTCAGCTGCGCCCGAGAGGCATCAATGAAACTTTTACTGACGGCTATTTGTTGGGGCAAGAAAACTCGAAAACACCGATTCAAAAACGTTTTCGAACATTTCGTTGGACACGTCCAATACTTCTCTGAGCACTAAAACCAAACAGTAAGCTGGCGAGTGTCAATAAAAAAATGATGAGGCGCTCGTGGGATATCTCTCAAGGGTGAATCCAAAGAAAACTGCTGTCTTCGGTTGCTCTTCCCGTCGTAACCGAGACACAACATTGTCATTTCATTGTTTCTCAAAAGTTAACGGTGGCAGTAGTTATCAATTAGCACAGTATTGGGGAGAAAGTCGACCGCCGAAAGGTTTGGGAGCTTGCTTGTCGTTTGAGTTTAAATGTATCAGACACCATGTTCGTCTGTTCTGGTCACTTTAGTCCAACTGACTACTTTTTTCCTGGAATGTTACGGACATTAGGTAGATTTTGAAAGACGTAAAAAAGAAAACCGTCGGACGTTAACAAAGACGTTCATGTTTTTACATCATTCAAAATCACACTATTGACCACGAAAAAACACTTTAAAAAACAAAACTTGTTCAACCATTCATGATTCACTAAAAATAACATTATTATGTGGGGAGACACCCCCCGAACCCTTTGTGAAGTTCTCTGACTCAAGTGAAAGGACACAACAGAGTTCTCGAGTTAATAATAGGAATGCCTGGACGCTGGGAACAGTTTATCTAATTAACTTCAGTATTGATATCTTCAATCTCCCCCTTCCCCCTTTTGAGTCATCAACGGGTCTATATTCCGCTGGGATTTCCTTCTCTTTCTGCAGCGTCTGTCCCGCGGTGATATTGAGATCAACGATGAACGAACTGAGTATTGACCGTTCTATCTCTTTCGAAGATGTCAATAGCGGTGGCAGGGATTTGCTTTGTTCACCCTGAGGTATCCCACCAAGCTTTGTGAATTTCGTTTTTAAGTTAGTCGAATAATTGAAAAAGTAGTCACCAAAATTAATTGTTATGGGCGTGTGTCGGTTGGTAAAAATAATTCCTCCAAACTCCGCACATCATAATTTAAAAAATCTTCATTCCCCGTAATAAAGTAAAGCACCGCAACAAGGCGTTTTTAATTTCCGGAGGCCTTGTACTTCAAAACGTAGCAACCGCTAAAACGGTTGAATAGCCAACAGGTACGGAGGGAAGGGCATTTCCGTCACGCCTTCCCATTACATTAGCCTCCACAAATCTAGGAGACTGGAAAATAAAAACAATCGAGAAAATAGACCGCAATTAAAAGACGTTTTAGCAAATAAAGGGAAGAAAAAAGGAAATAAAGGTGGGAGGGTTGAAGAAGTTATTCCGAACGGAGATGAAGGAAACCGAAGGCAATAAAATAGTCTCTAGACAGGAATACTGAAAAGAAATATCCTGAAGGGAGTCTTTTTCCTGTATATTTGTTTTTAATTATTTCCCCTATAAGCGGAAATCTATGTAATCGGCTTGCCCCCACGTTCCCATTAGGGACGTGTAAAAGGACGTTTACAAAAAAAAGAGTAGTGACCAGTCATAAATTTTTTTTTTTTTTTTTTTTTTTTTTAGCATTTATTCTTTTATAATTTCATCATAACACAATCAACTTTCCATATACCAAATGCAACAGTTCCCTTTAAGAAATATCTTGAGCTGGGAACTGGAGCGTCTTTATCCTAGTTTAACATTTACTCAACTGGCATTTAACAGTATTATAATACAGTTTCTAAATAGTGTACCAATTCACGTTTATAAAAATGTTCATATTTTCAGTTTGCTATAATTAGTAACATTAAAATGATAATAATAATAATGATAACCAAATATAAACAAAAAACCTCACGCTTACAATATTATTTGCCATTAAAGTAAACCAAAATAGTAATCCTTGATTAATTGTTTAAATAAATTCATTGGTAATTTTTCTTTTTTCACAAGATCATGTGGAAGTAAGTTATATAATATCACCCCTTTGTGAAAATATAATCTTTGGGCTGCTGTGGTTTTAAGTTTAAATGCTTTCAATGTAACTTTACCCGCGCTTCGTGTGCCTACCTCAACCTTCTCTAATTTATTCTCTAAGTATTTTTTGTGTGTATAAATTAAAGTAGTTTTCTCTATTAAGCTAAAAATGTCCATCACTTTAAATTCTCGAAATAATAAATTCGAAGGAAACGTTCTTTTCTTTTTCAATAAAATTTTTATTAGAGTCTTTTGTATAATTAAAACAGGTTGGATTTTGGTTTTATAGGCTGAACCCCACACCGGCAAAGCGTAAATCAGTAAAGACTGAACTATAGCGTAGTAAAATTGTCTTTTCAATTTTATGCCCATGAAATTCACTCCTTTACAAACTGGTATTAACTGTCTAAGCTTTGTTAGTAAAATTTTAACATGCTTCTCCCAATTTAGACACTGGTCTATTACCACTCCGAGATACTTAGTTTCTGTTACTTGTTCTATAGATGGACATTTACAGCAGTCTTCCTTACAATCGTGATTTGTATGACATATAATATTTCCTAAATATTATAAATCCGTCAAATTAAAAAAAAATTGCCAAATAAATAATGGTACCGAACAAATACAACATAATTTGTTATTAATTATTGAGTGAATTGTGTGTAGGTACCTTACAATTATAGTGTATTAGGTATTGTTAATACACAAGTAGATTGTTCATGAAATAGAGGTTTAGATTAATCATCGAGGAATTCAGAGAAACCATCTGGCTTTCGATCCGATCATTCCTGAGGCCACTACCAGTGTGCTAAGGTCAATACGAAGCCCAATTTATGAACGTCTATTGGTTCCAAAATCGACTTATAAACAAATAGAAATAGGTGGTCCTAGAATTTGTATCGAAGAATTAGGAGAAACCACAATATTCCCGAGGCGATCCATTAGCGTACCGAATTAAAGACGAGGAGGGTGGGGGAGAAAAATCCTGGGCGCTGGTTCAAAAATGAACATAAATGAAAAAATTGGGATTTTAAGGTTTTATGTTCGTGGTTCATTATCTATGTTCATGGATGTGGGAACGCGAAAATGAGGCTTGGCATCCTGTTCAACGGCGAATACACACTCTCGCTCACACAACTCTCTCGGCTCGTTTACGCTGATTCCAAGTTTCTGCAGATCCTTATACGCGACTAAAATTGAGAAGGCGCGCTAATGTGCTGTTCTTAGGGACAGTACACAGCGAAAAGACTGGAAATAACGCTAGTATTCGTGGCTAAAATTGCGAAAAATCTCTCGTTCGTTGCTAAAATTGAGTAAATTCTTCGATTCCCGTTTTTTACTTCCATGTCCCGTACAGGAATTGAAGTATGGTCTTAAGCTTAAAGCTTAAGCATAAAATTTCCTTTTTAAATCAAACCATAGTTGCCTAGAGAGCGGTAAACAGAGAGCGGCACCGCTTCCTTCGTGACGGTGGTGACGAACGTTTTTTCCTCGTAGCTCCAACTATTTGGTAGTATTTTCTTTTATAACAACAGAACAGAGTCATTTTCGGACAGTATTAATTACAATTTCGCCACCATCCAGCGTCCAGGCAGTTTTCATGCTCATTGTAAACAAAAAAAGTTCACCGTCACCGTCAAAAATCGTTGATGAACAGTTCATCACCGTCATGAACGGCCGTCTCATTCGAAGCGGTGCCGCTGTCTGTTGACCGCTCTCTAGGCAACTACTGGTGTGATTTAAAAGGGGATTTTTTCTAACGCTATATTACGGCACCACTTTTCTAGGAAACCAAAGCTTAAGTGAAAAAAAACCATGAAATCTTGCTGCAAATCGGTTTTTTTTTTTTCAATCACCAGTCTTGATGGCTTTGTAGGCATCAAAATTACGTAAAATGGAACTCAAGTGACTACGCTGGGGGATTATCGAAGGAAGGATCGCAGTCGCTATCCAAAAAAAATGAAAATAAATCAGTGCCGGTCCTTGCTCGTGAGTACCTATCCAATCGCTCAACATCAGGTCAAAGTAATGTTGGCTGTAGCCGTGAGCAAATCTTACTTAAAAATATCAGCCCGGTTTTTCCGTGCAAGATTTTTGGAAGTAGAAACAGGAGCTGAGGGGTGAGGAGGACCGAGCCCTTCCGTCGTCTGAAAGAAAGCCGCTAGAGAGCGAGAGAAGTCAGTAAGTGAAGTAAAAAGGATAAATATTTAGAAAGAAAGAAAAAAGATTTAGGACGTTCATAATTTTGAGTAAGATAATTACCGTCCGGTAACAGAATGCCTTATTGGGAAGCCATTGGATCTCTCACTGCACAACTAGAAAGTCAGTCTCTGGTTTTATATGGAAAACCGATAACGGAATCATAGCTTGGAGTTCTCAAAAACAAAAATGTGTATCTCTTTCAACGACAGAATCAGAACACGTGGGCTGCGAGTCAAGCATGCTTAAAATGTTGTGGGATGAAGTGACGCAAAATCAAGAAACAGAACAACCAACTCTTTCTATCGACAATCAGAGTGCCTTAAAACTAATAAAAAATCCAGAGTTCCACAAGAGGACAAAGCACATTGAAGGTAGATACCACTTCGTGCGACAAAAATTCGAAGAAAAGTTGTTCCAACTACGCTATACACCAAGCGAGCTGCAATTGGCCGACATTCTCACCAAGCCGTAGCCAAGAGAATTGTTCAACAAATTACGCGCTCAAATTGGTTTGAAGCATGTTTGAATCAACATGGAATCAACGCAGAATATTTTTTTCGTTAAAGTGGGAGTGTTGAAGGTGGTTAACTTGAAAATATTTTGCGTCACATGTTATTATACGCCTAGGAGGTTGTCGTGTATCTGTAGTTCGTAATTGGACTGAGAGATTAAAAAGAACTCAATACGATGGGGAAGCAAGGTTCGATTTTTCAAAGGTAATTCAACTCATAACAAATAAGAAGGTTAGAACCCACCTCACCCCCTTTCAATGCTTAGAAGAAGTAAGGAGGAGTCTAGTCTCCAACTTCTGCCGTTTCGTTTAGATATTTTTTGTGTTGGTTAAAGTGAATAGTCCCTCGCCTTTTATTATTTATTTATTTATTTATTTTTTCGGAGATTGGAAAAATGGCTCGTGAACTTGGTGCCCGACGAAGTAAAGGCTCACAAAGAAGGAGAAGCCAGCTTTAAAAAAACCATGTTGATATTGTTCTACGATGATCGTTCAGTCTATCACGTTCAGTCGATCGTTAGGTCAATAGACACTAAAATGCATCTATTTTGGGACTACTCATGCAATCAAAAAATGCCCAGCCTTCACGACCATTTGCGACCTCTGCAAGAAGAAAGGGCACTTTTCAAGCGTCTGTTTCTCAAAGAACAGCCCTCGTAGATTCAATCCCCACCTTCGTGAAAAAAGTATTAATCACCTAGAAACCTCAACAAAATCAGAGCAAAACAATTTTTTACCAATCACACCACATGTTGACTCTTATGAAATGTAAATTTTTTCTTTAGAAAATAGAGATGACTGGTTCGGAGAAATACAAATAAAAGAAGCGAAAATTCGAATGAAACTTGACAGTGGAGCCGAATGCAACGTATTGCCGAAAAGCATTGCTTCCAAGCTATGCTTACAAATATATCCTTCCAGCGTCAGCAACTTAATTTCTTACTCTAACAAGAAACTAAAAGTGGTTGGAGAAGTATCTACTGATTGCGTGGTAAAAGACCGACGGCATGCCAAAAACCACTTTTTTCAACTTTTTTGAGGTTGTACATTATGAATGTGATTGTGATGTCAGCTCGGACTCGTTTTTTTTTTCACGAACACCACACTTCCATTCCCGTAGGGAACATGGAAGTAAAAACTAACAAATAAATTGAAATTTTTGATAATAAATGAATCGGCTACACCAATTCTTGGACGCTGCCAATCCAATCATCCAACATCCGCTGCTCTGCGCTGCCAATGCTAATGACAGTGTGTTTACTGGCCTTGGATGCTTAAAAAATTTCGAATATGATATTGATTTCAAACAAGGAGCTATTTTCAAAATACATTCAGCAAGACCAGTACCTCACAGTTTACGTCTGAAAGTTAAGGAAGAGCTCGATAAAATGGTCGAAATGGGAATAATAACGCCGGTCTCGGAACCTACACCAGCGGTGAGTCCAATGGTGCTACTTCATAAAAACGATAGGTTACGAATATGCATGGACCCGTCTGACCTAAATAAATTCGTATTAAGAAGACACTTTCCCTTGAGTACAGTTGAAGAAATCACGTCCAGAATTTGTGGCTCAACCGTATTCACAACACTGGACTGTAATAGGTGTAGGAGAATTTTATTTAACGAAAATCCCTACGAAAAACGGGGGTTGGGGCTAAGTAGGCCGCCCTCAGTAAAACGCCAAGGAACGGTCACTTATCCGGGAAAAAGGAAAAATCACGGGCTTTCACAAAATGCGACTCTTCTCTTTTCGTTCACAGACTCGACTGACTCTCTTTATTCTTAGGGCTCCTTCCTCCCCTTTGTACATACATCGATACTTATTAATACACCATCGATTTAGTCAAGTTCTAAATTCTTCTACATTCGGCCATTCTGTATTTAAAATTGTCCTTAATTGAAAAAAAAAATATATATTTGGTAAAAATTTGTCGCCATTAATAGGTGGCCCGTTAAAGTATTAACACAACAATACAAAAATTTTCAAACAAAATTCAAACCAAGTCACTCAACCATTTCGGACGTTGTAGTTGTCGACGGCCAACAGCCGTCTCCTCCTCATCTTCTGAAGCGGTAACTTTCTCGTCTGGGACAGTCTCTGTCTCGCCATCCTCGTCGAGCTGTCTCTCAGGTGAGCGTTCTTGTTCCGCACTCCCTTCGTCGCCTTCCTCAACTTCGCCGTCTCCGTCTTCTTCAGCTGACTCGCCATCATTAACTTTCATTCGCCATGGCCGGAGTTGACTGACGTGTGCAGTTGTAGAGAATACGTGGTCTCCTTGAGGTCGCAATGACGTCACTCGGTAATTATCTGACGGCAGAATTTCGGAGATCTTCAGTGGTCCTCGGTACTTCGGTGATCCCTTGAACGACCCGAGTCCCTCTCCCAAAGTAACCGGGGGTGCTCGCATGAAGACAATTTCACCCAACTCCAAATTTGGGGCTTTATTCCTTCGTTTGTCGAATTGATCCTTGTATTTTTGTTGATTTCGAACGGCGTTAGTCCAGTCGTACGGTTCGTTATATTGTTCATATTTCGGTTTATTTGCGGTAGGTAAGTGTCCCATTCCTTGTCTTGTGGTGTTGTCATCATAATTGCAAGTTGTTGCACCAAAGTTTTGTTGGCCCGGTTCGACGAGGCCATTCGCTTGGGGGTGTCTGCTGCTATTCAGGGTGTGACTTACGCCATGCTCGTTACAAAAAGTCTCGAAATCAGCGCTCGTGAAGGCGCTTCCTCGATCGGAGATGATTCGTCTGGGCGTACAAAATTCCAGAATAAGGCTGCGGAGGCATCGGAGCACTTCACCGACGCCACTGTTACGGACGGGGTATATTCGCGCGAAGCGTGTAAAATTGTCGACTGCGCAGAATATGAAGCGTCTGTTTCGTGCTGTCCGCATATAGGGCCCAACATGGTCGATATGGATGACATCAAAAGGATGTTTTCCCGGCGGAATAGGGTGCAGCATTCCCGCTTTCTTTCCTGATTGAGCCTTGAACAAAATACACTCAAAACATGATTCTGACATGAACATTCTGACATGATTTTTAACATAATTTCTAAGACGAGGAAACCAATAATCGTGCAGGAGGGCGTCGGCTGTCTTGTCCGCGGATCGGTGACCCATCAGATCGTGAAAGCGAATCACCAAACTCTTTCTCAGCTGATTCGGCACATAAAACAGTTTTCGCTCTCCTCGCTGTTTAAACAAAATTCCTCTCATTAATACAAATTGTTGAGTATTATTCCTCTCCTCGCGGTCCCTTTCGCTCTCGGGCTTCCTCAATATTTCAATATTAAGTCGAGCATCTTCCTCTGTTAGCTGAAAAACAGAAACTTCATCTTCCAAGGTCATTATCAAATTTACTTCTATGGTCCTCTGAACGACTTCATCCAAGACGTCACCGGATGTCTCTTGCGGGTGACGACTAAGAGCGTCCACTCTGTGCTTGACGGCGAAATCAAATTCGTGTAATAAATCAAACCACCTGGCTAACTGAGGGTTTTTCGTCTTGTTCACTTGCATATACACCAGGCATTCGCAATCTGTAACAACTGTGAATGTTAGTCCAATCAGAAACTGGCGCAACCGCGTCAAACACCAAACAATTGACATCAATTCCAGTCGCGACGAGTGGTAACGGCTCTCTACCGAGTTTAGCTTTTTACTTACGTAGTAGACTGGATGTAATTAACCGTCTGTCGCTTCCCTGTAATAACACTCTTGCGAGCCATTTTCCGCTTGCATCAGTATGCACCTCAGTTCAAGTCGCCTGCGGATTATAAAGGATTAAAACAGGTTCGTGAGGAAGAATTTCTTTTAATTTGTCGAACGCTTCCTGTTGTTTGTCCGACCACACAAACGACACATCCTTCTTCAAAAGTTCCGTCAAAGGGTCAGCGATCACGGCATAGTTCGACACGAAACGTCTGAAATAGGACGTCAAACCAAGAAAACTTCGCATGCCTTGAACATTAGTAGGTACAGGGAACTCCTCAACCGCCAAAGTCTTCCGCGTCCCGGGGGAAACATTTCCCTCTTTAATAAGGTAGCCCAGGAACTCGATTTCCCGACTCCCGAATGTACACTTCTTCAAGTTTACTGTTAAATTTGAGGTCTGAAACGCTCGAAACACTGCCTCAACTCTGTCCATCAATTCTGGCCAGTCGGCGGCCGGAACCAAAACATCGTCAAGGTAGCAATAAGCTACAGTATTCAATAGGGGACCCAGCACGGCACGCATTAGTTTTTGAAAGATAGCCGGACCATTTCTGAGTCCGAAAATCAGGCGCTCAAATTGTCCAGTCTGGTCGGGGGTGATAAAGGCCGTCTTTTCCTTTGCATCCTCACTTAAGGGTACCTGCAGATACCCTTGGGCGAGATCTAACGATGTGAATATCTTAGTCCCTCCCAATTGTTCCAAGATATCGTCGATTACTGGTAATGGAAACGGTTCAGGGGCAGTCTGGGCATTTGATTGCCGATAATCTACGACAAGGCGATTTTCCCCGTTTGCCTTCCTCACCAGTAGGACTGGACTAGCATACGAAGAATTTGTGTCCGTAACTATCCCTTGCTCACGCCATTCGTTAATAATTGCATTAATTGAGTCTCGTTCTTGCTTACTTTTTCTGTAAGGCTTTGCAGACACAGGCTTGTTTTGTTTCCGGGAATTATTTCGATCTCGGCTTTTATTACATTTGTGCAACCGATCTCATCTGGTTTCAAGGGTACAGCTTTCCGGTATTTATTCAACAGGTCCACTACCTCTGTTTTTTCTTTAGGAGAGACGTCCCGTCCAAAATTTACATCTTCTGGCGTCACTTCACGCACGTTTTCTGCCAAAGAAATAAGATTAAACACATTTTCCTCAAGCATTTGCTCACCTGTTTTTGGCCAAGGCGGTGTAATATTTTTGAACAACAGTTTATCGCCTTCTTTTGTAAACGTCACATGTGGTTGGTCGGTCCAGGATCTTCCGACCAGTATATCCGGCTGCTGGGCAAAATCTGGAACGACATACACGAAAACCGATGCCGATACATCGTCAATAGTTAATATTTCGGAAGCACGCCCAATAGTTTTTACGGCGGTGGCACCAAAAGCCACTAATTCGGTTTTCCACGGCTCAATCTGTAGGCCCAAAGTCACTGCAACTGACGCTTTTGCTGTACACACAGCACTCCCGCTATCGATCAATCCAGTTATTTTGCCACCTTTAAGCGAAACAGTTTTCATATAAGGGTTAACACTCTTTTGAGCTCCCTGAACTCCCTCCGCAACGCACGCGACACCTCGATCTGCTCCCGGACATCCACGCGAAATATGTCCCTCCTTACCGCAACGGAAACATTTTACCTTTCGCGGAGTGGGGCAATCCCGAGACAAATGACCGATCTGATTGCAACGGTAGCATGTCATCTCCGAGGTCTGCGGTCGACGCAACACGGTTTCACCCGAAGGTTGAGTCGGACGAATGATTTCACTTTTATTATTAGTGCGATGAGCGTTTTGTCGCTTCTTGTCTATTTCATGTCCGAAACGAGTCTCTCGCGCCTTATCGACATATTCGTACTTACGTATGGTATCCCTTAATTCATCTTCGTCCTTATAGTCACCCGCGGTTATATGGAAGCATAAAGCTCGCTGCCTTAACCCCTCAGCGACCAATGACTTCGTCATTTCAAATTCGACCTTCAAGCGCCGACACATTTGTAGTTTATCCTGCAGATAATCTTCAACCGATTCATCGCGCCTCTGAGTACGAGACAACATAGAACGCCAGAGTACCGCCTGGTCTATTTCCGATACATATGACCGCTTAAACTGCGCGGCGAAATCCTCGAAATCACGTCCCAACGCCCATTGTCTTGCGGGTCCCGTCAGTTTACTTACACTCAGTTCCAGCTTCAGTTCATCAGCCCAATTATGCAATCTCGCTAAGCGGCCCACCGTACTAAGCCAATTTTCCGCTTCAGGACCCGGTTCCCTCCCAGAGAATTCGCGAATAAGTGCATGAATGTCTGGCATAACAGTTTGTGTTTCACTATTAACGACTGGCGAACGCAATATTTCTATTAGCGTCGCGTTTTGTTTTAATAATTCGGCCAACACCTCGTTATCCATGTGTGTACTTAAAACAGCTGTGCTCTTCTCTCAGTTCTCTCCGAAATCGTTCTCTCTCTCTCTCCTCAGCTGAGCCCCTTTCCCGTAAAAATATTTGAAGGAACGGGTGGAATCAACTCCCACTCGCTTCTGCGCGTAACGCTTCGCCAACGAAAACGAGAAAAATGAAAACGGCGAGGACGAAACCAAAAAAAAACAAGTCCGTGCAGGTTGAAAAAAAATCAAGCGTTCCCGCTCGAACCCCTCAGATCAATCCGCTGACCACGCTTTCACGGTGACCGAATATGAGCAGAAAAGTTCACTCACGTCACGTCTGACTTTAAAAATAAAAGAATCGCCCGTTTGGCTTGAAAATAAAATGAAACACCCGTCTGGCTTTAATAAAATAAAATCCGCCCGTATGGCCTTTGACTCGCGACACTTCGCTTAACGTCTGTTCATTGTCCAATTGTCCACGAAAACCGATATTCCGTTCTGACTACGATTCAAATCCCACTTCTGATTGTTTCTAGGAGAATTTTATTTAACGAAAATCCCTACGAAAAACGGGGGTTGGGGCTAAGTAGACCGCCCTGAGGAAAACGCCAAGGAATGGTCACTTATCCGGGAAAAAGGAAAAATCACGGGCTCTCACAAAATGCGACTCTTCTCTTTTCGTTCACAGACTCGACTGAATCTCTTTATTCTTAGGGCTCCTTCCTCCCCTTTGTACATACATCGATACTTATTAATACACCATCGATTTAGTCAAGTTCTAAATTCTTCTACATAGGGGATTTTGGCAAATTAAGGTCACAAGTAGAACGTCAAAATTTTTGACATTTTCGACGCCATGGGGGCTGTACAGCTGCTTGAGACTACCTTTCGGAATCACTTCTGCACCAGAAGTTTTCCAAGAGTGTATGTCCCGATTACTCGATGTCATATACCGAACGTTGAAGTAGCCATAGATGACATTCTAATACATGCTAGGACGCTAGAAGAAAACAAAAGACTGACAAAACTCGTTATTGATAGGCTAAAACAATCGGGACTGCAACTGAATAAAGAAAAATGCTAATTTTATCAATCGTCATTAAAGTACCTAGGGCACATACTAACGAAAGACGGCATCCTTCCTGACCCAGACAAAGTTGAAGCAATCCAAAACCTTAAAAAATCAACTAACGTCAAGAGTCTACAACGATTTCTCAGAATGACCGTCTACCTTGCAAAATTCATTAGTAATCTAGCCGAAATAACTGCTTCATTAAGAATATTACTAAAAAAGGGGACCGAATGGTCATGGTCAACCGATCAGGACAATGCGTTCTCAAAAATTAAAGAAATGATTCAAAATCCTCCAATTTTACAATCCTACGATGTCACTAAATCCGTCACAATTTCAGTTGATGCCAGTTCTGTGGCACTGGGAGCGGTTCTACTGCAATGCGGAAAACCTGTGGCTTATGCAGCCAAAGCCTTAACTGAAACACAAAAAAAAAATATATGGCAAACAACTCACTATATATAGTGACCACAAGCCTCTGAGCACCATTTTTTACAAGACAATTCATCAAGCACCACCTCGACTAAAAAGAATATTACTTGACATATTACAATTCTCTCCTCAAATTGTCTACAAGAAAGGCTCAGAACTCGAGGTAGCCGACGCTCTCAGCAGAGACTGTGACCTAATTCCCGAATCGGAAGACGACAAAGAGCTTCAAGTTCTGATCACAATTCTCCTTCCAAAGTCACACAAAGGCAAATTAATCAACGAAACTAAATCTGATCCTGAACTCCAAACTTTACGAACATTCACAATGGACGGGTGGCCGAACCATCTAAACAAAGTTCCCAAAGAAATTCAAAATTATTTCAGGCACAGAGACGAACTAGCTTGTTACGAAGATTTTATCTTTAAAGGAGAAAGGCTCGTTGTACCAAAATCAATGTGACAGTCTATGCTCCAGAGACTGCATGAAGGCCATTGGGGAATCCAAGGATGCATTGGAAGAGCGAGAGAATCAGTATTTTGGCCAGGAATAACAGACGACATAAAAAATCACATATCAAGCTGCGCCATTTGTCAATCTAACCACAAAAATTTGCCAAAGGAGGAACTATTGCTCAGGGAAATCCTTACGAGACCCTGGCAAATAGTAGCGTCAGATATTTTCACTTATCAAAATAATAACTATTTAGTAACAGGCGACAGTTACTCGGGTTACTTTGATTTAGAAAAACTCCAGGATACTTCAACTGAAAGTGTAGTGGAGGCTTTGAAAAAGAGTTTTTCGTGTCAAGGCATCCCAGACTACTTAGACTCCGATAACGGACCTGCTTTCTCCTCCTACAACTTCCGCAAGTTTTGCGCCGACTGGAATTTCATCCAAAGAACGAGCAGTCCATTGTATCCAAAGTCAAACGGTCTAAGTGAAAGGTTCGTTCAAACTGCCAAACTAATGCTAAAAAAATGTTCGCAGGATCAAACTGACATAAATCTGGCTCTTCTGAACTACAGGAACACACCCAGATCAGATAACATAGCTTCTCCTGTACAAAGACTAATGAGCAGGAAAACAAATACATTGCTGCCCGTGCCATCTAGCTCTTTATTGCCTGCAGTCCAAAACAATGTTTCAGAAGAACTTCGCAAAATCCGACAAACTCAAAAGCGGTACGCGGATCGAGGTTCCACAAAGGAAAGAAACTTCACGGAAGGAGAACTCGTGGCAATAAAAGAAAAATCCCAATGGATTAAGGGCAAAATAGTCAAAAAAGCACAATATCCAAGATCATTCTTCGTTGAAAGAAATGGAAACATAGTCCGAAGAAGCTCTTCCTTTCTACGCCTTTGGTATCCAGCAAGATTTTGATTTCAATTAAAAAAAAAAAAAAAAAAAAAATAAGGAAATTGTCACATAAGTATTATTAATCCCATATAAAATCATAGGGCTTCCTCATTGTGGAGAGACTTGAAGAAATAAAATTCGTTCTTGGATTGCTAATTCTTATAATCTTTACACAGAGGAATAAGTTGAGTTTGAGAGAGGATGGCGCTTTTTGATAATCTAATATTCAAATAATGGTTAATAAAGTCCGGGAAAGAACAAGCAATTCCAAAGCGAAGAAAGGGGTTGCCGTTCAGAAAAGTGTGAATTCATTAATTATGGAGAATAGTTCGAAATGAATCTCTTGTCTCTCAACTCTTCGGATCTTCCCCCGTCCCCACCCCTCATCACCCACGTCCTTTAAAGGTCCTTTACGCTGTATTCTCTCAAAAACCTATTTGAAAAAAAAAAAAAAAAAAATCTCCCGGGGCCCTTGTCTTTTAATTCAGACCACGTAATGCTATTAAGGATTGAACCGATTTCGCAGTATACTGCGACTCTTTTCTTCCTCTCGCTGCTCTGTTGGTAATCGAATTAGAAAATAATAACTGGGCTCTCGAAAATTCTCTCAATTTAAAAAAAAATCAGCCTTTTTACGACTTTTCTGAATGATCAAACCATGCAGTCGTGGAGACCTCACCAAGGCGTTTTCTGGAAGAGACTTTTTCTCTCGTCAAAAAGCCTTCCCCCTCCCTTCCCACTAGGATCCCTTGAAAATAATTAACGTTCAACTCTGTGATCCTTCGCGAAACACGGGGGAGGGTTCGACTTCAATAACAAACAGTTCGGCGTGATGATAGTGAGCAGTGGTTGGTTGGTTGGTTGTGGTGGGGGGTGGGGTGAAATTGGGTGAGTTTTTGTTGGTAGATCGTCGGTGGTGGGTGACAAGGCGGGGGCTCTCTTTGAGTTGTAGGCGAGCGGGTGTTGAACACAGTCTTTGAAACTCGCTCATTAAACCGTTACGACTGAAGCCTTCTGTTGTGTACGAGGTTTTCTCCTCAGTGTGCCGCCCGTTGAGTGGTTGACGCTGGTGGCTGAAAGCGGGGGTTTACATTGTTGAAAGAGATGCAATTTGTGCGAGGTGAATGATTGAAGGGGTGGGGTTGTGGTTGGGGTGGGTATTTTCATTATATTACTCTGGAGACTGGCAGGAGTTTCACTTTACTATCCACCTGATTTAAATTTCTAATCATTATTTTGAAATAGGTCAAGATTAGGTCTTCATCTTCACTACGGTACCACATTCTAAGGGCTTCAATGTCAGTATTTGAAAGGAGAAAACTATGTTATCCCGAGCTGGAGAAGGTAGCAATGCACAATTTCGGGACCCAGAATTCCGGCCCGCCCTATCCTCACCCCTAAGTATCATAACGAGTTCAACTGTACAGTTAACGCCAGCTTTTGTTGATTTGCACACAACTTGTTCAAATTCTGTAAATCGTCAAACCATAGGGTTCAAACATTAGAAGTACAAAAGACAGACAGAGTGCGTGCATATGACAGAACCCTTTCCCCTCCTTCCGCCGATGCCACCAAGTTGATCAAGCTTACTACTTTTCACACAGCTCAACCCTTTACACAGTTTATATAGTGCTGTCATCCCCACCCTCCCCACCAAACTTCTCCACACTGTCACCATCATCTCGGCTTGTCAAACCACTGAGAGTGGCACAGCTGCCCCACTATAAGGGCTCTAAAAGTCATTGTGAATCAATCACTGGCCGAAGATGGCCTTCAGGGGGGTTGGACAAGCGATGGTGGCGATGACCGGACGAAGGGTAGGGGATGAGAAAGATAACTATTCTCCTCTTTCTCTAGTCTAAACGGAGAGAGAGAGTGTGTAAGGTAGTGGGTGCATTTGACAGCTCATTATCGCTTGTACCGATAACGTTGTGTCCGATTGTCCAATTTATTTACTTTTCACCTACTGTAACGTCCGAATTTTCATTTTAACACACTTTTCACAGTTCAACCCCTTTAAAAAAACACTCCAAGGACCTCCACCCCTCATCTAAATTGCTGGCTCGATGTTGAAACCGGACGTACAGTATAACCCCTTACTATACACTCAAAGACTTTTTGAAACGGTAAAAGAGGGACAGCCTCACGATTTCTCTCACCCTTTAATTAACACGTCCCCAAAGTCCGGAGAGTCTGATTGGATTTTAGTGATTTACGCTCCGCCCCCTCCCTGTACTTCACTCGCTTCAATCACTTCCAGCTTAGCCAAGCTTCAGAGCTCTCCTGCCTCTAAATTCTCGGTCTTTGGGGACGAGCAACCTGATGGAGACGCTTGAACGGGCTCATATGTCATCCACAGGTTAATTGAAGTTTGTAGACAGCCTTTCACAGGAAAAAAAAATGAAATGTCTTGAAGGTTCTCAACTCTATGTAAATGATTTCTTTAAAAAATTTATACACGTCAAAAACCACGCGAATGTTGACATAAATAAAGTTTTATTGCTCACACTATAGCAACAGTCAAGAAATTAACTTGTCCGTATTTTAACGTTCAATGAATTGAAGCGGTTTACATCCTGGTGTAGCTGAAAAGTAGGCGAATCAAAAAGGATTTGTCGTCGTTCTTTTATGACGGGACGGGAGAGAATGGACTAACAGTTTACGTGAACTTTAGGGGCAGCTGAAGGATGCAGAAGGGAGGCGGCAATAACAGCGTAAAAGTGAAGGGGAAGTCGTAAAATATATATAAGAATTGGTAATTTTTTCCTTGTTATAGAGGGTGTGGCGTGTTTTAATTGGAGAAAGCATTTACCTTTTATAGCTACAAAATGATATGGTATAAGGACAACTATTTGGAGAAGCTGTAGCTTACAATAAAATTACAGTCATACGTGAACTAATGCTAACATAATGTCATCTAAATAGATACAACGGGCGTTACTATGAGATTTTTCTGTGCGTGCTAACTTTAACGTAATTTTCTCCAAGGTAAATTGTTCGGCTTTCTGACTATATCATTCACCAGTTTTATCCTCTCACTACACCGTCATTTCATTGTAGCTCAATCCACCCTCTTCGAACTCCAATTTCAAAGTACCGAGAGAGGGCGACCTAATTTCAAACAAGCAATCTGCTCTACCCCCGACCCCTTTCATTGTTCCCTCGCTCACAAGCTACACCAACAGTTACAATTTTATTACGGACATTTTCTCCTCTTTATAAAGAACTTCCTCCCGTTCTTCAGCGCCGACCGATGCCGATGAGTGTGGGTAGAGGTCGTTCGCTGTGGTATGCAAAGGAGTTATATAATATACTTCGAGTTTTTCCTCTCATGCAATCAAGCCCTTGTAATGGACGAGGTGGGGTGGTCTCGTGGATTACTGCGATCCTTCCCCCCCTTCCCGCCAGCCTATTTTTTTTTTTACTTATATGCTTGTTGTCATGCATGGAGATGCCTGGGCTGGAGTGTTATTGCAGATTTTTACGAGCTGAATCCCATTCGGTGGTGCCATGGAGTGGCTGTTGTAATTTTTTTTCGACGTGTATTTCGACTCCCCCCCCCCCCGAACCACACAACCCGGTTAAGCACTTGAAATATCAGCTCAACGACGCATCTTGTTCAGGTTGATTGTGTACTCTTTGTTTATACCCATATAGCAAATGTGTACGTTTGCAGAACTTCGGTTGGTTTCAAAGAAGGCGTGATCTCAATAATTGCGAAATTGAACTTTGAAAAAGCCCATTCCGCATAATTTCGTTTTAACGTTCGTCCGGCCCTCAAAATCTGGACTTTAGGAAGCTCGACCCGTGAGGTCTTTAACCCTTTCAAACGCGCAAGCAGAATTTTGTAGGAGGGTCCTGTATGCTTGGTGGTTACCTCTGTTGACCAACCCATTTTGCTCCCGAGTGGGCAAAGCTGTTTTTGCCAGTTATTCTCATTTTCACCCACTTTTCTTGCTCAGTTTACATTATTAAACATAAAAATAGAAATTAGGCAAAATATTTTAATTTTTTCTCAAAAATTTAATTTACGTCATTTTTGACATTAATTCAAGAATATCATTTGAACATGATTCCCATGGCAAAAAAAATCTGATGTTCTATCCAATTTTACGTAAAATAATTATTCAAGACGAAATTAGCTGGAAAAAGATGAAAATAATTGAAACGAGCTGTAGGTTCTCTCTCGGTACGGTTTCCCAAACGCTCTCTGGTTACTTCAGTTAACCACCTTTGCAGATTTGAGCCCAATGATATATACACCTGGATTGCTCACTACGGGCTGGAGGGTTGTGGAGGGGGCAGGTCGTCCCCTGATAAACAATCACCCTGTCCCACTCCTTGTGTAGTTATGGCAACACAACTCTCTTCCGGTATTTACTTTGAAACTCCACACCTCTCATCCACTTGGGAGCTTATTTTATGGCTATTATTTATCAGCAATGATGAGCAACCCAGTTCTTTTATATATCGTTGTTGGAGCCTTTATGTCGGTCTAGTACCAACCTAAACATTTTTTATAAACTCGTTCATTCCCATCAGAAGCAGTTGGCGTCCCTGTTTCTTCGTGCCATTCCTCTTCCTTTTTACGCATCGATGTTTGAAAGTGGTTAACCCGGTGAACACCAAGCATTTAGAGTAATGCACGGTTTCAAGCGCCTGCACACTCGGAGCACTTCTTGGTTGGTTAACAGAGGTGACCACTAAGCGTTAAAGGGCTAAAACAGAGATCTAAAATTAATTATGCTGGCAAGAGAAGGGACAAAGTATAATTTTCAAGCTAGAGAGAAGTATGAATGTAGTGGGTAGGTGTTTTACCGGATCGTACACGAAGGGTTTGAGCATTATTATAAAGAAATAACGATTACTTGATCCAGGAATTGGGATAAGAAGGAATCAACTGTACAGGCGGTATTTATTATAAGGAACTTCCATGGGTCGAAAAGTTAGATAAAAACTGACATTGGTACCTGAAAATGAGTTATTTTGAGTTAAATTATTTTTAAAAACCGCCACTAATTAACAAATTAGCAACAACAAAGTGTTATTTTTATGCCCTCGAAAACGCCTTCTGATTCGTTGAGACCAGTGACGCAGTTAGCCGGAGTCACGCGGGCGACTCGTCTCCCACATCCCCTACTTGTACATGCTTTTCGACGCTGTATGCATTATTATTCAAATACTTATTGAAACGTGAAACACAAAATAATGTTAATGTTTCACAAGCAAATGCTGCGAGCTCCTATTTATGAAATTTTGCTTTGTGAGGCAAGTACGCAACCTAGCGAACTTGCTAGGTTAACCTACCTCTCACGCTTCTTGATTGGGTTGATTTCCATAGCCATTTTTCTGCTTGTGTTGTTTGCTCGTGTTCCGGAGTTACGATTTGTCCAGATTTCTGAGTTGTATTTGTATTTTCTTGTGACTATTTTCTTTGGGTCTCAATTCCTGTCTCATTTCAATCGTTCTTTTCAGAACGCCGATCTTTCGCTCTATTTCCAAGAACTGTTTTGCTCGACTTCCATTCAATCCTCCTGCGAGATGTTGTGAATTTATTTCTTCATATCCGATAATAATTTCTCACTCGTTTCACGCAGTACTACTTGGTACTCTCATTAAAGCATAGTAGTGGTTGCCACTGAGTCGTCAACAGTGTGGTCGGTTTATTTTTCTTTCCGGTCTTCGCTCTTTAGTGACAATGGATAAGAAGAAGAATTATAAATATTGTTTTGTGTCACAATGCCAAAACACTACTTTTTCGACTCCCGATAAGTTGTTTATATCGGTACCGAAAAGAGACCCGGATAGAACCAAATGGTTTAGAGCGTCCCGACGCGAAGAACTAACTCCTGCGTCGTTTAATCAACGATTTATTGTTGCGATTGCAATGTTAGTACAAACTTAATGTGCCACTAGAATATAGTCCATTTTCAACTTGTACATAATTTGAACATCTAGCTCCAAAATGACGTGGAAAACTTAATGTATGTGAGAACTTTTGGTCCTACTTCAATGACTCGCATTCAGCTTCGACCTGGCGTCGTACCCTCAAAGTTTGATTGCCAAACACAAAGTTGTCTGGAGAATGTCTGAGGTCGAAGCGGAGACTGGACCTGCACCTTTGGTGCGACTGTCGTGACTGTCTGTTGGGTTAATGACCCCGAACATCCATTCTGTTCACAAATGGCCTGCTTTGAATACCGCTGTCAAAAACGTACGTAGCGTAAATCACGCGTTACACTACCAACCAGTGCTTCTTGTGAAGCAGAACAAGTAGCCTTGGCTCTTCACTATCGACTCACCCTCTCTCTTTTTTGCTTGTAAGTTTTCTGGACATGTCTGCAGTAGGAATCTACTAGGGTGCACGTGTGCTGGATTGGATCATTACCGGGCCTCCCAATCTCTATCAAATATTGGCCTTTTTTTTCAACAATATTGAGTGTCTCATTTAGTGGGTTATTAGGATTTCTTCGCCACTTTATAACCTGGGTTAAAGGGGAAGATAGCTTTCCTCCCACTCAATGTATTTATTTATGTACATGTACATGTTTTATGTACTCAATGTATGTAAAATAAATCCGTGAGACCGAAAATCTCGTTTTTAAAAAAGAAAAAAAGTTCATCAATGGAACACAAGCACAACTGAACGTTACTTCACGATAACAACTACTAAGCAAAAGGTCGAGCTCTCGGAGGCTTTTTATACAATTAAAAGGGAAGAAGTGGAAGAAGAATATTCGATTTCAATTTACGCGTGCTGCTTGTCTGTTAGTTTTTTGCAAGGAGAGAGGAGGGTGGAGGATAAAGAGTTTTATTATGAACAGTTATTATATTTCATCGGGTAAGAGGTTTATTGGATATAAGTCCTCCCATCTTAAGAGCGGACACGATCGGGAAGGCAATGACAGGAGCCGTGTCTGGCGAAGGAGTTTTTTGTGAGGGGGTTCGACATGACGGTGTCGAGGTTTTCAATGTTAATGCTAGGGGGATCACTTTTGGGTTTCCGGAGAGCTCTTATTCTATTTATTAAATACCGCACAATAAAGATTAATGATACGATTAAAGTTAGAGCATACAAAGGGCTTACAATTAAGTGGATATCATCTTCGGTTTGTGGAAGATATTGTAGGGATCGTTCGAGGTTTGTAGGCCATAAGAGGTCTTCCGTAGGTAGAGTTTCAAAGTCTTTCAGCGTTATTGGGATTTTTGGTAAATTGGACATATGAATTGTGTCATGTTCTATGAATGGGATTCTCGGTTTTCCGATGGATTCCTGGAAGCTGGTAAGAAGAGTTTTGTTTAGAAAAATTTCCTCTTTAAGCGGTTGGACGAGGAAGGATCCTTTTAATTGAAGGAACTTAGTCTGCTGGTTATTTTTTATCTCTAGTTTGGTAGGTTGGGGGAGAACTATGATTAACTGGTTAGCTTCAGGGATTCTTTTAAAGTAGGGCCTATTTAAGAGTATCCTAGAATATGTACATTGCTTATTCGAATTTTCTCTTAAGATTAGTTGTTCACAAGACACATTCTTATCGATTACATTATTTGTTTGGCAGTAGAATTTTTTATTTGATTTGTAACAGGGTTGATTGAATGTGAATTGAATGGTTAGGTTCTTGTCCGTTGCTGCCCATTTCGAATGGGGTATAATTGTAACAAAATCGGGGTTTGAATCTAATTTGATGGGTACAGAATAAAAGCTATACAATTCAAAGGGGGTGTTACTAAAAATGGATAACTGTAGGATGTACAAAATTACGTCTTGTTTAATGGAGCAATGAATATTGATGTTAAGTTCGTAGTCTAAGGTGCTGTCAAAAGGTTGGATGGATTCTCGGGGATATTTAGTCGAAATGTTTTTAATTTCGCTTTGCAGTTCGTCGGAAGGGACTATACTGGGGTGCATTATTCCCAATTTACAAAAGGCGAGAGAGTTTTCCAGATCACGGAGAGTATTAAGGATAAGGTTGTAGGTAAGGTGTATGACTGTAAGGGCTTCTTCGCGGTTTGCATGTTGTTTAAAGTTTGTTTGATTAATTTGTTATTTGCGTTTAGTGTTTCGATGGTGGCCGGTGGCATTGCAACGCTTCATCAACTGACGGTTCACAGATATTTGTTAATTTAGAGATTCTTGAATGACGTTTTCTTTCTTTGCTATAATATTTAAGGCTTCGTCGTACTTGATTTGATCGTGATGGTCTAAGTTGCCTGTTATTACTTTTATTATTGATCCTAAACCGTCAATTAGTCCACGTTTCATTCTATTTCTAGTCTCGCCGTGTATTTGGATATTGTTCAATTTTTTCTCAATGGAATCTTCGTCTAATTTGATGATTGTAATGTACTGTTGTAATTTATTTCTGAGGAGAGGAAGGGTTCTTACGTGATTTACTATTTGGACTAGCTGTTGTGACGTAGTTTCAAATTGTAATTGTAATAATTTTACGTCGTAGGCGTGTACCATTTATTATTGATCCTAAACCGTCAATTAGTCCACGTTTCATTCTATTTCTAGTGTCGTCGTGTATTTGGATATTGTTCAATTTTTTCTCAATGGAATCTTCGTCTAATTTGATGATTGTAATGTACTGTTGTAATTTATTTCTGAGGAGAGGAAGGGTTCTTACGTGATTTACTATTTTGACTAGCTGTTGTGACGTAGTTTCAAATTGTAATTGTAATAATTTTACGTCGTAGGCGTGTACCAAAAGGTGTTCGGACGTTTGGACATAAGCTGGACCCGCGTGAATGGGGAGGAGCCCTCCGCATTTCTCGAGGTTTTGAACTTCGGCGCCGAGGGCGACGGTTAGTGATCTGTAACAGTTTCGTCGGGTCGTCGAAGGCTATCTTGTAATATTTCTATCGCTATTTGTTCCCTAAGTGAATTTATTTGTGTTTGATCGAAATCGAATTGTGCGTTTCGTGATGATCAGTTACCAACGTAAACTTCCTTCCGTAAAGATACGGTCGAAAGTGTTTGGTAGCCCACCAGACACATGCTAATAGTTCCCGCTCAATTGTCGAGAGTTTCCGTTTCCGTATCGTTCAAGGTGCGGCTGGCGAATGAGACTGGGTGCTCTTCACCATTAAAGTTTTGGGATAATACGGCGCCAAGTGACACTCCGGACGCATCGGTTGTCAATATAAAAGTTCGCATCGGTGTTGATTAAAAGTTTCTTGCAGGCTTCAAAGCTTTCGATACAGTCTGCGTCAATGGGGTTTATTTTTTCACCCTTTTTTAGGCGAAGCGTCAGAGGCTTCGATATTTTTGCCAAGTCCTTTATAAATCGCCTGTAATAGCTGAGGAGTCCTAAGAAACCTTTTAATTCTTTGGGCGTTTTGGGAATTGGAAATTTTGTGATTGCTTCCACCTTTTGGGGGTTTGGTTTTATACCGTTTGGTGTTATGAAGTGACCAAGATAACACAGTTCTTTCTGAAGGAATTCTGTCTTATCCATCAACTGAATCTTCAAGCGCGCCCGCCTAAACCGCTCAAAGATTTGTCTGAGGCGGACTAAATTTTCTTGGAGGCTCGTGCTAAACACGATTATGTCGTCCATGAAACAGGCGCATATTTCGTTTTGGAGTCCTCGAAGGCAATCATCCATAAGTCTTTGAAAAGTAGATGGGGCGTTCTTTAATCCGAACGGCATTTTTCAGAACTCCCATTTTCCTGTTTCCGTGCTAAACGCCGTTTTGGCGACGCTCGATCTTTCCATTTCGACCTGGTGGAAGCCAGATACAAGATCTATGGTTGTAAAATAATTACAATTTCCCAACTTTGACAGTATATCTTCAATATTAGGCAGATCGTACTTATCGTCGATGGTTTTTTTATTCAACGCCCTGTAGTCAATTACCATTCTATATTTTGGAATTCCGGAGGCGTCCTTCTATTTAGGGACGATCCAGATTCGGGTGTTATAAGGGGAGTTCGACGGTTGAATTATATCGTCTTCTAAGAGTTACTTAATTTGAGATTTGATTTCTGTTTTAAGGATTTCTGGATATCTGTAAGATTTGGAATATACGAGAATTTCGTCTGTGGTACGGATGACGTGTTTGGCACCTGTTGTGGTACTCAATTTTTCATTTTCTTCATAAAGTATATGTGAAAATTCGGTGATGACTTTTATCACTTCTCTTTTTTCCTCCCTGTTGAGGTGGTCTAATCTCATTTTACCAATGAGATCTGATATTTTTGTTTTGTTTCTTCCTCTATTATTTGGTACTTCCTCTAATTCCCAGGGAATTTGGGACTCTGTCTGCTCAATGCAGCAGGGTTCCGCTTCTAGATTGTTCAGAGACCTTTTGAGGGTGTATTTTCTTTCTTCATTTCCCAAGTTAATTGCAAGACAGTAGGCTTTGTGGTCCTCTACGTTCACAAGGCATTCGGGGATTTCGATATTTCCGGCTCGACTGTAGTGAACTAGGGCTGTACCATTTTTCACTCCTTGCAAATGGAGTTCAATTTGCCTACCAGATCGTTCTTTAATAGGGAATTTCGCCTTCAACTTGAGGGGCGGAGTGCACTTGTTTTCCCCAATTTTAATTTGTTTGTTCCCGTACCTAACTGCAACGTGGCTTTTAGTCTCCTAAGGGTGTCTAACCCGAGAAGGATGTCGAAGGAATCGTGGAAATTAAAAATGAAAAGTTTACATGGGACTTTAGTTTTCCCGAAAAATGCTTTACTGCTCAGCACAATGCTGTGTGTCCCAGAGCTCTCGCTATGGGCGGTTTTTACAGAAAAGTTATCCTCTCGAATCTTTTCGCTGAACAGCTCCTCTGTGATAGAGGCTTTGATAAAACTGCTCGAACTTCCGGTGTCAATGAGGATTTTTAAGTTTGAGGGTGAGGTAATAAAAGGTAGCTGCTGTGACTTTTCCAGGTGCATAAGGTTTATGCGTCTGGCGTCACAGCAGTTTCCCCTAAAAAATGATCTCTGGAATCAGAAGTTTCGTCTGGTTCCTGAGTTTCACAATTATTTTGTGAAGTTGTCTGAACACTCATTGGTTCAGGTGTGTAATCGTTTTTCCGGAAATTATAGTTCTGAGTTTTATTGAAAGGTTGGTTATAAAGGGGTTTCGAAAAGGTTGGATGAGCGTTGGTATTTTGATTTTTAGGAGTGTATGCATTGTAAGTTTGAGGGTAGTAAGAATTATTGCTAGTATATTTAGGGGGGTGGTTTCTGATATTGCGTGTTTGGATTTGGCTTGTGCGGGGGTTTTTGGTTTTGGGTGTTGGAAGAGTTTCCCCGCCTGGGAAATTGATATTCATTTGTTAGGAGGGAGAGGGCTTCATTTAAGTCTTTCGGCGACTTAGTTTTTAAAAGATTCCCCACAAACCCATTCATCCCATTTAACAAACACCTTAGAGCATATTTTTCCATAAAAGGAATTAGCGTGGGGGATTATTCTAAGGGATTATTACGAATTTGAGCATAATTATTAAGTGGAGGGTTTTTTGTACTTCATCAAAATATTCGAAGTCGGACTTGGAGTTTTGTTTTAGCGTTGATAGCTTACTTAAAAGGGTTTAGACGTCCCTTTTGTCGTTGAATGAAGCGAGTACAGCGTTCTTCACTTCCGCCCACGTTGAAAGGGGGAGAGGGTGTATTTTCTGGGCCGCGGGGCCTCTGATTTTTGCGATGATCCCATTCAAAACGAAGCGGTTTTGAAAGTTGGTTGGATCTTCTGGGTTTGTGAAGTTTTCGAGAAGGATTTCACTATTTTCTATAAATTTTTGAAGAATTTCAGGTTCCCCATGAAATTCGGGGACCATGTCGAGATGACATTTTTTTTTTTGAGGTGGCTCTAACGCGCGGAGTTGCCTTTGCAAAGCCCTGAGCGTTTCGGGGTCGAATTAACGCCCTGGCCTTGGGGTTGAACTTCTTCTTGTTGTTGATGAAGCATTTTTAATTTTACGAAATCGGGCGGTGATTGGCAGGGGAACACAATGTTCTCTAAGCAATCAAAATAACTACTACTCACAGTAGGAGGTAGAGCATTCCTCTTTGCTGATTTCGGGTATGGCCTTTTTGATGCCGTCTTTTTTTCTTTTTTTTGTGGCTTCGAGGTGAACCGTGGTTTTATCGTTCACTGGCTTTGGTTCCTTTATAGGTGAGGATGTCTTCCACTGTCGTTAAAACGAACGTTTCACAATGAACCGCGAAGACTGTCCCAAATGACTGCGCCAAATAAATCCGCGAGACCGAAAATCTCGTTTAAAAAAAAAAAAAAAAAAAAAAAAAAAAAAGTTTATTAATGGAACACAACTGAAGTTACTTCACGATAACAACTACTAAGCAAAAGGTCGAGCTCTCGGAGGCTTTTTATACAATTAAAAGGGAAGAAGTGGAAGAAGAATATTCGATTTCAATTTACGCGTGCTGCTTATTGTCTGTTAGTTTTTTGCAAGGAGGGAGGAAGGTGGAGGATAAAGAGTTTTATTATGAACAGTTATTATATTTCATCGGGTAAGAGGTTTATTGGATATAAGTTGTATGTATGTATTTCTTCCACGTCGTTAATACGCTCTACTGCTAGACATTTCGTCGATAAACCGTAAACATTTTAGAATTATTGCCATATCGCGCCATGACGTACAACTGAAAGCGTGAACTTTGCTACAATCAACCTTAAAGTGAGTGATTTAGGATTTCATTCATCCAAAGACCAAAAACAAGAAACGCCCAAAATGTAGAAGGGAGAAGAATGAAAACAAGTTGGACGCGGGCTGGATTGGATTTCAAACCATCGGCAAAGGGTCCCATGGGGTGTGACGGTGACGGCTTCCAGTCGAGTTGTCAAAGCTACCCAAACCCCTTTACACGACCGTTGGTCGTGTATAGGTGGGAGCATGGGTTTTCAACCCCCTCTCCCCATTGCTTATTTTCTTCCTCTGACCTATTTTTCCTCCTGTCAATTTATTTTCAATTACGATTTTTGTTTTTCCTTCGAACACCGAAGTGAAGTCTCCCAAAGGTTTTCCCGAGCCGCCCACTGCACAAAAAACCGGAAAAATTAATCTCATCAACATGATGTTAGTGGAGTTGTTATTAAAATGCCATATAAGTATTACATCGTTATGTCAACTTGATGTCAACCAAATGACGGAATGTGTAAAAAACCTCTACTATGTTTTGCTAATTATTTTTCCCTGAACATAATTATTTGACTGTTTCATTTTCAAATTATTGTGTCCAATTTGTTTCAAAGTGATTGCCGGCTGGTTTCGTAGATGGAGGTGGTTCTACAGTGATAGACAGTGGCGCGGGGGGGGGGGGGTATTCATTGTCAACAATGCGTCACCGAGGAGAATTAATATCGGATGGTATTGGATGGAGATGGTTAAGGGGAAGGCGTGTTTGTGAAATTCCTCGGACTGGGTGCCAGGTGGAGAGGGAATGAAGGCGGAAATTGCTGTTGGGCTGTACCTGACAAATAGGTTTGCGTTTAATAGAGTGATGGTTTAACTGTGAGAGAATTTTCGTTGATAAGGGTCGAACGAACGGTGCGGTGTCTCGTCTCGCAGTACAAGTATGGTGGGGTGGGAGCGGGAGAGTAGGGATTTCGAGCCAATTCGTGGGTTTTGGGTTTGGGAACTCGCAAAAATGGTTCCTTATCTCCCCTCCTCCTTAATTTAAATGGTGAATGAAGGATGATTGGATAGTTGAATTAAGTCTAATTTATGGAAAACTGAGAGGAAAGTTTGTCACTGATTAGCATACTCTCTTATGGTAAGATGGAGGAAGCTAAGAAAGGAGTAGTCGTGCAAGTTTACCCCAAGTTTGTGAAGAGACCAAAAGTGGGACTTCTAACTTCAGTTGATGTTCTTGCAGCTTCACGTTTTTATTTCTACGTTTCAAATCTGTATACGAACTCGAGGAACGACCGAGAGAAAATCGTTTTCTCTGTACCGCTCCGAATTCCCCTCTGCCAGTCGATCTTTAACTTAAACCACGGCTGTAGGCTGCAAAGAAGAATCAGTTAAACGATAATTAAGCAGCGAAAAGAGTGGGTGAGGAAGAGGGGATATACTAGTAGAACACTCAGATAAAAAGTAATCATAACTACACAACTGAAAAAAAAGTAATTGCTCGAAAACTGCCTTTGTTTCCCCGAAATATTACGCAATTATTGGAATTATACGCCGATTCTGCTGGTTTCATTTGATGTTCGTTCAACAACGTAATCAGAGAGAGTTTTGGTGCAGAAAGGAAAACATTAATTATAGCTTGTAAATTGCTAACTTTTATTATTCCAGAAGCCTTTCTAGGGGGCTGATACTCGTTCAAAGGGTTGAAGTATTTAGTGGGCGAGTGGTGGACGAGGGGTATTCGTTTTGTACTATAAAATAAATTGTAATTGACCGTTTTCCCCCGGGAAACCCCCAGTTTTTGAATTAAAACACATCGCGAGCGTTTATTGCCTGAACGGGTACGTACGGCACTTGACGCGAACGCTTAAAATGGAAAAGTTCCTTTGTTGAGAGGTTGAAGACAGAAAAAAAAAAACGGAAATTGAAAGCATTTTTGAATCAAGGGAGGGGGGGGGGGTCTTTTCGTTGCAGAGTTTTCATAGTGTCTCTTTACGAATCGAATGTTTTGCCTCGATGCGGAGAATGCATTCAATCCAAGGGCCAATACCAAGTCAATTTACTACAGTAGGCATCGAGATTTAGAAAGGGAATTGTTGGTTTGCCTACCAAGGGAAGGCCTGAAAAGGAGGCTCGTTACAACAAACGCGAAGAAAAATTCAAAAACTTCGTGGGTAATTAACGAATTCGATTTGCAGGCTTGATTTTCCCCGGATGTTTTCGAAGAAACTTAAAACAAGAAAGTTCTTTCAACTGGGAATGAGAGAACTTTTACGGGTTTAAGCCTTTAAAAAGGCAACTTAAACAATTTGGAGAATAATCCGAGGCATTCTTTTAATTAGCCGCATGATCGGTATTTTATTGGCTCGAAATTTTCCCTATGCACACATCAATTTGACCCTCGAATTACCTAATACGTTTCAACCTCTTAAGTCTCATCCCTCGCGATTTACATGTCAGGTGAGTTCCTCCGCCTGGAAGATAATGATGCGGCACGAAAGGATTTTACAGCACGAAGTGATTGGGTGGGAAAGGGCTTAGGAAACCGAGTTAATCCAAGGTTTGAGAGATTGAAGCACTGAGAGGTTGAAGAGGGAAAGCCCCCTTATCAAGAAGACCTGAGGTGAAGGTGTCAAAGTTTAATTAATATCCTCCGACTCAAGTTTACCGCGGAGCACAGGCCCCCACAGATTCCTTCTCTTAAGCAACTTTCACAAACTTGCAATCGACGGCGAAGTGGGTATTGAAGTGGTTTGGGGCCGTAATAAAAGGGGTTGTGGGAAGGGAAGGGAAAAAGCTCAACAAATGAACAGAACAGGCTCCCACTACCCTTAACTGCTTGTCTTCATCGTCGGAGAGTTTTAAAGACGGGAAAACTGTCGGAGTTGGTCTTATTCCAAGTTTCGAGCGAAGCTAAAAGTGTAGCCTTTGGTTTTTGTATACAGCATTACAGCACTGAAGAATGAATTGACAATAATTGAAAGAAAAGGAGCGGGATGAGTGGTGCGTCTGGTTCTGGGCTTACGCTGAGGGCGACAAAATAGCCCCTAAAAGAGATGCGATGCTTTAGGCCCGTTTACACTTTTGCTTAGTGATTCGTGTGCGTGACAAGCTGAAGTGATAAGTAGGCCGTGCTGACATTTTGTGTGCACTGTACAAGTGAATAGTACGCTGACAAGTATATGGATAGATAAATGTTTATTCTGAAAGCATATTAGTCCGGGACCGGTCCGGGGGCCCACAGTATGAACTATGAAAAATCCGGGTCATTTGATCGTGTCTGTCACCTGCACAGGACGTTTTTCATGATCTAGGAGATGACACCTCTGAGATCGCCAGACATTTCCCTTGGGACAGGGGCTCACAACAGAGCTAGCTGTTGACAAAAACACCTTTGGATTCTTTTAAAACGACTGGCGAGAGTATAAAGCCGTTTCCCACGACAATACGTTGCGAAACCAACAATATCGTCCAATTGTATTGTAGATAGCGCCATCAGCGAGCTTTAGAAAATGTGAAGTTTCGAGGCTCACTATAGTAGCCAGGGCTTCATCCGAAATTGCATGGTGGTGGTGGTAGTTTATTGCTGGCGAAGAACCAATTTTTACACTTGCCAGCTGTTTTCAAGCAACTCCTCAGGTGTGTTTGCCAACAGCTAGCTCTGTTGTGAGCCCCTGTCCCACGGACTTTCCGTCCGACGGAAGTCGCCAGTTGTCTGGCGATCTCAAAAGTGTCATCTCCGAGACCGTGAAAAACGTCCTGCGCAGGTGCCGGACACGATCAAAAGTTATTAGTTTATTCATTGATATGTTTTTATGATAATTAGCTGTTACTATTAGTTACGTCACCATTGAGGGGCGTATTTATACTTATCCTTTAATTTTTAGCAAGTTTCAATAAATGTGCGAGGGGGTTTGGATATTCGTTTATTCGGATACACCGAATCCGATAGGTTGTCTGAGTTTACACAAAACCGCTTGAAACGTTGACCTCAGGGGTTCTGTTACTGTCTCGGGCAGAGGGTTTATGCTTAAGTTGATCCAAATGCCGTACCCATGGAATAGGGTGCTCCTTTACCTCCACAAGGTATCTTAACGGCCCTAAAACCTCTGTTGTTTTGGCCTCTACCCATTGCCGTCTGCCATTTCGATAATCCGCCGCCCAAACTTCTTCCCCTACGTCAAAACGCGTTGTTCTTCTACCCTTCAATTTAATTTTTGTGTATTTTGGCGTTTCAACACTCGATCTTGAGCATGGGGCTGCTTCAGCAAGTCCAGCCGAGTTCTTAGGTCTCTACCTAGCATTAATTGAGCCGGAGACTTGCCTGTTGTACAATGCGGAGTATTTCTACAGTCGAGTAGGAATCTCGCGAGAGCAGCCGGCAGTTCACTGGTCGACAAGTATGTGAGGAACGTGCGAAGTGCACGCTTTACTGTTCGAACTGAATTTTCAGCAGCACCATTCATCTGGGGGTGATAATGGGGCATCGGATTTAAATCGAATACCATTACACAACAGAAAGTGTTGAAATTCTTCAGCAGAGTAATTATCCGATACTAAGACCTGAGGAAGTCCCCACCTTGAAAACAATTCGCGTAAACACGATATCGTGAAATCAGCAGACATAGTGACGGAAGGAAAAACTTCCAACCATTTGGAATGAGCATCCGTAACAACTAAATAGTATTTCCCAGCCACTGGACCAAGATAATCTATATGAATTCGTTCCTAAGCTCTTTGAGGCCACATCCAAGGAACGGTTACTCCAGCAGTTGGGGCGTCCTTGTTCAAATTGCACGACTTACAACTGCCCACCAGTGACTCAATTTCTTCGTCAAACTTGGGCCACCATACATACGCTCGAGCTAGGTTTTTAGTTTTGGTTACCCCCAAATATGTGAGCTGTGCAATTCCTTTAAAACGACCTCTTTCAACGAAAAAGGAATTTCCACTCGATAACCCCAAAAAAGTGCTTCGGACTCTATGTGTAGCTCATGTTGTTAGTAAAAAAGGGCTGTAGGTCTTTGTCAACCTTACTCGGCCAACCATAACCAAATGGTTATGGTCACTAAATCTTTGGATGAATCGGCAAGCTCCAATTGTTGGTAAGCCGAGGTGAGGTTCAACTTGGCGAAATAGACACTACCTTGAAGTTTTTGGAAAAGGAACTCGATTGACGGTAAGGGGTGCTGATCAATTTTAAGGTTAGGATTTAGAGTCAATTTATAATCACCGCAGATTCGAACGGAATTGTCTTTTTAAGGACAGATACGATTGGAGACCCGTATTCAATATAATCAGTATTTTCTATCACACCTTCCCTCAGCAGTCTATTCAACTCCGCCTCAACTTTGTCCCGTAGCGCAAACGGCAATGGACGAGCCTTGACAAACCTAGGGATAGCCCCTTCTTTTAAATTTAATGGCACCTTGTGTTTGGTAAAGGTCCCTAGTTTGTTAGAAAAAACAGTAGGGAATTTCTTCGATAGGGATTCGACAAACTCGGAATCAGAATAGAAATAAATTGGCTTTGGAGGTACAGAATTTTCGAACAGCACTTTGAAATGAAAGTTATCAAGCAAATCCCGACCTAACAGTGGTGGACCGAGTGTGTGAGTCACGTAAAGTTTACTTTTTGAAGCTAAATTACTGCCGAATGCAACATTAACCTGGATAAAACCCAAGGGTGTAAACGGAGACCCATTGTAATTTTTAAATTTTATCCCACTGTCATGCAAAACCAGATCAGAGAAATACTTCTTGTAAATAGCGAAGGTTAGGAAACTACTTGAGGCCCCCGTGCACTGAGAGAAGAAATGAGGCCTTCAGCGGTGAAAATACCACCGATCTTCTTCGAGTAACTTCAATTTGAATCCTGCCTTACTGATCAAACTCAATACTTGGTCAAGTAATTCCAACCCTTTATCAACATCATCGGATGGCACAAGGAGGTCATCCATGTACGCCAGGACGTCTATGTGTCTTAAATCACCCAGCATTTTATTCACTATCCGCTGAAAAACCGATGGTGAATTGGCCAAACCAAAAGGTATGTTAAGGTACTCAAATTGCCCGTCAGGAGTAATAAATGCCGTTTTATGGACTGAATCTGGATGCATAGGAATCTAATGATACCCTTGAGCCATATCTAAAGTAGTAAAATAATGTTTTCTGGCTAAGCGATCCACTTGATCAGAAATTAGGGGCAATGGGTACCTATCTTTAACAGTTATAGAATTTAAAGCCCTATAATCAACACATAATCGTACTTGATTGTTCTTTTTCGGAACTAAGATCACCGGACTAGCGTATTCAGAACTAGACTCCCGGATAACAACACCTTCTAATAGACTCTTAATACGTTTCCGTACTAATTCTCGTTCCTTCATTGACAAACGGTAAGGCCTGTAGTAAATTTGGCGGTCTGAATTTAATTTGATTTCCATATGTCCTAAATTAGTGAGTCCCAGATCCTCATCCCCTCGTGAGAAGCATTCCGTCCATCGACTCAACAAATTTCTCAATTTAGACTCATTTTCTTTGCCGATATCGTTACATCAACTTCACCAAAGCCATGCAATTTGACCACGTTGACCATTTCTTTATCGCCTAGTCTTTCCACCCGGCTCACTATCCGTCCCTTTTTCCACAAAATATCATGTTTGGTTAAATTAAAAATCAATAAACTATTTTTTGAGTCGCATTCAAAATTGCCAGCTGGAATAGCTACAGTTTGTTGGCCATATGAAATCAACTTGGGACCCATAGAAACAACTTCCCCCGGATTTCCCCCGACAATTTGAACATTCACCACTGTTGACTGGTTAGCGGTCAATTTCACATCTTCATCTATAACCACAAGATATCTCGACATTTCGCCCCCATCAAGACTTAATCCCGCAAATTCGTTGAACACCTTAGAATGATTTTCAACATTCGTCAGCTTTATTTTGTCCCCAATCGCCACTAGCGCAACGCCAAGGGTTCTAAAACAGGGTTGACCCAAGAGAACCTCAATCGGACCCATGTCAGTTTTTGTAAGTTCTGCTTCAACTTTGATTTGCACATCATCCAATTTCAAATTACCGAAATTTCCACCGAGCCCTTCTAAACAAACATGTTTCTTATGAGGCTTGAACCCTAAAGTTTCGCCTAGGCGCCAACAAACTAAATTACACGTACTTCCTGTATCTAGGTAAACTACAACTTTCATACTTCCATTTAAAATACCCTCTTGAAATGATACATTTTTCGTAAAAATTTAAAGAGTTTTTCTCACCTTGGACTTTGATGACTGAGGACAGTCTACCCACTTGTGCCCATAACTATGGCAACCCGTGCATCTGTCGCGTTTTTCCTCGGGACAGTCTCGACTCAGGTGAGTACCCATCTTTTGACAGTTGTAACATCTCAACAAACTCATTGGGCTGGTTGCAGGGACCTGCGAGCGATGTGGTGGAGCAAGCTTGTACTTCTGGGTATTTCGTGACTCCTGAATGTCGCCTTGTCTGAAAAAGTCACGCCTTGACTCTCTGCCCCCCGATGGTTTAAACGCCTCTAAACCCGCCAAAAAGTTATTATATAACGCCTCCGGAGTAGCACACCTCGCCGCCTGCGCATTCGCCCTCAGAGACTCGGGTAAGCCTCGAATGATGCATGAAACCGCATTTCCGCCAGAAATTCCACTCCTTACACATAGGTCCAATTTTGAATGAAAGTATTGCGCCATGGATTCGTTAGAACTCTTTCACCGTTCAACAAGCTCCTCCAACAGCTGGGAAAACTCGTAACTCCTGGGGAAAGATTTAAAAAAAAATTGACCGCCACTCATACCACAAGTGATTGTAAGTTTCCAAACGGTTGAACCATTTCTTAGCTTCGCCGGCTAGCCTTTGTTGGAAGATTAACATCTTGATGTCATCGCTCCATCCGTGGACACGCCCCAATCTGTCCAACCAGTCGAGCCACTTTTCCGCCAGATTATCAGGATCCGCGGGATCAAACGGGTCAATTATCTCCGCACCCGCCGAAAAACGACTGTTTTGTGAGAACGCGCTGCACTGATTTTGAAGGGGTCCGCTTGATTTAAACGATGTCACGGTAGTTGAATCCTCACTTCTCGACGCCGCCAAGTCAGCCAAAACTAGAGCCGCCTGCTGTCTCACTGCCTTGCTGATCTGGTCAGCTAGTCCACCTCTCATCAATTGTGCCACCAACACCTCAGGATTCACTAGGGTTATGGAGGATGAATCCTCCGCCACTTTCGTCCGCAATTCCTCGTCTAACTCAACGTCGTCCTTCATCTCAATTTCGTCCGCCTCACTTTGGTTCGCCCGGTTGTCGCCGTTTTCCATTTCAACTTTTTCGTTTGTCAAACACGTGGATTACACACCCCACTTCTGATTTGTTAAAGTTAAACTTTATATTTTCAAGAAAATAAACGAAAGAATCAATCTTTGAAAATACGCCTTTTTTTACTTTTAACCAAATCGCACAAGTAAATCCAAAAACATGTGTTTTTTTTATATCGCCATACGCCACTGTAGCTTCTTTGGAGATTTTCTTCAACTCCGCTTTGACGCCACGCCTCCTAACATAATCTTTAGTATTAATAATACTTTCTTGTAGTTAAAAGTGGTAACAGAGAAGGAGATATTGGCAAAAATAAAATCGCTGCGTTCAGCATACGTTGCGGAATTGAACAAAGTGGAGAATTCTCGCAAAAAGTGGTGCTGGGACAGACAAAGTATGTACCTACTTATGTGGCATATTATTTTATTTTGAAATGAAGCTAAGAGCAATTTAATCAGATTTACACGCCATCATTATGATACTTCTCGTCACTGTCGTTCCTCCGAGACAAAGTACAAAGCCAAAAGAGGACGACAAATGTGTCTAGACCAAATGAGGACTCCAGCCAACTCGTTAGTTCTAAATTATTACACTAATTTTGACCTCATGAGTAAAGTATTGTCCGTTTCACGTTTGCAGATATATAATCCGTCCGGAGACAATTCAGAATTCGAGCTTGGGTCTCCTTTTCTTATCGAGGTATGACTGAATTGAAAGGCTTTTGATAGCTCAGTTCCAGTGTTCATTACAATCCTTTGTATCCAATTAACTTCTTGTCCTAAAGATTCCTCCGAACGACACGACAAACGAAGACATGATGTCCCCACAAGGGCCCTCTTCTTCGGACTTGACGGTGCCCTACGTTCCCTCTCGTAAACGGGCAAAGAAACAGTCCAGTGAAGATAAATCACTTTTTAGTAGAGCGGAGAATATTCTCAGTTCTGCCTCGTCGATGTTATTGGAGGACGGCCCATCCGCTTGTCCGTGGAATGCGCTTGGTAATTGCTACGTTGCATGCTCTATGAAAAATCTGAAAAATAAGAAAAGAGCTCTTGCCACGAAACATAAAGTTTTACTTTTGTTAATGGAAGCAGAGGAAGAAGACGAAGAGATCGTTAGTTTTATTAATTGTATTTTAAAGGATTTTAGGATTAAAGGAATTTGTATGAAGGATGAACAATATAGCTTTGGAATAGATCAGAAGTTGATTATTTTATTATTAATTCAATGATGATCATTATTATTAATTTAATGATAGATATTTGACGCTCAGAAAATTAATCTAGAAATTGAATTGTTGAACTGCAGTCGCTTGCCAAGGTACTGCTCCTTCGTTGTTAAAATAAGCCTTCAAAACTTCCCTCGTTCCTTTAGCGTTTCCAGTAGGTCTAGTTTGTTTCAGGGTTGAAGAGACTCCTGACAACGGCATTTCCTGCGTATCAGAGTAACTTAAATAGGACCTGGGGCTCTCTTTGGCCAGAAAGTCGTGAAGTACGCAAGCAGTT